>VZTM01029961.1:292905-451286 GCA_013400555.1 Jacana jacana
GGAAAGGAAAGGAAAGGAAAGGAAAGGAAAGGAAGAATAAAAGAGTAGGCTGCTAAGATTCTCAGTTCTACGGGAACAGCTTTCATAAATTAAAGGAAGCAGTTATAGAGGTCAGCTACACCCAGGAGCAGTGAGATGTAAATATTTAAGTCTGGAAACTCTTCAAATCTAAGCTATCAGACTCCGTATCCAAAGTCAGGGAAAAAGAATTTTAGGAAGGAGCTCCTGACACATTTGAAGGAATAACCACACCAGGAAAAAATATACAGAAAAACAGGAAGCCTACAGGGAATGGTAAAAAGTCTTCATGTTATTATCCAGAGACACGAAAAAGTTGTTAAGAGCCAAGCTAAACTCATGCAGATAAAGAATGTTAAAACAAAGAACAAATTGTTCTTCCTCGATATGAATTTGAAGAAGAAAGTGTGATGTCCATGGGGTACTTTAAAGAGAAATTGTTTCCAAAAGTCCACAGTCAAATCAAAGGGAAAAAATAAATAAATACTTCATCTCATGTGTCAGTAAGGAGTTGATGTTGATATAACTGCAAAAGACACATGGCCAGTGTGAAAGACAAAGAAATGATTTTTTTCTGTAATTAAGGCAGAAGTAAAACTAAGGGATGAAATGCACAAAAGTTATGAAAAGAAACAATCCCAACTGTGGAATTCTAAAGTTCCTGCTCTAGGAAAAGCACAGCCATTTAGCAAACTGAGGATTATTGGGAAAAAAATTAAGGAAAGGGGAAGGGGAAACACGGGAAATGGGGTAATATTTAGTAAAACTGGGAAACAAACGAAGTGACAAAGCCAAGCCAGCTGAAGTGACATGGGAGCACAGGGAACAAGGTGTGCAAGGTCACACAATCCCCTTACCCACTAGTTGAGCTGCCGAGGTGACAAACCCATGAAAAAAGGAACTGTTACCCTGGGAGCTAAAGGCGAGGATGCACTTGTACCCCTGGATACTAACAAGACCTCTCTGGGAACAGGTTGTCCCTGTTGGTCACCCATGATAAGGATGTTTTACAGAGGATGGAGTGAACCCAGCAATGGCTGAGTGGCCAGCAGAAGACCTTCCAGTGAGCAGGTGTCTCACCAAAAATCAGGACACTCAGGAAGGAGGACCCAGGATCCAGGCACTAGGAATAACTACCGTGGAAAGGGAAGAGCTCTTGAAGATAAAGACCGCACTGGTCTCATGTGGGAAAACATTCCCAGTGTGGCAGCTACATTTGCTTCAGAGAGTCTCTGCTGAGGGAGGACTAATTTTGTGTCATCCTTCATGAGGAACACGTAGCTGTAACTATGCCAGAGCCTAACAATACAGAATTCTTACTTTATCAATATCTTCAAAGGCCAGAAAAGACAAAAAGACTTATGTTCTGGAGTAAAAAATATGGTTAGCAACAGCAGAGATAGCCTTCTGAGCTAAAAATAGATGCAAAATTAATGTGGCTTCTTTTTTCTTGGTCTCAGTACCAGTGCTTGTAGCACTATCTAAGTGATGAACTGGTGTCATAGAAACCTTCTTTACCAGAAGACCACGGGCTGGAAAGCCTAGTTATCATCCTGAAATGTTGGCTGCAAGGCGGGGATTGGCTTTTGCTGGAAAATGCACCTTTTTTTTCCATAAATATTTTTATATATATTCATTTCAAACTCAGTGAAAGCGCAGCTCTTCATCACGGCGGCTCACTTAGGAAGTTTTCTCCATCTGCAAAACCTCTTTGTCACACAAGTATGCAATCTTCATATTTAAAATCGGTTTTTATGAGAACAACCTTCCTTGCATAACAAGTAAATAAGCAAAAGCAGACGTTAGAAATTTAATGGAACCATATTTTTATGAATACTTTTTCTCAGTCCATGACAGAATTTTGATTAGGCTTTTTTTCTTCACTTTGCTGTGATCATCTGTACTGTTGTTGCTGGGTTTTTTTTCTCTTCTTCGTCATGAATGTCTGGAATATTTTATCCAGGCACACATACGTATTCATGTATGAAAGAGCCTATTTGCATGTGAATCAACATATTTATACACAAACATTTCTTTTTGTGATGAAAGTGCTTGCCCAGCTGATCTATATGTGCACATGGCAGAAAATTGAATGTAAAAATAAAATTGAATGTAAAGTCTAGGCAGCCAATAAATCTGGCCTATATACTTCTTTCCTCTCTAGACAGGCAAGACTCCAGCTCTCCTTTTTTCTTTAAAATAAAACATCAGGAGACCACATACACAATGAGATTCTTTCCTCCCCCCACCCCACCTCCCACCCTAAACTACAGGAACCAATTCTGCGAGTGCTCAAACCTCACAACTCCAGTTCAAGCCATTAAAAACTGCGGGTGCTCAGCACACTCTAGAGGCCGATCTTTTGAAGAATTGCTCACAAAAATTTGCATGCTTTTTTCCTACCCCTCACAAAGCTGACCTCCCCTACCCATCCTTGTCACCACACCAACACACCCCTCAGGTGCTGCGTCCCCCAGTCTCTGGGCCGGGGTTTGGCCTTAAATGGCTCCTAGTAGGAGTCTGTCTTTCTTCTTCCTCCCATTGAGAGACTGAGAAAACAAACTCTTCACTTTCTGTAAAAATACTTTAAAAATAGCCATTTGTGATGAATCCTACATTTATTACCTCTCTATCAAGGAATTTTTAAAAATAAAAACATTGTATGATGTTATTCTAATTGGATTATCATCATTAAGGTAAAAAGTTGAGTTTAAGGCTTTCCCTGATAGAAACGGGTTTTAATAAGTTCCTGCTTTTGTTAATTTTTAGCAATGATGTGCATTATTTCCAAGCTCATAAATGTGAATTATAACTCAGTACAATGTGTAGTGGGTTTTATTCTTTTGGGTTTCAAAATATGTGACAGCCATACCACAGGTTCACAGTGCTAACTGGTCCGGTGTCCTGTCTTTGAACCTGGTCAGTAGCTGAAGATGAGGTAAGAATTTAAAAATAGATGTTACGTGCAACGGAGAACACTTAGAGATTTTTCTACTCCCATTTCCACCACTATTTCTGATTATTTCAGTGTCTTGCCAAGCAGCTTGAGAGCAGCAGAGGAAAGGAGGGATGCTACAGAGTAGGAAGCCAGGGAGTTACAGACCTGATGCAGTAAGTTTTAAGAGACAAGACATTAACTTGTAAAGGTTAGACACTCCACTGAGAAAAGAAGACAGGTATCATGCAAGTTAAATGCCTATATTACTCAGAAAGAAAGGGAAAAAAGTTCACTGTGTCTAATTTCAAAAAAATTTTGCTGGGCTAAATAGTGCATTAAGTGCCCCAACTCAGATACAGCTGTAAACATGATCCGTTCAACAATGGCAGGTGAGAATAAGACACATTTTGTAATACTTTGTGAATGGATGGAAACACCAGCTCTGCTTTAAAACAGATCGATCTGTGTTTTAACTATGTCTAACTAAAAACCTTTCAGGCCCCGGTAAGACAAAAGTCACACACAACTATCTTTCTGAGAGCAGCCTCAGAGGGGGAGAACTGGCAGGTTTCCCTCCTCTCTGCAGAATGCCAGGAATCTTTGAAAGGGAAGAAACTGGAAAGAATAAACCTTGAACTTAATGGTACTTAAGTTGGAAGACTTTTCTTCATTGTCAATGGCTTTCATATAAATTCATACCAATTACTGCTTCAAGAAAAGGATGATATCCAGCCCCTACGCTATTTGTTCATCCCTCTTATCACCTGGGGGGAAATCACGGAGCCACCCAGTAACCCGGCATAAATGGCAAACCTCTCTCCAGTCGCCCAGTATTAGGAGGTCAGTGGTGATGGAGGGTGGGATTAAGATAAATTTATCCAGTGTTCAATCAACTCAGTGGGCCCAATTCCCATTGACGCAGAGACCCTTTATAACATTCTACAGGGTAAGAGGCTTTAAATTACATACATTTGCAGCCACATTAAGGCCTTTTGTATAAATGAGAATCATCTGATCTGGGCCTCTCCAGTAGCTACAAAGGAACACTGGATCAGGTAAATATGCCTATTATTAACCAGAAGTATTAAACGTCCTCTTCTTATGAGCATTACAATTCCCCAACATCAATCATGGCCCTCTTCCTAAGAAAATAGGAGAAAGAAAGAGAAGTGCATGAGCTGTGTGGTTTGTGCACTGCCCACATCTGACTCTCCAGCGGCAGTTTCTCAGGGCTTCCATGAACGGGCAGGAGGGCAGGGCCACCCCATTCCCTTCCAGGGCTGACCAGCAGGCTGTGGCTCGCTTATTGCTTGCTTACTCACGGCCACTTTATAAATGGGGAGAGAAACCCTTATCCCTTTCGGGTTTTAGCAATCCCAGTGCAAAACAAAATGTGTAACAAGATGATGCATTTGCCCTGCTCCCGTTAAATACAGCCTTTTCAATTTCCATTTCCGACAGAAGATATGTGACAAATGACATTGTAATTTTCTTACTCCTTCATGTTCATAAAACATTGATAATATGATTTTTACCTTCCCTTTGTTCTCAATTAAATGAAACGTTCCAATACAATTAATGTGTTCTTGCAATTTAGTTTTTCTTTAGAGGTTTCTCTTGTCTCTGATTAACAGCGTTTTCTACCCATTCTGAGAACCCCCGACTGCTATTCAGAATGTTTCATTATGCCTGGCAGCTATCAATACAATTGTGAACCAATATCATTTTAATTGTTTCACTAATAACTTGTTTTAAATGATTCAACAGTCATCAGGAAAGATAAGTGCTCTCCTACCCTGCAGGCTGGCGGGGCTGGTGGTGTGCGGCGGTGGAAGGAGCGCGGGGTGGGAATAATGAAACCCTGCGCCCAAGATAATGACAAAGCACTTGCGTGGCTGTAAAGATAAATGAAAACAGTAGATCTTCCTTTCGCCGCAATATAACATCCATCCCCATCTCCCCTTTCAATCATTAGACTTTCCAAACAGATTACTGCACAAACACACATATGCAACACGTCCCGCAGTAATAACTGCACGCTCCCGTCTACCCGGGCAGATGGTGAATGATGGAGTTAACGAGCTTTACAAATGCTCTTGTTAATTAACAAAAATTGTTACTTTCTCATTTGAGGGGGGCTTATAAATTAGACTTAATTACACCAGATAATTGCAACTGCCAGCTACTGTGCAACTCGCTCGTGTTCTGCTCTTTCAATGGCAAATCAACAATTGCAACCCTTGCCTGTTTGTGTAGATGAATTTAATAAGCAAACAGCCCTTTTATGTTAATGGTTTACTGGCATTCACGGGTTTGGCAGGGGAAATGTGCTGGGGGAGGGTTTGCTAATGGCAGCACATAATCATATTAATTAAAATATAACTGCCATTTAAAGATTTGTAGTGTAGAATTAGAGCATGTTGGGAACTGAGAAAATCAAGCTAGAGTGCATATTAGCGCCATTACTCTGTGCTCCCTGCACAGCAGTCAGCAACCTCATGTGTCATAAATGTAATTTATGAGTGCTGTTTTCTTTGAAATATATGTTTTTAGTTCACTCATTAGAATGTAAAAATTTGCAATGTCTGCTTCAGAGGGTTCAAAATAAATTCCCTTAGAGCTGAGACCCATGATCTGGTTTTAACAAATCCCTCAACAATGATTTTTTTTATTACTTGTATAATTTCTTATAGTAAAACCAAGCATTCGGTCCTTTGAAGATGGATTCCATGCTTTATGGCAAATGTAAGTCACACTATCACTATAAATTCTATATTATTAAGCATTTTATAATTCAGCATCATTTTTATGGGGTCTTTAATAAATACAAGCCTTCTTTCGTTTGGCTTTGGAAAAATAGGTGCAAAAATTTTACCACTTTCTAGTTGGTCGTGTAGGAAGGCGGTGTCAAAAAAAGCTTCTGAAAGCTTTGGCTGTTTCTGCTTTCCTGGATCCCCTGGTCAATTTACAGGCATAGTTTTATCTAAATCAATCCCGCTTATACAGCCTCCAGGAAAAGGCTGAGATACGTTCTCTGCACAGAGCGGTTACCTGTTTGCCACCATCCCCGGGAAAGCGACTTCCCACAAGGTCCGTGCGAGAGGAAACAGTCCCTGGAATCAGAGGCACCGGAGTGACAGGAGGGAAGAAGCTGGGATCAGAGTAATTCTGCAGTTCCTAGCAGTACACAGGCAAGGCGGTCCGTTATTTCTACCTGCCTGTGTCTGTGCGTATACAGGCACTGTAGCGTCTAGCACAGATGTCCTGTGTGTGCGTGTGTATTTGGCTCACAAAACCTATGTTTTACGTTATCCTCAGCAATTTATCACAATCAGTTTAAAAGTCACGACTGCGTTGTGTCACCTGGCTGTTTGCCACCTTGTCTTTCCATCCTGCAGAAGACAAGAAGAACTGAAATCCCCACCGTGTCGCGATGGGAACCGTGCAGTTTGTGTCGGTGCTCGACTGTTTGTTTTAGCTATTTTCCCCCAAATGCCAACCCACAAAGCAGAGGGCTGATGAGGAAATCCTGGTCCCTCTGGAGCTAAAGACAGAGCTGCCTTAGCTCCCAAGTTGGGGAAATTCTCTGCGAAATGGAAGTGTTATGGTACCCACAGGATTTTCGGCCTTACCGGCTGACAGCACGGAATTGGAAGTGGCACTTCTGTCTCTTATTATTCCAAAAAGAATTGTCACTGGGGAATATTTCAGCATCTAGCAATCAGGGGCTTCTGATTCTTCAGCTGTTATGAGAGATATTGCTGTCTTTTCACAGATGACATTAGGTGGAATAATTTCATTTTCAGCCCCCCCTCCCCCAAAATCTGCACCCTAATACCTGTGTCTTGTCTGATGTAATTGACGTGACTGTAATGGTTGTTTATAAGGCTGACTCCAGATCTGACAATATATTCCAGTGTTTTGGTATTATCACTGCATATTATCATACAGGCATGATGGACAATCACTGACAGATATTTGAGCAATTACAGCATATTTTATTGACAATTCTGCACTGTGAGTATACATTAATTATAGCAGAGACTATATCATACCAGTGACAATGATACTACTCAGAGCACAGCTGAAATAAAATCTTTATAAGCCGACGTACTGAAGTGGAATAGCTGAGTAAACCTGGAGGTTCGCATTTCTTTCTTCCAAGTTAGTTGTCTGTGGTGATGACCATAAAAAACCCTGCAATTTTAACTGTCAGCTACCAGTCCCTTTGTAAACTGAGGTGGTTTTTCTGCATGGTCTGCCCAGCAACAGGGCTTTTGCAAATCACCTTGGACATTATAAGCAAATGGAACCCCAACATTGCACTAATTGCCTCAGAAGTTACCTCCTGAAGAGAGGGAAGTCCGGGTCTGGATGTGGATCCCGAAGCCTCCAACCAAAACAAGTATGTCCCAAAGTACATCCACTCTGCCTGGAGAGCGAGGGTTTGGGTCTTAGCTGACCAGCACCTCCTCTTTTCTCTCTCCCCAGCAGCTGTGAAGGGAAGTTTTGAATCTGGTGATTCCTGTTCCATATGACTCCATGATAACAAAGGGCCTGATTCAATATCCAGAGAATATAATACAGGTGAGAGGCACCTCAGAAAATCAGAAAAAGCTTTGAACAGCTGACAGGATCAGTTCCTAAAGTTTCAGCAAAGAATTTCCCACTATGAGAATTGCAAATAAGCCACCTCATTTTGACTTTCTTCTCATATATTCTTTTGCCAGAAATAACAACTACCCAAATTGAGTTTAGTTGCAGGAGGTCTTCCCTGAGGATTGACAAGAAGAAAAGTGCAGACCCTGGAGGGTGAAAACTACCAGAGAAGTGGTGGAGTCACCATCCATTGGTATTTGAAAGAGGGGTCTCTGGGGTGGGCAGGGGGAGCAGGTCATGCTTGCAGATCCCCCCACCTCAGAATGGCTCCACAACTGCAATCCCGAACACGGTGATCCCGCCCAAACCTGAGATCCTCCTCTTTGGGATTAGAATTTGCAGTGTCCTCGCCCTTTGGCTGTTGAACTAAGGACCACACCATGATGGAGAGCGTTACTTACAGATTTACCAAGAGCAAATCATGCAAAACAACCTGTTCACCTTCTGCAACTAAATTACATCAATAACATCTGTGGACATGGGGAGAGCAGTGAATGCTGTTTATCTTGTTTTCAGCAAAGTATTCAACACCACAGTGTTCTCCTGGACAAACTAGCAAGATACACACTGATGGGTGGTCTCTAAGATGGGTACAAGATGATGAGTAGGTCAAAAGGAGGGCCACAATGATGACCAGAGGTCTGGAAAACCTGTCCTATGAGGAAAGGCTGAAGGAGTTAGGTCTTAGCACCCTGAAGGAGAGAAGGCTCAGGGGGGAACCTCATCACGGTATTCCAGTACATAAAGGGCAGTGACAAAGAGGGCAGAGGCTCTCTCTTCACAAGAAGCCTCATAGAGAAGATGATGAGTACAAGCTGCACTGGGAGATGTTTTATCTTGACACAAGAAAGAAATTTTACAGTGAGAACTCATTGGAATAACCTCCCCAGGGATGGAGTAGAGTCCCCATCACTGGAAGTTTCCAAGACAAAAGCAGGCAGAGTGCTAGATAATCTCATCTAGGCTACCCTGTTCAGGAAGGGTTGCAGCAGATGAGCTTTCAAGGTCCCTTCCAGCATGGCTGGTCTATGTGGTTCTATGAGTTACCTCTTCTGCTCCAGTAATGCAAACTCAAGTAGACCCTCACTGTTGGCAGCAAGAATTTGCCTGCTTGTCCATGACTCTGAACAGCACTCATCTGAAGTCACGGAAGAAGATTTTCTGTTCTATATGCAGGACATGGCTCTGGAGGCTGTTCTTTCAGCGTTCATTTTGCAGAGGTGGGTAGGTGGTACTGACCAGCATTTGTTTTTTGGGTGGTTTTTTTTGATGGAGACAGATCAATGTGCCTGATTTCCAGGGAGCAGCAAGTTTAATCCCCCAGCTGTGCTGTCTGGCTGGTGAGGGAAGAAGTGGTAACAGAAGGCGGCGTCTGTTTTTATTTAGAGAGAATGCCATGATAATGGATTTATGTCTTCTCTTCCAAACAACTGCACCTCCCTTTTTCCGATAGCACTCATTATGGAAGAAAATGGCACCACTGGGGAATGCTGGCCTTTTACAGTCCATCTTCCCATGTCACTGGCCTGGCACTTAGCTTGATAAAGGCATGCAATGACAGAACTTTATGTAATCCGATTTCACTGAGGTTTAGGCGAGAAAAATTAACCAACCTGACCAAATAATTTTGTGCCTCAACTGACACAAACCACATGGAAAGAAAACGCAACTGCCTTTCTCGTCTTGAATTACAAGATTCCAGTGTTGTTGTAAGACTCATCAGTCAAAGAGTATTCAGCCTCCAGGAGTTTTGTATTTTTCCAGCATGAATGAATTTTCCAGCTGCTGTCTTTGTTAATTTTTTAAGAAAAAAAAAAAAAAAGCTATGAATTTCTTGCCCCGTGGCCCAGTAAGAGCTGTTTTATCTTTTCTAGTAATCGGCCACAGACCTTGTATTAACTTGACCTTGCACTCTGTGGAAGACCCTACTCCTGGCCTATAAGACTTCTTATGAACTTGTGAGAACCTGGGGTCATCAGGACACTTGGTGAGGGTGCTCTCAGCCTCCTCAACCACATAACTTATGAAGATGTTAAACAGCTTGGGGCCCAGTATCAATCTCTGGAGAACCCCACATGTGATGGGCTGTCTGCCAGCTTGAGAGAAAATCATTTATTACCACCCTCTGAGTGCAATCTGTGATCTAATTTTCTACCCATCTTGCAGACCACCCATCCAGTGTGTATTGTGCCAGTTTGTCCAGGAGAAGGCTGCAGGAAAAGGTGTTGAATACTTTGCTGAAGTCAAGATAAACCACATCCACTGCTCTCCCCATGTCCACAGAAGGTGTTATTTAGTTGTATAAGGCAAACAGGTTCTTCTGCACGAATTGCTCTTGATAAATCTGAATTGATTATACTTTAGCTAATCACTCCAAGCTGCTCCTTTGCACCAACACACACAGAAGCCTCAGGTAATGACCACCACTCTTCCATGCCAGCTCGAAAATAATCTAGAATAGTGCTTTTTCCTGGTTGTCTTTGACTTCCTTGTTCCCTAAGAAAATGCTAAGAGAATCAGATTATATTTTTTCTTCTTTTCTTTTCCCCCGACTTAAAAACAAAAACCAGTGATTACGAGACAATAACTTCAGATTTGCAAGTGCTTCTTCCTCTCTACAGGTTTCTCATTCAGAGAGGTGGCCTTTTACTTTGACTGCCTTTAATGTAAGGCCCTTAGCGTTCCACTGTCCAATAACAATTGCAAAAAGCTTCCAGTAAAGAAACCAAAACCCAATTATCCACTCTATGAATCAACAGCAAAACTAATGCAGAAATCCTTTAATCAACAGATCTCCAGACAGAAAAGGTTTCCTAGACAACCTTACAGTGATGTTGTTAGTTATAGTGGCAACATTCCTAAACATCATCTTGGAGTAATCAAATGTCAGCAAGACAGCGAGAACAGCACCTAACATCATTACCCCAAGTCCCTCCCCAGCCATAAGTCCTGGGCAGATGATTTCCAGATGAGCCCAGGTAGCTGGACCCACCCTAAATAACATGGTGGACAAAGACAACACTAAATATAAATATACAGCAATAAATGTTTTGGGGTTAAGCCATTGGAGCTTAAGCTTGCAGTCAGATAACAGAAAAACAAATCCACAAACAAGAAAATGAATTGGTTTATGGTCCGTTGCTAATGAACACCACTAAATTACAGAGTGTACTCAGTGCAAACGAGAACTCATGGAGACAGGAGGAATACTAGGCAATAAATGTTTACATTAATGTGGCTGTGTGTACATCCACGTTATCGTGTATGTGCAGGGCACAAAAGTTTTCTTCTGCCCGGATGAAATCTGAGAAATAAATCTGGAGTAAAGGTTTCTTCTAGCTACATTTTTTTCCAGATAGTTGAACATTTTTTTTCCAGATAGTTACTGCTTTTAAAAGCCTTCCTCCTACATGAGAGTCCTTGAAAGTGAATAAAACTAGAATATGGTGGGGTTTTTTTTCGCCGAATCAGGAGAAAAATATCTATGTTGGGTATTTTGGTAGTATTTATCCAGTGCTACTTGTATAGCTACTCATTTGCCACTTTGCTCTGTTCTGGTGAGACCTCCCCTGGAGTCTTGTGTGCAGGTCTGGAACCCTCAAGAGAGGAAGGACATGGATCTCATGGAGTGGGTCCAGAGGAGGGCCACAAAAATGATCAGTGGGTTGGAGCCCCTTTGCCTCGAGGACAGGCTGAGGGAGCTGGAGTTGTTCAGCCTGGAGAAGAGGAGGCTCCGGGGAGACCTCAGAGCAGCCTTCCAGTACCCGAAGGGGCTACAAGAAGGCTGGGGGGGGTCTGTTTACAAAGGCCTGCAGGGACAGGACAAGAGGCTTCTCAGCGCTGGAGAAGAGCAGCTTTAGATGGGGTATTAGGAATAGGTTCTTTACTCTGAGGGTGGTGGAGCACTGGGACAGGTTTCCCAGGGAGGTGGTTGAGGTTCCTTCCCTGAAGATCTTCAAGGGGAGGCTGGAGGAGGCCCAGGGCACCTTGGTCTAGTTGGGGGTGTCCCTGCTGACTGTGGGGAGGTCGGACTAGAGGACCTTTGGTGGTTCCTTCTGACCCAGAACATTCTATGATTGTATGTAGAGTTCTCCAATTCAGTCTGTCTTTTTAAAGTTTGTAATATGTTCCTTTTTTCCAGAGAAATGCATTCTTATATTGATGAGAGTAGCCTTCAAAAATCAAGGCAGATGCAGTTATTAATTGTTTATTAGCAGTTACTGTACAAATCAAGAAATATCTATGTCTAGGTGGGTGTTAATCAGAGACCTGCCTCATCCTAAAAAAATGAATGCCAATATTATTTTTTCTACCAGTTTGCCTGGTACAGCCTATTGTATATTTTTCTCCCCTTTTTCTCCCGCATCAGGCTCCAGGTGAATCTGGCAGAGGACTAACAGCGCTGACAGTAACAGCACACATCTTTGCTCATCTTCTTCCCTCTTGCCTTATGGTGGACCTTCAAACTCTGCCTACATCCAGCAGGCCAAGGTGGCCAGTGGAGCACTAGATTTTGGTTAGCTAGATTATAGGTTTTATTCTTAAATGCATGAATCATTACAAAACAGCTTTGTAAATATGGCATAAGGCAACTCTTGATTTTATCTAGAGCATATGGCTGCTAACCAGAGTTTACCTGGTGATGGCACTACACACACATAGCTGTAATAACTGCTGGTTTTGGACCCACCACCACCACCACGCCCCAGTCCACTAACCACCTGACAAGGGATTTCCGGTTTGGCCATGCATTGCCCATGTCTCTCATAAGCCATAAATTTAACAAAGTTCTCACATAAAATAGCAAACTGCTGTATCTCCTGCTTTGCCTGTATTTACATCCATGCAAGGCTATTCGATAGAAAATGCGCTGCCCAATATGCTGCCCAGAGGGATTCTGTCCTGTGTCAGGCACATATACAGAGTCAAACCAAGCTGGAGAACGTCTCAAGCATTCCCATCCGCTCAGCTGTCAATGATATTTGCACACGTGAAATATTTTGGTAAATTTGAGCTAAGACTTTTCATGAAACTGACTGAAATCACCCACTGAAGAAATGTGATAGGTGTTTTAAAAGTCTTTTCCTCTGGACACCCCAGCATCCAACATCTCTGTTATCCAGTGGCAAATGGTATTATGCTGAATGGTTCGTTCATATTTCCTGTTCTTTCACAGCGTATCGATATCTATCAGCAATGGGAACTGAGTGAAATGGAATAGCTGCATCTGGAGGACTTGCCCGTGGTGCTCTGATTGAAATGCTTAGGAAGTTTTCTCAGAGGAATTCCACCCTAGTCTTGGTTTTCCTGGCGTTTTGCCCATCGTACCACTGGGTACTGCAGAAAATTCAAACCAAAGCTAAAAGCTGGCATTGTGATCGGAAAGCTTTAGATAAAATGAAAGATGCTGTTAAGCTGTTTATAATACATAAATGGTGGTTTATTTCTCTGTAGAGGACTATTGAGAATAAACCAGAATTCCCCTTCCATTGACGTCAGCCAAAGCAGTTCACATCAGGGCTGGCTGAGGCATGAAATTTCCTTGCGATAAAATTACATTGACAACAGTGAACATAAAATTCTATTCTCCAAGAACAGCTAAAACAGATAAGGGTTAAATTAGGAAATCATAAATATTTCCCTTTTTATGTTATTTGTGGTCTTTATTAACAGCAACTACAAGGACAGAGGATAACAGTAGTTCAGTGAAGGAAAAAATGTGTTCTTCTTTCCTGACATCTGTAAAACCCAGCTGTTAAAGCTTTCTATTCAGTGCAGAAACATCTACTATCTATAGCCACACAAATGAGAAGCAATTAGGTAGGAATGAAATCAGTTGTAGAGGTCTGTGAAATGCAGCTCTCTACTTTGCATTTGCTGCTCATCGAACCTTTGAAAGCTTTTTCCTTTTTTTTAAAAAGCGCATGTTTTCAATCACTGATTTATAAATAACCAGTAAGGCATTTCTTTTGATTCACCTATTTCCTAATCAATTAGATGTCGTACAAACATGAAGTATTCCATGTTTTTATTTTTTTACACTAACCTTCTCTTTCCATTTTGATTTTTAAATTTTGGCACATCTTGAAAACTCTAATTTGAAGAAAAAGTAGAACAGCCTGGAACTTCAGCAAGAAAACAAATGGGAATGAACATAACAAAGGTCTATAAAGTAGTGAATGAATAATATAGAGGATATACTGAGTATTTCTATTGCCTGTGTCTCAGAGCAGAAGCAAAAAGGGACATCCAGGGATAATGAAAGGCAGCAAATTCAAATTTGAGAGAGGGAAATATTTTTCTAAACTATGCGTGCTAGGTGTTGCTGAGCCCAATAAAAGTGAGACTGGGCTGTATCTGGATGATCATGCTATCAGTAGTTACAACATTTAAGGTGTTTTTAAAAATAAAAATAATTTCTGGAAAAGATTCAAGATTGAACACAACGGTTTCAAAAACCAGCTCCGTGTTTGAGGCGTTGTACCTAAGCAAAGTCCTTCCCCTCTCCTCAGAGGAATGGGTTCTCTGAGCAGCGTGGCTCTGGTCACAGAAGGCAGGACTGGGTCCTATGACCTACAGATTCACGATCTCATAAACTTTGTGACCTGCTTGTTCTATTGCTTTTTAAAATCTACAAAGCGCTCAGGGTTTGACATCGCTTTTTTTTATTTTATTTTAAGCCTCATAATAGATTTTGTACATAGGCAAATAAAACCCAGGAAAACGGTCCCTTTTGTCCAATGTTTGCCATTGAAAGCTTTCTCGGAATGAATTGCCTGGCGTACTCTTTAGCAGACAGCACTGGGGCTGACACAGCCCCTCCAGTCGCGTCGCTAAAACTGAGTAACCGCTCGCTGCGCTCCTCCTCTGAAAGGGTTTGCTGGTCTGTGTCAAGGGAGGTCAGCGAGTAACCACTTAGTGCACTTCTAAAAGGACTTGCTGCTTTCGTGTCAAGGGAAGTCTAGTGCTAAACAGCCAAAAAATATAACGTTATTCATGGCATTGAAAATATTATTAGCATTGTTAGGAGAGCAATATGAAAAAGCACAGACCTGTTGTGTCCTTTAGTCTTTATTTTCCGTAGGCGATGGTCTGAAAAAACATTGGGGGTTAAAGTTTTTCTTGTTTACCCATTGTTGCATTTTGTTTATGCTGTTTGTTGGCTAGGCACCAGATAAAACTACTAGTAATGCCCAAATCAAATCATTTGCAATGTGAAAGCCTCCTGAAGTCACATCTCGGGTGTACCTACCCCTGCTCGGCAGTGTCCCGGGGGAAGCACACCGCAGTGCTGTTCTAGCCAGTAGGTAGCTCCTACACAGGGGCAAAAATCAGTGGGACAGAAAAAAAGACCTGTGATCCTTTCAAGCACAAAAAATCACAGACTCATTGAGCAATTAAAGAGCTGAAGAAACAAGGTCTCTAGACAGGTTTCACTTGAACAAACGAATTTATATTTGGGTTTACACATGCTTTTATGGACCCACAATAGTGAACGTAACAGCTGCCACATCACATAGAATCATAGACTCATAGAAACACAAGGTTGGAAAGGACCTACAAGATCATCCAGTCCAACTGTCCTCCTCCTGTCACCAACACCAGCCACTGAGCTACTAAATCATGTCTCGTGGCACCTCGACCAGACGCTTCTTGAACCCCGCTGGGGACGGTGACTCCCCCACCTCCCACTGCCTGACCACACTGCCCCTCCCACTGCCTGACCACTCTGGGGGAGAAAAGGCTCTTCCTGGCATCTCATCTAAATCTACCCTGGAGCAACTTGTGGCCATTCCCTCCAATCCTATCCTTAGTTTTCTGGGAGAAGAGGCCAACCCCCTCCTCTTCACAACCTCCCTCAGGATGTTGTAGAGTGCCATGAGGTCTCCCCTGACCCTCCTCTTCTTCAGACTAAACCATCCCAGCTCCATCAGCCACTCCTCATAGGACTTGTGCTCCAGACCCCCCACCAGTTTTGTTGCCCTTCTCTGAACATGTTCCATGGCCTTGATGTCTTTCTTGTAGTGCAGGCCCCAAAACTGAATACAGCACTCAAGGTACAGCCTCACCAGACCTGAGTAAGGGGGATGATCATCTCCCTGCTCCTGCTGGCAAACTGGGGATTTGAGCGGTTTTTGTTCAAAGAATCATAGAACCATAGAATGGTCCAGACCAGAAGGGACCTCCAAAGGTCCTCTAGTCCAACCTCCCCACAATCAGCAGGGACACCCCCAACTAGAGCAAGGTGCCCAGGGCCTCCTCCAGCCTCCCCTTGAAGATCTTCAGGGAAGGGGCCTCAACCACCTCCCAGGGCAACCTGTTCCAGTGCTCCACCACCCTCAGAGTAAAGAACCTATTCCTGATATCCAATCTAAAGCTGCTCTTCTCCAGCTTGAAGCCATTTCCTCTTGTCCCGTCTGTGCAAGCCTTTGTTACCAAGAGATCCTTCTAAAAGGAGCTCAAATTAGCAATATGCCCAATATTTGGTATATAAACTGACCCATTTTTTCTTTTTTTTTAAGATTTATTTTGTAACAGTTATGCTCAGATTTCCTTTGACTTAAAAATCTAATTCTTCTGAAAAAGATGCAGAAGGTTAAAAGGCTTGGCTTTGGGATGGGGGCCAGGGGACACTGATGAATATATGAGATGATGGGAAACAGAACAAACAGCTACAGGAACAATTGGAAATAAGACACAGTGTAAGGAGGCTGGTGAGAAGAAAGTCATCTGAACCGGAGTGAAGACAGATATGTAGATTCTTTGGAGCAGGCCCCACGCCATAACGTTGTTGATCACTATAAGGAAGTGATTTGATGACATGTTTTTCTTTTCATCTATGTGTAATTTTTAGTGAGATTACGCTTGGCTGAAGAAACTGAAGAGCTCTAAGACACTTCATCACTGCACATTCCTGGCCATGTTAAGATTTCTTAGGAGCAGGCACATTTCCATCGCCTTCCTTGTCTTCAGTTTTGCCAGATTTCATGAAAGAAGAAGAAATTAAAGACTGATGGAAAATTCTTTAGTAATACAATAAATTCGGTCCCTATAACTAGTAAAAGTCTAATGAAAGACCCCCCAGGTTGCCATGTGTGTCAAACCACACCAATGATATTCACATTGTGCAGGATAATTGAACTAAAATTGGAGGGTGACATGTTTTTTGGCAAATGATTCATTTTCTTTAAAAATTAATCCTCAGAACAACCAAAACTGTTTATGAGCTCTAGAGTTTCTGAGTCCTTCTAGATTAAAGGACTAGTTGTAGATGAGACAATACTGAGAAAACATTTCAGCAATGTTGAAGCTGTTGTTTATCTCACACTCAAAGTCAAATGCTGTGAATTTTCTGAGATACCTGATTTCAGACCAGGTTTAATGGCTAAAGGAAAGGCTTGGCTTTGCTGTCATTGAGTCTCTTCTCTGCACTGTCTCCCCTTGCTTTACGACTCCAGTGACTTAAACCATAACCAGACTCAAATGTCTTATCTGCCTCTGGGGATCTGAAAATACAATGTCTGGTGCTTTCTCATAATGCAGCCTCCTACAATAAGGTGTAAGTGTTTTAAAGGAAGGTTCTTCTCCATGGAATTTGCTGATAATATTTCATCTTGAATGATTTACCTAAATAGTAACTGACTCCCGCAGTAAATGTATGTAAGCAAGGAAATTTGTTCCAAACCACAGCTAGAATTTGAATTTCAGACTTCTTGGGCAAGAATACTGGGCAATACTTCTGCCATTGCCTTTTCTCTGTAGAGCCCAGGAACAGGAACTTAATTTCTGGTTTTATGTATCTGTTAGGAAAACGTATTTCAGATTGGCTACCCAATCCAGTTTGGCTACTCAATCCAGTTTGGCTACTAAATAAAAACCTCAAGTCTTACCAAAAGTTTCACCAGAGCAATGAGATGGGGATGAGAGAGGCAATACCTCCTTTGAAGGTTTCTCTGCAACAGGTTGAGCATCATGCCAGCAGAGAGTAACTGAATTCCCCAAAACATGGAATCCTAGAATAAGAAATAGCCACTCTACAGGACTGCAGGGCAGGCAGCCGAATTGTACAAGATGAGGAAACACTAAAAAAACTGATTATATATGATCTCAAGGCACATATATTAATGTGCCACAATTCTCTGTTACCTCATATTTATTTTAAATACAAAAAGTATTTCTCCCTTCCTTGCTTTTGTAGCTTTGGGCCTCAGCTTCATTTGTTTTATGGGCACTTGTATTTATATCGTATTGTGTAGGACAATAGATATTTTATTTAAATTTTTTACAGTTGTTTTAGCATTTCAGCACATGAGCCTCACTGGCTATAGTTTTGACGATTAACTTTTTTTTTATTTAGATCTTCCCTGACTAATAATGTCTTTCCGGTCTGACCTAAGTACATTTTGCTACACAGCCATGGAATTTCATTTACTCCTGAGAATCCTGATGACTCATTAACAAGGATATATTCTTAGGTCTCATTAATGTAGTTTTTACTGTAATTTGCAGACGATTAGATAAGTGTCTTTTTACTTCTCCATCTTCCCTCACAGCACATGTAGTCTCACAGTATGCCTGGAATGATTATAGCAGATAGATATTTTAAATCATTTTCCCTTTCTTTGGACTCAGTCTTTTTATGTGCATCTATTCTCCCTTTCATTTAAGGCACTTTTTTTTTTTTCTTTTTAATTGTACATGACTGGTTTTAAAGTGGGTAATCATTTCTCACTGTGGTGCCTCTAACTACTTTAGAAGGCTTTCTCTAATTCCTTTAATACTCAGAGAATCACCAACACTGCAGGATCCACTAAGGTTTTAACAGTACAGTGAGTCTACTTATAGGAACAGCTCAGAAACAATGCATTTTCTGTGCACCAAATAAAAATATGCATACCACTCCTCTATCCCCGATTCCAAGAGCTGTTTCTGATTACTGATTGAAAATTCCTTCTGTTCTTCATTAAAGACCGAGATTCTTTTAAAATGCTTATTTACGGTGGCAGTCCTAAGGGGCAGGCTACGTATTGAACTGCCTGCAGCTCCAAATCTCTTTCAAGGCCAGGCCAGCCCCGTGCTGGGTAACTTGTTGGGTGAGTGGTGCCACATTCCCACCCTGCCTATGGGACAAAGTAGCCACAGTTCAACACGGCTCATTTGTTCCCAGACTGTCATTAGCATTAATGAGCTTTGCATGTATGCATCGGGGAGAGGAAAGGAGAATCACAGATCCTCATGCTTAATGTTACGTTTTCTGGGCTCCTCTGTGGCTTAAATTCGTTCTTTTTGAGCCAAGCCCCGCATGCCTGTGCAAAGTTGGGGTAAACAGGCCGTGTGAGGGGTATGTGATGGACTCGGGGGTGGAGAACACTCCCTGCCCCTCAACTCCAATGTGTCACCACAACTGGTGTGCTATCTAATAAACAGGTGAAAATATAAAACACCAGGGAGCGGTACCTACCGTACTCTGATTGCTTCTTAGCACACAGTTAGAAATAGAGCCCACCTACTGAATTCTGTCCTGATGAGGATAAGCTCACCTTCTACCACCTTGACCACACCACTTTACATGTTGCTTTTGTCCTCCCTGAAAAATCAGTATTAAACCACTTTCTAGTAGCATTAGCAGAGGATGTCAGGGCAATGGAAGTGCTAATAGACTGAAAGTCCAACTTCTGACTTCCAAATACTGACTAGTTCTCTGTCCAAAGGGTCATTCAGGCCCTGCTCAGGTACAAAACCTGTAGTCTTTCATGCAAGATGCAAGTACAGTATGACCACTTCTGTTCTGTACCAAGCCCACTTTTTGCAAATGCAATAATCTCAGCTGCTCCTAGTTCTTTGTAAACATGGTGGGGGAACTTCCTCCTCCTGTAGGTCTGCAACCGTAGCACAGCAATACATGCTGGAGAGCCTTAGTTCCAGTGAACCTGTCCTACAAGTCTTATCTTTTAACAATTAATCATGAAATAAAATTTTTAAAAAATCCCTTATCAGCCATAATGAGAATTACAATTAGAAGACTGAAAATATCTTGCAATTCAAAGAAAGCTCCTTGTAGTAATCAAAGAAACAAGGGTTTGATGGTTTGACTAAGCTCTTTGAGGAGCCGCATGTAGAAATAGATGGGGCAGAGAAATTGAGTAGCTGATGGGCATTGCTCAGCTGATGGAGCACAGACTCATAGAGCAATTCCAACACCTCCGCAGTGTCTGATGGTTTGGGGGTGCTCGCTACAGGACATATCTGTTCGCTTTGCAGGTGTGCAGAAACAGTGCATGAGAAATCAAGTTTCAAATTTTTTTTCAGTCTCATTTAGATGAACCACTTGCACACACAGATCTGATAGGTCTAGAAGGAGTTCTGTCTGTCCAGTAGCAGAACAAATTGCTTTCAACCTCTTCCATTGCAGAAATTCTACCTGTACTAATAATTAATCATGCAGTGCATCAAGGACTTTGGCAAAAGTTTCCTACACCTTTGGCCTAACAATCAAGCTACAGGCCCTGCCATTTTCAAACTCCTTCTGCAGGACATTTCCCAGTCTGTAGAAATGACTGACTGATGCAGAGGAAAACCGTCTGTACAGCCCAAGACACGGGGGCACTCACAAGGGTTAACGGGAGAGCTGTGTGCAAGCCACGCTCTAAATCTTATAGGATAAAAAATCAAGCCCAGGTTCCCCAAACCTACCTGCCTGCACAGCCCTGGCTCTCTGCTTTGAGCAGAAATACAACCAGAGACCCAGAAAACACTGCAGGACACGATGGCTGTTGCATCAGGAACCTTTCTGCAAAAGTGACAAGTGTGACAAGTCTGTATATTCCATGGGGGAAAAAAAAAAAACAACAAAGAAACAAAAACCAAACAAAGAAAATAAAACAAAACAAAACAACATGTTGACAAAAAATTCTTGATTGCCCTAATTGGAAACCCTGGCCTGGGCTGTGACTCCCAGCTCTGGAATGCAATTATAATGGGTAGCACTCAACACAAAATCCAAACCAAAACTGAAAACACTCTGCCTCTTCTCAAGTTCTGCTGCTTGAATTAAATTATTAGAGCCTGCTGTAAAACAATAATGATTTCTACTGTCAGAAACAACGTTTTGAGCAGATGTGAGCCACACAAAGCATATGTGAAAAATGTGTGATCCGCACAGTAAGGTCACAGGAGCCATTTAGACGCCACATGTAAAATATGTGAAACACATGTGGAGGCATGATGCAAATTCACATTTAGCTTGTCCTTTGGCAAGTATCAAGATCATAGGCTAAAAGAGCTAAATCTCTCTGAGGCAAACTTTGTGCCTGTGAAACTTTCAATCTTTATAAAAGATTAACTTTAAAAAAAAAAAATCCCACAGGGCAGACTTCTTAACCCCTCAAATTATCCATTGCTAATGCTGCCTGATACATCCTTAGTGAGGGAAAATTCTTGTTACCCTCTTTCTTAATACCTACCAAGGGGAACGGTTAACAGCTCTCTGCCATCCGCCACGTTACTCACTCGATCCCAGGCTGGTAATGCCCTTCTCACCCGGCGGCTGCCCAGTTGCATATGGGGACACAAGGGGGCAATTCTGGTCTCTGGGCAGAGGAGAAACCTCGCTGGAGGGAGCCTGCGGTGCCACAAGTCACTCGCACGTTGTGTTCGGGTGATGGAGTAGAGGGGCAGGATAACCAGCAGGTGGAGGAAGGTCATCCTCCCCCTCTGCTCTGCCCTGGGGAGGCCATGTCTGGAGAATCGGGACCATTCCTGGGCTCCCCAGTTCAAGAAAGACAGGGAACTGCTGAAGAGTGTACATAGCACTCATAGCCCTTCATAGCAAAGGGCTATGAAAGGATGGGGCCAGTCTTTTTTTCTCTTTGATCAGGAAAGGCACTTGGGTCTTTTTAATCTGAAGAAAAGGCTGAAGACGGATCTGATCAACATGTATAGATACTTCAAGGGTGGGTGTCAGGATGGGGCCAGTCTTTTTCCCTTGGTGCCCAGTGAGAGGACAAGAGGAAATGGGCACAAACTTGTGCATAAGAAGTTCCATCTAAACATGAGGAGGAACTTCTTTTCTGTGAGGGTGGCAGAGCCCTGACAGAGTCTGCCCAGAGAGGTGGTGGAGTCTTCATCTCTGGAGGCATTCAAACGCACCCAGACATGTTCCTGTCCAACCTGATCTGGAAGACCTGCTTTGGCAAGGTGGTTGGACTAGATGATCTTCAGAGGTCCCTTCCAACCCCTTATAATTCTGTGATTCTGTGATAATAATGCTGGGGATTTGGCTGTGGGTGATACTCATCTAAGTTCAGTCTCAGAAGTGTTAGTCTACTCCCTTCTGTCAATGGAGAGAGAGGTCTTTCCAAACTCCGCTTACTACTGGGTGCCACAAACTCCCTCTGGAGAGGCTCTATTGACTTATGTGAGGGGGGCAAACAGTTAATTGGGAACAAAAGCTTAATGTCTAAATGGCCAAAGCACTGTGGCAGAAGCCGTTGAACATAGGCTGTGTATGGGAAGCCCCAGCCCATGAGCTGACACCACCCATCTCCTCCCCAGAAATGCTAAGAAAGCCAGGCTGTGTTTCACAGTGGGGACCTCTGCAGTGGGGACATGTCCTCAGTGCACAGGATCTACTCATGACACCTTCACAAGGGGTTCCTGTGCCTGCAGCAGTAAGGACCTTGCCTCTGGGCTCAGGGCAGCCAGGCCCCTCCATGAAGAAACTTCTGGCTTTCATACTCATTTTCTATCCTCTCTGTCCCCAGAAATCCTGTGCCTTGGGAAACCAAAGGTCTTCACCCTCCTCATCTTCTCAGGCCCTTCTTCATCACCTCAGCTGCACCACGCCAGAGCTTGTTATGGTCAGAATTCACGTTGCTGGGAAAAGGAGGCTCTGTTTTGAAACTCCTCCTTATGCAATGACCCCCATGGAATGATTCATGAGAATAAAGGATTGGGCTTGGGAGAAAGTGGTGCAGGTTCTGGGCTGTTTCTTTCACTGCTGCCTTTTAAATGAATCAAAAAGGTAAGAGAAAAATGCTAACGGGACAATATATCTGGTCCTGTTCTAAGTGAAGACAATAGCAAATTCCCCTTTGATTTGAAAACAAGAACAATTAAACATTTAATGGAAAAAATGCAATATATTAACAAAGAATTTAAGTTTTAGGATAACATTGATTACATATGGACTCACATGCCCCCACTGCCATCTGTCTCCCTCAGTTGCACATCCTATAATGGTATAGTATAGGAAAAAGTTGTTTATGAAATATTCATGGCAAAACAAATAATGTCCATATAAAATCAATTATGAAATCAATTTGATTTTTATAATTTTTAATACACCTGAGGTGCAGAGAAAAAAGATAACTAAACCCTCAGCAGACCATTATAAGCTAGATAAGGATTTACAATACAAGATACAGCACCCATAATGCTTGAAGGATGATGTCATGTCTTAATTATGTTAGCATTTAGAGGATATACATCAGCTCCACATCTTCAGATATTCAGAATTTACTGTGCCCTTTCTTTGACCCTGACTTTTTTTCTAGACAACAGAAGTAGGGAGAACATATTCAAAGCAGATTTTCTTCCAGCATTCACAAAGAGACTTCAGACAACAGAGGTTCAAGTGATTGCTGGTTTTACCTATTTTTCCATCTCTGCTCCTTGCCAAAAGTTTAGAATCACAAGGGTCTGGTGATTCTCAGCTCCCCGCGAGGCTCTGGTCCCACACCATCAAAAGCCACATTGGCATTGTTTTCTGTGGGTCTTGAGGGTGCTCAACACAGGAGAAATCAGAGGACTGAAAGATGAAGGCTTTTTTGCTCCCAGGTCAATGGCAGCCTGCTATGACCCTGCAGGACCATTTGCAGGTTAAAGAGTGCAGCACATACCGATTTGCAGGGTTGCTCTCTTCTAGAAGGAAGGTTGTTTCCTCATTCCTGTGTTATGCTGCAAACCTACATAAGCACTTCCCAACACACAGCCACTGCAAAAACAGTCTTTTCCTTGTAAAGAAGGAATTTACATATTTAGTCACTTTTGCCAGGCATAAAAAAGGTGCTTTTTTTTTAACATCACATGGTATTAGAAACATTTTTGGGTTTTTTTTGGGGGAACAGGTTTATTAGGGGAGCAAGCATAAGAAGGATCCTTGTAACAATCATCAATATTTACTCTCAACTTTCATTTTTTGAAAACTTGGCTAAAAGCCCATAGAATTAGTCTGCGCTTGTGTTCTACAAGATTAATGAAGTTTGGACAAGGGGCAAATGTGCCTGAACATCTTCCAGCAATTATATTTTTGTTGGGTTTTTTTGTTTAACAGAGACAGCATTGCTCTCCAGAAAGGCTACAAAATGCCCTATATAAAATGGGACTACAGTAATCCATTCTTCCAAAGCTGCTTTTCCCAAAGCACCATCAAGGGTTGTCTCCATCAAGCATAGTTTCTGCCCTGGGGTGCAACGGCAGTGAGTCACCCAGTCACACCTAGCAGAAGCCCTACCTTTGAATCCCAGTGAGTCCCAGCATCCCCTCCCTCCAGACTAGTCCCTGGAGGGTTTTCCCACAGCAAATCTCCACTGCCTTCTGCTGCAAGGATTCACACCCACCTTCCACAGAAGAGACATGAAAACCCGAGCAGGGGGCAGGAGGTTCTGCCTCCAAATGTCCCATATGTCAGAAGCTGGTGGAAGGTTGAGGGCAGTTTCCTTGGCAGACACTCTGGGTCTCGGCGTGTCCCCCCCCCGACTCCATCCACTTTCCATCAAGTTTTGCTGGGCAGCAGCATATGCTTTGGATCCGTGTCACCCATTCCATTAGTCAGTAGTGCTGCACAGACGTGGGAAAGGAAAGTATGCATATAAAATAAATTGGGGTGAAGAAGGGGAGGGAAAAAATACTATATATCCAACTTGTGATTCTTTCTCCCTTCGCTACAGACCCACCTCCGAGCTTGGATCTGAGAGGAGAGAGTGCAAACAAATGTGCTTCCATTTTCTTTTTTTCTTACTATTTAACCACACTGTGTTCCAAATGCAATTTTAATAAGAATGCTCTCTGTATATTTCCAAATAGGTTTGTTTTGTATCCATAGAGAAAAGGAAAAAAAAAAAAGAATAAAAAGAAAAAAAACTGAAAAAAAAAGACTCCAAAGTGATTAAATCTGCGATAATGAAGTCCAGTTTTCTATGAAGCACACGTCACAGGGTGAATTGCTGCTTGCTTTGATTTGTGCTTGAAATGTGAGACAGACTGATTCCCAGATGGCTGTTTCATTGTGCAGAAAAGCAGAGAAACACATACATTTCAGTTAACTTGCATATCTTTTCATTTATTCATGTAATTGTGATATATATTCCATATTCCAGAGCGAACCAGATGGCGCAGGGAAGGCTTGCAGCGCAGCCACATTCCCGCTCACTACCCTTGGCTGTCTGCAGCAAACTTTTCCCTCTGCCAGGTGTCAACATTTGGCCGCTAGAATTTTACTCTCTGGAACACACTGGGTGAAAGTATTCCCAATCCCCCTCCTCGATAGGCATAGTAAATGCCCTGCCATGCAAATAAGAGTCTCAGGTACACGTCAAGGGTGAAATGTGCACTCTGACACAGGCCACATCTGATGTTACCGTGGTAAGGTTTCACCATGACAGGTTAAAAAGCATTCCTAATAAATACAGCTTTGCCTAGGGAAGGTGGTGAGTTACTTTTTCAGCAAAGTTCATGGGAATTCAGCCTGCACTCCTGTCTAGCAATAACGGGAGTGGAGTGTGTAATTCCACCCACGGAGCCGGATTAACTAAAAGGATTTATTTTCAAGCAGTGAAACTGCTAAATTCTGGTACCAACAGCAGGACTGCCTGCCAGTATCCTGTAAGTCTTTATTTCCCCAAGGCCCATACCATATGACATGTTTGGATGATGTTTAAACCTTCCCCTCGTGCATGTTCATCTTGTGTATTTTTATTGTTCTTTTAATTATCTGCACATATATATTAATTCCAGAAAGTACAAACAGGCTTCACTGCCATTTCTCCACCACACTTTATATTATAACATCACTCATGAATGCTAGTTAGAAGTTTCCAGGCAGACATGCGGTTGATCTAAATTTGTGGGACAACAACATTCAGATATCTGCTTTCAATTTGTGTGCATGTTTCTCCCTGTTATTTTCTTTTTATGGTGGTATTAATTGTTACCAGAAGTCTGTATGAAAGGACGGGGGAGCTGAAGGCTGGAATGCAGCGGATCAGAAATGGCTGCTCAGTGAAACATGCTCGCCTGGTTTATCAGCTATCACGAGCGTTCCCATGAACAGCTAGAGATTCCAGGTTTGGGCATGGAAGAAAAGTCAAGAATCTTGACTGACTGGCAAATCCAGTTGCCCCGTGCCCATGTGTTCCCTTAATTGCTTGGAACTAGACATAAATGTATAATTTCCAGAAGTACAGTATCTAGAGAACTGTATTCCTGTTTTTTAATTACTGTGCCCAGATTACCAAGGACTAAACACTGTATTAAGAGAATGAGTGGCTTTCTCCCCTTGGCAGGGTATCAAAATGGAACTGTTCCATAAATGGCCTGATCCAGTACCCACTGAGGCCAGTGAGAACCATCCTGCTGGCTTCAGCAGGCGCTAATGGCTGTATTACAGCACCAAAGGGATGAGTAATTCCAGGCGCTCACGGGCAATGAGCGACAGGACAAGAGGGAATGGCTGCAAGCTGCAGCAGGGCAGGGTTAGGCTGGACATGAGGAAAAAGTTTTTCCCAGAGAGAGTGGTCAGTCACTGGAATCAGCTGCCCAGGGAGATGGTGGAGTCCCCATCCCTGACTNGTAGGTGGAAATTGAGTTTTATACCCAAATTACCTTGAAACAAGCAGGCGCGTTTCAGAGGGGCAGAAGGTGGTGGTCTTCCATGGAAAAAGGGAAGGCCGGGGCCTGTTAGTGCTCTGGTGACAGATGGACCAGCCAACTGATAAAGGGGAAAGATGGGCAAAGAGGAGCAGTGATGGATGCAGTGGCTAATTATGAGTGAGTCAAAAGTCTCTCCTGATTGAGGTGGAGGAGTATTTGTGGGATGCAGATGCACAGTGGTTGGTGTTTCATTATTGCTATTGCCATCTCAGAGAAGGACGGCAAAGTCCTGGGTAGGAAGTAACACAGAACAATGACAGACATCGTACAGAAAAACAGAAGTCAAACGAGAATGAAATATATAGTGTATTTTTATTTTCTTTTTGAGTTGGGGATGGAGAAGAAGGCAAGACTCATCTCTTCTGGTTCTATCTTAAAAAGGAGCTTCGCTTTCGTGTTTCATTGCTGTTAGAAATGTACAGATGAGAACCCTTTAGAAACAGAAACGTTCACTGCTCACTGTACTCCAAATTTAGCACACCATTTGTGGCATTAGTCATTCTGAAAGATTCAGCAAAAATAATGAACTGCAATGTAGAAAAGCATATTAAAACTCCAGCACATACATGTGTTTTTGCCCAGCAAGCTTGCTTCGTGGAGCACTTCAGATAGGGATGATGTAGTGTTTCTTTAAAAATATAGATAGGAAAACTTAGGAGAGCAAGAAATCTGTATCTGTCTAGATAATAAAGCCAGAACCGTATTCCATGCCATGTGGAAGATAACTGTCTGTTTCCAACCTAAGCCTCGGAAAAGAAAAGACGTTTTATTTTGTAAAAGTATGTTTGATAGAAGTATTGTAAAGCAAACATCAACAGAGGATCTTGTGGCTTGAAAGGAAGGATCATGAATATTAATTCAGGAAATCAACACAAGAGCTGTACAGAGCACACTGTTTATTAAAAAAAAAAAAAGAAAAGGTGATAAGCCACTGAAGTGCCAGAAAGAGACAGAGCAAAGGAACAATAATGACATGGTTCAGGTATGTAAATGAAAACACTGCTGGCAAGAGAAGCTGTTAAAAGTAGCCTCTTTTAGTACTTTCTACTGGTACTGTGCCTTTTGCAATGTGCCACTTTAGAAAAGCTGAGATCACAGCAGATCTCTGAATGTAGATCGGGTCTTATCAAAGCCTTTTGCTTTGTCTGTATGTTGAACAGAGAGTTGTATTTTAACAAATGCAGAAATAATGAGGGTTTCAGATTTCCAACGTAAGCACAAAAAGATACACTCCACTCTAATATTTCAAAGCATTCGAGCTCACAGCTGATACAGCACTGAGGACACTCAAAATTCCAACACGCAGTCTCCAGGATTTCTGAAAGTAAGAGATCTTAGCCACTTATCTTCCTCTTTCCCACCCAAAGCAAAAGGGAAACACGCTGCAGACCGGTACGATCGGTCTGTACATACTATGCCCGCTTCCCTCGGCACTGCAGGTATGGACTGGCGATGGAAAACACTTTTTAAAAGACCGTGAGTCTATTTCAAATGAAGATAAGTTTTTATTATAGCCACTATTCTGCACAGCTGTACACTGCACCACGTTAGCAGAGGCCAGTGCCCCTGTCCTAAGGCACACTTTTAGACGTTTGTGTTGTATTTCAGCCACTGCGTTAGCTAAAGCAGCCTCTTCTGTTGGGTTTATAGAATCATAGAATCATAGAATCATTTAGGTTGGAAGAGACCCCTGGGATCATCAAGTCCAACCATCAGCCCTACTCTACAAGTTCTCCCCTACACTAGATCCCTCAACACCACATCTAATCTGCTCTTAAACACAGTGACTCCACCCCCTCCCTGGGCAGCTGATTCCACTGACTGACCACTCTCTCCATGAAAAATTTTTTCCTAATGTCCAGCCTAACCCTCCCCTGCTGCAGCTTGCAGCCATTCCCTCTTGTCCTGTCGCTCATTGCCCGTGAGAAGNATGCCGAGTCACAAGTTAAAATAACTGGTAAAGTTAAGCGTGGGCAAACGTAACCTCTTTACTTCTCACCAAGCCTCTGTCTGTTTTGGCAATATAACTTTTCTCCTCGTATGACTTTGATGGTTGCAGGTGCTTTGACCATGTCCATTCTCACCTTTCTCCTGCAAATGCTGGATTTATATCTCAGCCCAAACAACCAAAATTCCTGCTCATCATTCTGTCTGCTGTCACACCGTGGCATCTTCCACTTGAGGGCCTTGAAGATGGTTTCTCTTGTGTTTCTTCCAGATTTCTCATTAAGCATCTATTAACTTACTGTTCTATCCCCCTTCCTTACATCTGCATCATAAGCCATGGAGGACAAGTTGGTCCTTCAGTTTGTCCCTCAGGAAAGATGATTACATCCCAAAGATGGATGAGGACATCTAGCCTGAGTTAAGTAATTTCAGCATCAAGGAAGTGCCACAGAAAAAACGCACGTTTCAAGCATTCTTGGAATTTCTTCTCCTTCTTCCTGCCTTGTCTCCTCTGCTAATAGTCTTTCACTTCCATCAACCTTCTCTTTCACCAGGAGCTTTCAGATTGGTAAATTTCCTGAAATTACAGTTTATTTCCACTGAAAAGCTCTCATTACAGCATTTTTTACTTAGGATATGTAAAATAAGATCATTATATCTGCATAAAAGAGCTCTGTATTTATATATATAGACAATTCTGTGGCTGCATAAAAATGCAAACTCTACATCTGCTTAAAAATTAAGGTGAATGCTTATGGTCACCTAGAGCAGATCTGACCCATCTGTTCTTTAAGCTGTTGTTATTGTTCTTTTTGATGTCATTGTGCAACTGGAATCCTAAGTGGTGTCCTCTAATGAATGTAGAAACTAAGCACACACATCTTTGCAAAAACACGGGGGGTGTTTAAAGTCTGAAATCCAAACCAGCTGGCACAGGCAACCCAAAGCAGGGAGCTGATACTGGTCGGCTGGCCAGGAAATGGGTCGTATGAACAACGAATTTCTTGCTGGCTGTACCTCAGGTGTCTGCCTTTTCAGAGGCAGCTTTGGGAGAAGATTCCACTATGTCCCAGTGGTGGAACTCAGGGCAGAAAAGACATTCAAAGGTCTTGGAAAGGTATTTGTCTTCTAGCTTTTTTCTTGAGATTTGTATCGTTGCGTCCTGTCTAGACTAAGTCTTACAATGTTATTTTACCAGAGGGGCTGCCACGGAGTGGTGCAGCCATGAAGACACCCAGAAATTCAGGAAAACCCTGAAAAGACCAGATTCTGTTTGTGAAGCTTAAGGTGCCAGGATGTTTCTCTAATAAGAATAAGATAACACTGTTGTTTAAGCAATTGTGTCTTCTCATGTGGAATACATGTTTCTAATAACCCATGTTTAGATAAGAGTAATTTAAATTGTACCAGCTACACATAGACAGATCTGGAGTGATTAGGGGAACATGGAACCTGTTTTATAAACTACGCTCACTTGGGGATACGATGTTTTTTTCCACAGTATGAACAGAAATATCTATTCTGGGAAAACGTCTGAACGGTGGGTTGGGCTCTGAGGAGTGTGGTTTACTAGAATGGACTAGAATGAAACCTACCAGTGGAGGGGAGGAATGGGAAAGAGGTAGGAGGGACAAGAGGGAAGGGGCACAACCAAGAGGGTAAATGGCAGGGACTGAAATAAATTCTTTAAGGTAAAGCAAAATGTGGGTGGTAGAAGCTACACATATAAAATGCCTCCAAATGAAAGCAAACCATCAACATGACTGGTATAACAAAGCTCTGGTCTCACTGAGCAATGGGAACCCTCGCAATCTTAAATTCCGTATTTTACATCATACCCAAAAGATGTGGCAACATTTCAAAAGGTTCTCATTTTGGCTCTCAAATAATGCCTTATCCTGGTAAAAAAAAAAAAAAAAAAAAAAAGGCATAAACCAGACATTTGCTTTGCCCAGCCAAGATGTCATTCTTTCTTTGTCATCCTCTTATTCCTCCTTTTAATGACATCCAGGAAAAGTATGAGCTGTGGTTATGGAGTTTGATTAACCACTTCAAGCAGACAAAAGAACTTTATTGGGATAATATTTGCTTTTCCATGTGTTGAGTACTCTGTAACACAGACATCCAGTTGTCACTCATCATAAATCTGCAGGCGCGCAGCAGCTACCATACCGCATGCACGCGCCCAAACTTGCCGTCATAAATTAAACTTTTATTGGTGCCTCTCTTTTCCCACTGAGCAAAACCAATTAGGAAGCAAATCGAGAGCTGCCAGGATACCCCTCGAGCGTGAACTGGTAGCTGCCTCCCCGCCATGCTGGCACTGACTTTGCTCTTCCTCCTCCTCCGCAGCCTCCCTGCAGCCAAGCCGGCAGTGTGGCCAAGGGCAGGGGGGTTTGGCAGCCGCGGCACCCAGATGACAACCTCTGGTGTGTCTCTTCTCAACAGCAGCAGCAGCCACCTCTGGGTTTATTGACAGCTCCAGGGAGTCTCTCTTGGCCGGGTTCCTCCCCAGCAGCTGGGGAATGGTCTCTGCTGCAGTCCTGGGGCTGGGCTGTGGTGGGGATCACAAAGTTCCCTCCTCCCACTGCAGTTTAAGTTCCTCACTGTGTACCTCTAATCAGTCTCTCTACCCAATCACATTACACTGAGTTTAAAAAACAACCAAACATTTCCATTTAATTGCCCATTTTTCTCAAATGGTCTGTTCTCTGCCCTTCGAACACACTGCCACTGAGGCACCATGCTGCTCCTGCTTCCAAGAGGGGTTACAACCCCCCAAACAGACTGTTTCATGGGGGGGTGTAAATGTAATTTCTTTTTTAGACACCCAGGCACACACCATGCCAAACTAAAGATCCGTGCTCTCTCTCACACAGGTGGCCATTACAACTGATTAACCACCCAAGAGTCGGGAGTTGGGTAGAGTTTTATCACAAACATGATGGTTACTCATCCCTGGAAAACCAATGATCCATGGGACAGACTGTGGAATGAGAAGGGATCATCAGGGCTTGCACCACTGGAGAGGAAAGGGGAGCAGTATATGATGCATCAGGAATTTGGGTTGAAGATAAGAGTTGAAGCGCTGGACACCGAGGTGCGGGAGCAGGTCCAGAGAAAGGCATTGAAGCTGGTGAGGGGTGTGGGGCACCAGTCTTGTGAGGAGCAGCTGAGGGAGCTGGGGGTGTTCAGCCTGGAGAAGAGGAGGCTGAGGGGAGACCTTCTTGCTCTTTCCAACTCCCTGAAAGGAGGGTGTAGCCAGGGGGGTCGGTCTCTTCTCCCAAGGAACAGGCCATGGGACAAGGGGAAATGGCACCAGGTTGCACCAGGGGAGGAGGTTCAGATTGGATATTGGGAACAATTTTTACATGGAAAGGGTTCTTAAGCCTTGGACTGGGCTGCCCAGGGCAGGGGTTGAGGCACCATCCCTGGAGGGATTTAAAAACTGGGTTGACATAGCACTGAGGGACATGCGTTTGTGATAGTTTTTGTCAGTGTTGGGTTGATGGTTGGAGATAATCTTAAATTTGGGCAACTGTATGATTCTATGATTCTATCACCCCCAGCCCCGTGTCTGTGCCTGACACAGAGTGGTGCTGAGGGAAGGCAGGGATGGAAATCAGTGTGTGACAGAAAAGCCAAGGCTGGTTTTCAATGCAGACCTCAGGAAAGGCAGCGAGGGGGGCCCGGGAAGTGAAAAGCATCAAGCTGGCCTTGGGGCACAGGGCACTTGCAGGCTTTTTGCCTGGTTTTTTTTTAAACAAAACACACCAAAAACCCTCTACACCTCAGTCTCTACCTTTTCAAAGTGTTGTGCAGGTATTTAGCAAAGCATCTTATTACTCCAGCCTCAGCTAAAACACTGCTCAGAGCTTCAGAAAGTTAGAGATAAAATGCTTCAGAGTGTGGAAGGGCTGAGAACTTGCAGGGCTCTCCTCTCCCGGCAGACAACTACTGGGTAATAATTTGTTGAACCCAGCAATCCAGCGGTGGCCTCCGCCGCCGCGTTCAGCAGGGAACTCTCCTGCCCCTTTGCTGCCATTCTCTCACAGGGGGTTCGGGCTTCCTTCAGAAATGTCTGATCACGACGTGAAACCCAGGGGCAGGAAAGCCAGACAAAACTCTGAGGCTTACTAAAGCTGGAAATCTAGACTTAGAATTCTACACAAAATATAAATTATTAGCGCTACGGTGAATCATATATCATAACATAAATTAATAATATATTACTCAGTGAAATGCTAAGTGTGATTTTTAATACTATATGACAGATTTTCTAATTTATGAACTGTCTATTAAATTTAAAAGTCCTTCCATTTCTTTCTTCTCTACCATATATTAAAGCCTCCTTTTGTTTGAGTCTCCTAATCCTTCATTTATTAACAATATCACTCTTTCTCTTTTCTCTTATTGCTTTTGGGTTCTTTCCTTCCCTTCTTTCCTTTATTTTCCTTTTACTTTTCAAGTCTCCTGAGATTCAATTTTCATGACAAAAATATGTAAGAATTGGACCCAACTGTTTTCTGTCTTTCTCCCCGTGTATATAATATCTTACATGAATATATTAAACTCACATCTGACGCCCTTAGAGTGATCCATAAATAATATCAGATAATAATAGGGCAAATAATATCTATCACCTGTAGTAGGAAAAATATGGTAGCTTTTCTCTTTGGACTTCTTTCTTTCTTCTCTATTGGCTCTGCTACCCAGCAATTAGGATCATGTGGAATCCAGATCCAGATAATCCTCAGAAGAAGTGTTGTTGCCTGCCAGATACTTACTGTACAAACATTTATATATGTATCTAAGATGATCAAAATTTCCTGGATCTCTGCTAAATTGAAACCCAGGTCAAAAAGTACACAGCTAGCATTAAAAATAAAGTTATTTTCCTTGTAATTATATTCCTTTGTGGAAATGTAAATTCCCATAATCGAAGCTGTACATAATTGCCAGTTAGCTGCCTTAAGCACACTGATTTGTGTTTATTATATTAAAGTCCCAGTCCCTTTATAGCATGGTTACCCTTGGGAAGGTCCATAAATAACATGATTTTTCAGAACTCTCATTTTTCCAACTGGATGATACATAAAAATGGATGTTTTCTACCGGCCTTTGTGGCATTTTTTCCTGCTTAGATCAGAGTGTTTATCATAGGATTGTGCATGTGAGTTTGAACTGAAGGAGGTTTGATGCTGGGCACAGCTCTGCAACCTACATGTTACTTGGCAGCTCCAGTGGCAGCAAGAGTCACAGTATGAGGGGATTTTCATGGTTGGAAAGGACCTCTGAGATCTCCAAGTCCAACCACACACACAGTCTTGGCCTCTAGAGCATGCCCTGAAGTGCCACAGGTACACGTTCTGAAATACCTCCAGGGGTGGTGACTCCACCACCTCCTTGAGTCGTGCAGGGGTTTCTTCTGGTGAAGATCTCTCCCAGTGCTCTTCCACATGTCCACAATATTCAACCATATCCATGACACCATTCTCCTTGGTGATGTGTGAAACAGGCCTTGATTTACGTGGAGCAGTACACAAGGACAATTTGCAAGCCCTTAAATTCTATTCCTGTTCTATTCCCATTCTGTTGCCAAGCACTTGAATAAATTTAAGCACATGAGTTTCTACAAGAGAATTGAAACTACTGAGACTTCTCCTTTTATGTCTGTCATCTTCTTCTGGGTGCTAATTCTTAGTATGGGTGTCATGGAGGTCATTTAATCTCTATTGTTTAACTGAAAAAAATTGATGGATCTTGTGAGGATTCCTGGAGAAACATGGAATTATCGGAGTTGGAAGTGACCTCTAGAGATCACCTAGTCCAACTAGTCCCATCTAGATCATATAGTTGCTTCTAAAGCAGGATTGCCCAGAGCACATCACTCAGGGCTGCATCCAGGCAGGGCTTGAAGGTCTGCAGAGAAGGGGACTCTACACCCTCCCTGGGCAGCCTCTGCCAGGGCTCTGTCACCTTCACTACAAAGAAGATTTTCTTCATATTTGAATAGAACTTCCCATGTTCCAGCTTGTGCCTGTTGCCCCTTGTCCTGTCACTGGGAACCTCTGAGAAGAGTCTGTCTTCATCCTCCTTCAACTCACCCTTCACATCCTTGTGAGCATGAAGAAGGTCTCCCTCAGCCTTCTCTTCTCCAGGCTAAAGAGTCCCAGCTCTCCATTCCATTGGTCCTCTTGGCCACAAGGGCACATTGCTGGCTCATGAATGGTTTACTGTCCACCAGGTCTCCCAGGTCCTGTTCCTCAGAAGTGTTTTCCAGGAGATCCACCCCTAACCTATATTGCTGCATGGAATTCCTCCTCCCCAGATGCAGGACCCTTCACTTGCCTTGTTGAACCTCATGAGGTTCTTCTCTGCCCAGCTCTCCAGCCTCTCCAGGTCATGCTGGATGGTGGCACAGCCCTCTGGAGCGTCAGCCAGAAGGAGAAGAGCTTGAAAACCAAAATGCTTCTCATCGATAGAACAGGTTCTAAAAACTCAACAGCTGATGCATTCTCCTGCTGAAATGCTTGAATGGTGCCCTGACACTAAGGAGCAGCTCAGTCTACAGAGCCATTCAGGTTTTGGTCCATACGTTGAGTCAGCCAAGGGTGTCAGCTGTGATGGAGACACCTGCCCATTAGAAACTATACCGAGACCACAAACTCATTTCATACAGATCACTGAAAAGACATTAGATGGCAATAATTGCTGTTACTTCCAACCTGGATTAGATTTGAACCAACAACCTGGGCTTCATATTCTATTACTGGTCCCCTGAGCTGCTCACTGCCCCTGAATTCTCTCACTGATGCTGTGTTATGTACTCATGAAGTAATATATCAGATTCCTGATTCTGTGCACAAAGGAATGACAATTCACATGAATAATTCTTCAGTGTATGTGGGTTTGTGTCCAAAAACGTATAACATAAACCTCATCTACTTTAAGACCAGTAGAATTCTGAAGACTTCCTAGGAAATAAAACCAAATATGCCCTGTTCAGGCTGGGATCTTTCGGGGCAGCCCCTGCCCTGGCCAAGGGCAAGTTTAAGTGTGGATGATTTGCACCTGCAGCACACACAGCGCAGATTCCCGGGTTTCATGGCAGGATGCTGAGTGGCACTAAGTACCCTGTTGGAGCAAACTGTCTACCAAAGCAGGTGGATTTGCACCAGCGAATACCAGCAAGGAATAAAGAACGTAAATCATTGAGACATATTAGTCAAGGGAGGTGCACTTGTTAAAAATCTGCATCTTGCCATCAGCAACACCAGAAACGGTTTTGCATAAAGATGTGAATGGGGTCAAATAGCCCCCATAAAGGACTATTTTATAAATCTGCTCTAAACTAAGGCAGGTATTTGACCTCACAGTAAACTGAGACTCTGACAAACAACATTTTTGCTCTTATAACTTATCATTTACACCACAGTGGGCTTAGCAGGGTTTGAGCCAGCATTACATCTGCTCCCAGAGAAATCAGGAATAGGATACAGTCATTTCAAAGGTGTGTAGCATCAAAGATCTCTTTTTAGTTACAAAAAAGAAAAGGCAAATCAAACCCCCAAGCCCTAGCCAATACCTCCTATACAGGGCTGTGTTTAACTGAGAGTTCATGTTTACAGCTCAGTTGTAAAAAGGTGAGAAAATAGCGCTTTGTTACCCAGACACTGATGAAGCTCTAAATGGCATTGCAGGCAGAGCTGGATAATGAGTAGGTATTAAAATGTCTTTGGTGTCTTCTGAGAGCGCAGAACATTACTTGTTACCCTGACCATAAACGTGTAACAATTGTGGTTTTGTAAAATAAGTTGAAACCTCCTGCAGCCTGAAATACAGAACAATGCAGATGACTAATTTGAATCAACGAGGTTGCACGTGGCATGTCACAGTGGGATTCCTAATGATCTTCTACAAGGATTCGGTTTGTCTGAGGCTCCCATTTGCTATCCTCTGATGTGTGGATGTGCACTATGCTGAAAAAAATATGAGGCTAATTACCAGCCTTGTCAATGGCGATTCGCATACGATGATAAACCCTATTTCTAAAAAAGAAAAATAATAAAAAAAATATGTGAAATTAAGCCACACATCCTTTCAGTAATAAAGACTCTGAAACTAAAGACATTTTCAGCCTCTGCTCATAGTTTCTTTGTTCCCATTTTTCAGGGTGGATGTCAGCACCGGTGAGATTAAAATTAAAGGGGGGAAAAACCCAACCAGAAAAAAAAAAACAACAAAACGATTAAAGCCTTAAAAAGGCTTAGTCACAACACCATAACCTTCAGCCTTTGTTTAGACCAAAAACGTGAGAAAGGATAGAGGGAAGGTTTGTGGGAAGGACGTTTATCCCGTTTGTCCTTTTTCATAAAGCTCCTCCCTGGTTTTTTCCTTCCTGCATTTATTCCGTGAAACTGTTAGAGAACATTGCAAAGGCTGGGTCCTCTAGACACAATTCAGGTTTAAAAAACCTATTTATCATTGCACCTTCATACAGTTAACCAGCAGTTTTTTTCCCAGCCAAGTCTCCCCACCAAAGAGCAGCCCTTAACTGAAACTGCAGCCCTTAACTCCTGGCGCTCCCCTCGCCAAGAGCCAAGGCCACCAATGGGACAAGACAAAGCATTCACTAGGCTGACAAAGGGCAGTGTATGTTGTTTTACCTCCCCGTCTAATGTTCTCTGTCCTTGGAAACCATTTCATCCTCCCAGTTTAAACACACACACACAGTGCCATTGGCTATGCAAATGCTAAGGCACCCAGTAACGAGTGGGAGATGTTCTTGCCTTATTGACTCACTTTGTCTCTTGGCTTCTTTTATGATATGTGACTTTGGGAATGGGGAGAAATGTTGCTCTTCTGGTAATTAAATGTGTTTTTTTCATCAGTGTCTTGTACTTACAGTTGCAGATACATCTCCTGCATGGCATTCTGTCTCCAGCTGCACACGCATACACATACATATGTGCACATGAGGCTTTTCTAGTTAAAAACCATATCAGTAGGTCAGAAAACGCTGCATCCTATGAAGTACGACAGGCTATTGTGTCAATTGTCATACTGCCTCTGGTGCAGTGCAAAGCATCAGACATAAATATCTGTATTACCAGCATTAGAGAACCCACCTTCTCGAGACGCTATTGAATTAAAGTAGCTTCTTTTATAGTCAGCGCTTCTGCAGCCTAAGTGAGTTTAGTGACAAAACAAAACAAGAGATAGAGCAATTGAAGCAGATGTTCCATGAAGCTCCTACTGCAGAGAACACAAGGGCCTGGCGTAGAGCTCATCAGTAAAACATGAGATTGTACTTGAGTAGAAAAATCACAATCTGGTACCCACAGGCTATTGCCTGCATCTCGTGTAAACTGATAAATTAAAGATGCTGCACCATTTTTCCTTGTCTTTCCTTTGTCAAATGCAATCATTTAAACATGCATTTTGGTACTGGAAAACTTAAAAAATAAGCAAACATATCAACATATACGGAGTTTGCTGAAGCACAGCCTTCTACAGACATTAGTTCTTATCATCTCTGTGTGTATTTTTTTTAATCTGAAATAATATTGTTTATCTTGCCTGAGGATTTGCACTTGTAAAAGCAAATTCAAAAGTCACTCCACCCCCTCTCTCCCTATTGACAGTAGTGAGAGAAGTTTTTATCCCGGATTCTGCAGACTAAAAGACACATTTATGGTCACTTTGTAAGGGAGCATTTCAACAATGATGCAGGTATTAAACACACTCACCCAGAACCACTCATAAAAAAAATAAAAACGTTACGCTGCGTGAAATAAAAAGTGTTCTGAAAGTCAAAGTAATCAAATAAAGAAAGCAAACTGTCCCCAGACATTTTGATAGACTGGGAAACAATGTAGTGAAAGTACCCGAATATGCAATAGTGATTTATAAACACAATTTATGGATTCTGAGGATTTGATTATATTTACACTCACAAAATCTCCCCAGACCTGGGACAGTTTTAGTGTTCTGTGCTGACACAGGTCAGACTTAACAACCACCCAGCAGCAACGGGCAGCCTTAATTTGGTAAATGTTGGATATTTCAGCATAATCAAAATAATAAGAAATATAAAAGGTGCACAGGATTTGGTTTTTAAAAATTTAGTCTTTTTTAGCATTCTTCTTCTCTGTTCTTTAGTCCTTGGATTTTTAGCTTTTGTAAAAGTGTTTTATGAATGCTTAATATTCTTCCCTTACTCCTTTGTGGCAATCTGACACTAAGTGGGACAAAATGCAAACCGAGCAGTGCCCCTTAAAATTTTAATGCCACATCCCAATGTTCTAATGGGGCGATCAGACTTGCAAAACAGAGTAGCTCCAGTGAAACAGGTAATAACCCAGGTGCTGTGAGCAGCACCTCTCACAGGCAGCGGAGTCCAGCCAAGTAGCAGGAGACTTACAAGGACAATTGGCTTCTTTCCTTTGAAAACTTAGCTCTGCCTTCCCAAAGTACTCGGAAATTAACAGGGTACAACACCCCTACACAGTATTGGGTAAAGACTGCGTTATGGCAGGGTTTTAAGTGGGGCACATCTGAAATCTTAAGCGTATTGAAATGTAATTTCAATGTTTATTTCGCTATTGGAATGTGATTAAAGTCCTGTGGAGGAGAGCAGGGCTAGGGAGAGGAAACCAGCCCAGGAAACGTCCCACAGCTCCTGTGGTCCTGCTGTGCTTTCCCTTTAGTACTGATGTGACCGAAGAGGACACAGGGGTATTTTCCTGCGGGTACTTCCCTGAGCAGTGCAGGGAGCACACCCCAATGTCCTTACTAGGCAGGCTGGTGGAGGAGCTGTGCCGAGCAGACCACTTTGTCCTTTGCCCGTTTGGTGGGGGCTGTAATTAGGCACGGTGCTCCCTCCCCACTGCAGAAGGAATCACGCCTAAGAACTCACAGCTTCCCACAAAGCGGGGCAGAAGAAAAGTTTCCCAACCTCCCAAAGATCACAATTGCATCATAAAGGCACTGCAATCCTTTTAAAGAGCAGTTACATCTGCATGAAGAGCGAGATAAACTCCTCCGGAAATCTCATTCTCAATGTCATTCTCAGCTCCCTGCCCTCGGTGTCAGGAAGGCTCTGGGTGTCTATTTTGATGGAGCTCTGGCATTTAGATTTGCTGTAGCCTTCGGCTCTGGCTGTAAAGGCAATGATATTCTCACTCCGTGCTTGCCTAAGTGGATTAGGCTCCGCATTGAGACACAGAACGTCTGAGCAGGGCCTTAGAGCTTGCTCTTCCCAGGGAAAGCAGCAGCAGTGACCCCCCCCCCCCAGCCCTGACTTCTCCAGGGACCCCCACATGACTGCTCCCCGCAACCTCTGCCCAACCTTTGTCTTCTTATGGATCTGGGGTGAGATGCTTGCTCCAGTAAGGAGAGCCATGCTGCTAATCCTTGCTTAACTGCAGCCCGTTGTCCTTGTGGTTACACCATGGATTGAACACCAAAAAGCGAGAGTCACCAGCAGCAGCTACCACCATTTCCCAGGGTGTCCGAAGGACTGGAGCCTCCCTCGCCTACATTAGGCAGCGGCCAGCCCCTCTTGCTACTCATTCTTCTCTTAATAACACTTGTTTCCTTACTTGTAGAAACTGAGTCTCCTTGGATAAAGAAAAATGCTCTGAGAACTCGTGTTTTGAATATGACATTTTGCAAAAAATGTTTCCATAGCACGCAGAGAGGTGGCTTTCTGGAAGGCTCTGTTGGGACAATTCTTCCAATGAGCAAAATCCCAAAATGCCAACTCACAGGAGTAACCTCCTGCCAGAACAGGAGTTATTGATTTCCATGAGTAGGAGTTAAGCACCCGCAACAGACGATTGAGAAATTGTCATTTAAACTGCAGAGGAGTATAGTGGGATGTGTACTTAATGTGTGAGCACTTGTCATCTTCAAGGGCTTGGACTTAAGTCATGGTTGGGTCACAAAAAAGACAATGTTACCACAAAAAAGACACTGAGGGACTGGAGCGGGTCCAGAGAAGGGTCTGGAGCACCAGTCTTGTGAGGAGCAGCTGAGGGAGCTGGGGGTGTTCAGCCTGGAGGAGGCTGAGGGGAGACCTTCTTGCTCTCTCCAACTCCCTGAAAGGAGGGTGTAGCCAGGGGGGTCGGTCTCTTCTCCCACGGAACAGGCCATGGGACAAAAGGAAATGGCACCAGGTTGCACCAGGGGAGGAGGTTCAGATTGGATATTGGGAACAATTTTTACATGGAAAGGATTCTTAAGCCTTGGACTGAGCTGCCCAGGGCAGGGGTTGAGGCACCATCCCTGGAGGGATTTAAAAACTGGGTTGACATAGCACTGAGGGACATGCGTTTGTGATGGGATTTTATCAGAGTTCGGTTGATGGTTGGACTTGATGGTCTAAAAGGTCCCTTCCAACCTGGATAATTCTATGCTTCTATGATTCTAAGTCTCCAGCCATCCCTTCACCAAAGCCACCGCAGCCTGGCACGGCGAATGATCGCTGCTCCAAGCCCATAGCTGGAATAGCAAGTGTGCTGCAGGTCAGCTGTATTGAAAGGGATGTGCAGGGAGGCTTAGTCCCTCACTTTCATGAACACTAAATTCACTCAAGATCTTAATAATAAAAAATGCAGGTTTGTATGACAACATTCATTTTTTTTTCATGAGCCTGTCTTCTTAAATTCCCTGGCTAATGCTGCAGGTAGTGACACAGCCGGTGTCACTCGTGACAGTCCTTGCCTGCATTGCACCAACATGACTTGCCTGTCAACCTTAAATGTTTGACAAACTGCTCTTTTTTTTTTTTTGTCAAAAATATATACATAAATAGCATGAAGATAGGTGAAACTGATTTATTTGTTTTGTTAAAGGGCAGGCAGGAGGGCTGTCTGCGCTGGGGTTCTGGCTGAGTCACAGATGACCACCCTGTGGACGAAAATGGGCAAAGGGCTATGAAGTGACCTCCAGGAGTTTGTTACCTGCTGACTCTTTCCCTCTGTTTCCTTCCACTGGCCACGTGTCCAGCACCCAAAGTGTCTGCAGGTACTTATCCTGTAAGACACAGACACTCGTGCTGTATATGTATCACATGTGCACAAAAACCGGAAAAAAATCATTAAATGCTACATGATGACTAAATAAAATAATTCTGTGGGTCGTTAAATGAATGCATCTTCACATGGGGCCTGGCAGGACTGGGAGAAGTGGATGCTTTCCTTTAAGACCTGTATGTCACAAAAAAAACAGCACAAACTTTATTACCAATGAAGTGGTTCCACTAAAAGAAAACTGGAACTTTGCTCAGCCGCTTTTGCAACAAAAGCACGGAAAGCAGTAGCCATCAGGTGCCACGTTGTTAACATCAGCTATGCTGATCCGTATCACAACTTTTCTTGATTAACTGGCACGGTGAGAGCTCTCCCACTTGTTTTACCCTCCTGCATCTACCAGGAAGACACGTGCTGGGCACAAAAGACTTTGAGATGATCTCATTTCTGCCTTTGGAGGAAGCAGCGGGCTCTTTGGGCAGCTTGCTGCTGAACGAGGCTTCACATCTTTTCTCAGGGAGACAGGCGTTCTACCTTTCATGTTATCTCCTGCCTCCTTCAGCTTTAATGTGCTTTCTTGAATACAGCCACCTACAGAAGAGGTTTATGTTTATTTAATCAGCCTGGGTGTAAAACGGGATTGCTGGAGAGCCCGGACTGGCACTGCCTGCTCTCGGAGAAAGGCTGGAGAAGCTGAGGGTGAGCTGGACTGGGGAGGACTGCACCATGTGTCTGCAATGGCAGGAACGGGACTGCATTAACATTCACCTAATTTGCCTGCAGCACAATTACCCTGCAGCATATATATCCCTGAATATGGGGGAAGGTGACCCGACGACGTGGACAGTTAATCATGAGTAGTTTCAACTTCCACTGACTAATACTAGGTGACCCCTTTGCTCCAAGAAGCTGGGCAGCAGAATCACTGGCTCAACAGTTTCTTCCCGCCCTATAAATGCAATGTTTATTGTATGTCATTCAGTCAGCAAATGTGGCGGGGGGATGGTTTTTGGTCAAATAATGAAAAAGTGGATTTGAGATCAATTCTCAAACTCCACATTTACCTGCAGTGTGTGCTTTGGCTGCCCTGACCCACACATGCATATATACCATAAACAGCATGGCACAAATGTACACAGAGCCTGGGAAACACCGCACCAGCAACGTGTATTCCTTCCGTTGGGTCCTGCCTAACGTGTAGTCCGTGATAGCTACTCCTTCCATTCTAAGTAGCCTTGTGGGAATGCAATTTTAGGCAAATATCTCTGATTATTTCATGAGATTTTCTATAGTTTCTGCTCTGGGAAGACATATACCTGAGGTGTGGGATTTTTTAATAAAAACAGCTTTTAAAAAATTGCAATTGTCTAAACTGCTGGGTACACGGAGAAGAATATATAGGTTTGACTCGTGGTTCCTGACGTGGCAGCACAGCTCTGCTTGTCTCAAAACGCAGCCATGTTTCAGGAGATCTGTACTGCGTACCTTCCACCAGGCCAAGAACACATCCGTGGCTTAAGAAAGAAGCACCATCAGAAGAGCAGACACTGGATGAGACGTGAGGCTGTCAAATCGATGGTCCTGGGGTTGGCTTTTGTCCTGGCCAAATTCTCCATGACATAGAATCATAGAATCATTTTGGTTGGAAGAGACCCATGGAATTGTACGTTCCCTCCCCAAGTGATTCGCTCCCTTCCTCTGGAGCATCGGAGCGGGTTTCAGACTGCATAACAAGATGTCATAAACCCTGCCGTGCTGGGGAAGAATTCCTCCTGTTTTCAGTCCTCGGTGCTGGGATCACTCAAAAGCAGCTGGAACTCCTGATTAATCACATCACGGGGCCTCACATGTGGTTCCTCGGAGGCAGACACTAATAATAGCTCTACGTTGTAAGTAAGAGAGCGCTGCTTTGCCTGTTGTCTTAATCACATGGATTACTCGACAGCGACCATCAAGTGTAGGTCATGGCATCTGGAGTGCCCACAGCTAAAACCACTTTAAGCACCTTGGGACCCTGGCTGCAACATCTCTCCTCCCAGATCAGTCGTTTGCACTGGCCAAGTTGTCCAGTATGGGACCTTATGCAGACCACAAGATTCTTCAGAGGCAGTCATTGAGCACAGTGAGAGAGAGAAAGGATGTTTAACAATTTAAATCTAACACTAATCGAAATTCCAGCCAGTTATTGGACCTGCTTAGCTGCGTGTCTACAGGGTGAATAATTTTACGTTGAATATTTATACTTTGTTTTTTCTCAGAACTAATAGAGAAGTTTTCCTTTTGCAAACTGGAAGAACAACCCTACTCTAAGGATGGGATATATTTTCTCCCTTTCCTTTCAAAACTAGTGTCAGCTCAGCATATTTCTGCCTCTCCACTGTACCATTATTTTTTCTCAGCCTTCAAAAGCATATGTTTGCTGAGCAAAATAAGAGGAGAGTACAAGTGTTTAACATCGTGGTGAGTTGCAGCAGCGGGATTGTCAGCTAGACAGCACGTGTTTCTTCAGAAAGGACTTCAAAGAATGATACAAATGTGAGTAATGGAAGCAGACAGCTTTGCTAATGACAGATGTTTCGTGGAGGATTCATGTCTTTTTTAACATCCCCTGCTCTCAGACCCAGAGAGCAGAAGATCTCTGACAAAATCACACTGCGGCCTCTAAATCTGCTTATGGAGCGTGCCTGTGTCAACCAGTCTGAACATATAAATAAAGGTTCAAGATGTCTATTCCTTAGATAAACAGTAAAAAGAAAAAGAAAATAAGAGCACAGTGAAAAATAAATGGGGAAGAGGACATTGGAGCTTACATGGAAAGCCCAGCCAATCTGAGGATGTCTCCATATCCTCTTTCCTTCAGAATGTAGAAGTTGTACCTCAAGTTATCTGGCAGAAACACTGCAGTATCAGGTACTGCCATGTTCATCCTCACTGCAAATATCTTCATTCACCAAAAAAAGAAAGAAAATTTTAAAAATCCCCCTGTCCCGAGCCTCTGCTGGCGGTCTCTCCCAGTTTCTGTGTCTGTAGAGGAACACCATCAATTCTGCCTCTGGGAAAGTCCTGCAGGAACCCCACAGAGCTGAGGTGTCCAACCCAAAAGCACTTTCTCCCGTTGGCAGGAGTGGCAGAGGGGGGTTTCTGGAAAGCTGACCAAGGGTGTTGGCTCACCCATGTGGTGTTCTGCTGAAGAGAAGCTCTTTTGGGTGCTCTCTAGCTGACAGCCTGAAAAATGGAAGGTCAAGGGAAATAATCCTCCCGATCTGCTCTGCTCTGGTGAGGCCTCATCTGGAGCACTGTGTCCAGTTCTGGGCTCCCCAGTTCAGGAAGGTCAGGAAGCTGCTGGACAGGGGAGCACAAAGATGATGACTGATCTGGAGCATCTCTCTGCTGAGGAAAGGCTGAGGGACTTGGGTCTGTTCAATCTGGAGAAGAGAAGGCTGAGGGGGGATCTGATCAGCACCTATAAATACTTCAAGGGTGGGTGTCAGGAGGATGGGGCCAGGCTTTTTCAGTGGTGCCCGGGGACAGGACAAGAGGAGATGGGCACAAACTTGTACATAAGAGGTTCCTTCTAAATATGAGAAGGAATTTGTTCACTGTGAGGGTGGCAGAGCCCTGGCAGAGGTCAGAGAGGTGGTGGAGTCTCCATCTCTGGAGACATTCCATCATATTTATTTCTCTCCCTAAACATAACTGCACTCATCATTTTACTCTTTTCCGTTCGAATCTTTCCAAGACTGATCATGGGGGCTTGGAGCAACCTGCTCTGGTGGGAGGTGTCCCTGCCCAGGGCGGGGGGGTTGGAATTTGATAATCTTCCAGGTCCCTTTGAACCCTAACCATTCTGATTCTATGATCACTCTGAGTGGTCACTTGTTTTTGGACTTAATCAATTTCTTTGTTTGTTTCTTTTCAAATAGAGCAACCAGAACAGACCAAGGCACTCAAGAGGGAACAGGCCATCACCACACATGGAGTATTCCACCTGCAGATATACATAAAGCCAAATACTTTGTGTTTAACTTAATGAAAATGAGCTAAAACAAGGCAACTTTAAAGGGTTACATGCAGAGTAAGGAAATAAAACGAGGCTTGGAGATAAAGCAGAGAACAACAAGGTCATCTGTGTAGGCTAAATTTTAACAGAAAAACAGATGAAAACCAACTCTGCATGACGTGGAGTTTCCTGTGGGAGACAAAAGTGGGATGTCAAAGCCCATGAGAAGGAAGAGCTCCCAAGGGACAGCTATGAGAAAGGACAATAATCAGTTCACCCACACAAAACCTCTCTGTACTTTCAGCCACGGATCAGTACTGCACCCTCTTATACAGAGGGATACTGTAAGCGAGGCTGCAAACACGTGATTTCATGATTGCTGTTTTCTCCTGGTGCTTGTGAACAAAGATGGGCCTATCACATGAAATTTATTTCTGAGAAAGGTTTCTGAGGAGGGCCACCAGAGGGAAGGGAATCACATGTGGGTACCTTAGCCAAGGGAGATGAGGCACAGAGGTACACCCGTTTAGCCATGCTACAGTACGATGGTCAACCAGTGGAGCACATGCTGTATAAGCATGGGGTTTTTCCCCAGTTAAGCACCTGCAAGAGGCACAGAAAAGGGCAAAGATCCACTTATGGGTCTGAAACAAAAGTGATCAAGTAGCTGAATTCTGCCATGAGAAAAGGATGTTCTCAACCACTTTAGAATGGAAGTCAAGTGCAGGCCAGGTGGTGCCAAAGTTCCCCATGTTACGGGGAGAATGCAACCTGCTCCTTTGCTTTCCCTGGAAACCTACCGAAATTAGGCTGTATCCCTCTTTTTTCCTAATACAGCTTGTGGCATAGCCGCGAAGTGACCCCTAATCAACATCGCTCTGCCAGCAGAAACTCCTCAACGTGTGCACTTACACTAACAAAACGGTGTTATTACTGTCAGTATTTGCTCTACTGAAAAACAAAGCAGGTTTAAAACAAACAAATGGAAGTACTTTTTATATAATACGTAATTAAATTGTGAAACCTACTGCCTTCAGGATCAGGCAGAGGACAAAACTTTATCTGGATTTAAAAAAGCATTAGGCAAATTCATGGAGGAGATGTACATCATTGGTTATTAAACATGAAAGCCCAGATGCAACCCCTGGCTCAGAAGAAAAAAAAAAAATCACTAAAATGCTGATTGCTGGGAGCTGGTAAATTATACCATGGGAAGGATCACTCTATAACTGCCTTATTTTCTCCGTTCTTTCCCTAAGGGTCAGTGTTAGAGCTAGGAGACCGTGGTCCTTTGATCTAAGCTCCCAACCAGGTCACAGAAGCAATAATTCCTATAAACCCTCAGTGAAAATAAACACGAATACTCCAAGTCCAAAAGGAGCCTTACCTTATTCAAACATTATTTGCTCCTTGTGGCCTTTCAAATATTGCAGCCTGCTAATACTCATGACAGTTTCCATGTGCCCCACAGGCTATAAGCTATGGAGGGAACACACTTTGTTTCCAGGTCCCCCAGTTCTACTGAAAAAGTGAAAAGGAAGATGAATTTGATCAAATCCACAATTTTTAGAGGGCCTTGCCCTCACTGTCATTGCCTTGGTAATTGCCCCTAGCTAGGATCTCTCCCTTCCTGTACAAACAGCGTACAAGGAAGGTTCTGACGGGTCAGACCACAGCCAGGGCTCATTTGACCTCACTGCCCGCCTTCCATGGCTCAGGCTGTCACCAGCTGGTGCTCCCTCGGCATATTGTTCCCCTGACAAATGCTGAGTAGTATTGTCTAAGGAGGAAACTCAACCCTTTCTTGCTGCTCAGACCAAAGCAGAGCGTAACAAAGGACTCTCTTCTTACCATCCCCACTCCCTCCCTGCTGGCCACGTTACTTCCTCATCCTGATATAAAACTATCTCAACCAGTTCCCTTAGCAATGGCATCAGAAACAATAAATAAAAGTGAAAGAAGAAAGCAAGAAGCAGCAATGACTCCATACTCCTGCCCTTTCCAAGCTGTAGCACCACCATGCTGAGGCACATACCTACTAAGGGAGTGCAAACACCTCCATCTTCCCTGAGAATTACATTTATAGACAGGAACTAAGAAGGCAGCACCTAAATCTGTGATGGTGCACTGCTCACAAGGCCACCCTCTGAGTGACAGGTTAGCATGTCAGGAGAGAGAGGCACAGGGCTGTAATCTCTGATGACCCAAAGACTCTTGATACCATTACTTGGTTGTTGAGTTCACATGATATCTTTTCAAAGATGTTCAAAAAGCACTGGAGTACAATATTTTCCTATAAAGCAGAAACAAATAGTAAATACAATGGACAAATGGCAGGAGTTGCTCCCATGGAACAGTTGATGAAATATTTATATAAAATTTTGTAACCTTCAATACAGGCCAAGTTTGTTATCAGAGCCAACGGGACATTTTCAGGCAAATCATCCCTTTCATCAGTCTTCTAAAGAAACAGAATGGAAGACTTACGAACGAGGCTTTCAAAAATGTAGTATGAGAGCCAGCAACGTCCTGTAAAGCTCTTCCCAGTACATCCCTGCTTCATTTCTTTCCAAGGAAAATATGGGTGCTAATCACATACCTTGCTTCTCTCAAAAACAGTTTCTACTGGAACAGAACTGGCACGAGGATTTCTTTCCCCTCGAACAGGGTGTCACTGCTGGTGTTACAGATAACCATAGAGGTTACTACCATTTGAATTCACCTGATGACTGAATCATTCTCTTGCCTTCCCAGCGTGTCTTTAAAATGTTCTCAGGACCTCTGCTTTTGCATTGCCATACTCCTCCTCTAATGTTTCATCTAAAAAATGATTAATGAAATACATGTAATCCGGTAAAACACATGTAGATGTACAGATCACACCTGTGCATGCAGTGATATATTCTTTTTTCTCTCCTTTCTCCAATTAGCCTGTGATAATGTGAGCAGGCTAACATGATTACAGGTAATGAACCAATTACTATTTCTACAGTCATGCTGAACTGTTTTTCCTTTGACTTAATTATGTTTAAAAATAACAAGCTTTCATTATGCTTTTTATTGATGATCACGTTTACACCCCAAGTCAGCTAATCAGCCATGAGCACATAACAATGCCTTTTGAAAGCTTATTGCTCCTGTGACTACATTTTTAAGCTCAGCAAAGCAGCAAGCAGAGACAGCTACAGCTTATGGAGAGAGCCAGCCCTGGAAAGAGGTGAATCCCACCTTGTTCCTCACAACACACATGCACTCCTTCCGTCCTGAGAACCATGGAATCATAGACCTGCCCAGGTTGGAAGGGATCTTTAAAATAATCATTGAATCCAACCACCAACCTAACTGACAAAAACCATCACTAACACAGGTCACTGAGACACCTCTTTTAAATCCCTCCAGGGATGGTGCCTCAGCCCCTGCCCTGGGCAGCCCAGTCCAAGGCTTAAGAATCCTTTCAGTATGAACGTTTTTCCCAATATCCAATCTGAACCTCCCCTGGCACAACTTGGGGCCGTTTCCTCTTGTTCCATGGTCTGTTCCTTGAGAGAACTACACCCTCCTTTCAGGGAGTTGGAGAGAGAGAAGGTTTCCCCTCAACCTCCTCTTCTCCAGGAGGTGTGTCACCAAGCTTTTGTGTCAGCAGGAACCACACAAGGGAGAGGAATGGGGGAGTTGGGGCAAGACTGAGTTTGCTGGGTAGCACTGCTGTTCTCATTACATCTCCAGAAGCCTGCTCCACCCCATGGTGGGGTTGGGTTAGGCTTTTCTTCCCTGTGAGTTTTCTCAGGAAGGATACTGAAGCAGTGATATATTTAGCTATTTTAGAAGCAGTGATATTCCAAATCAGCATTTATGCTGCAACCTGTCCTCCAGCAAGACAGCAACACCAGTCCTCTGGAGCAGAGCTGAGGAGAATAACACATGGAGTCACCTGCTCAGGGATGGTTCCCAACAGCTAAAAGAGCCTCCTGTGGACACATTTTTTTCCCAAGACTCACAAGAACCTGTATTCTCACATGTCTGGGAGCCACAGCAAGTCACTGCTTTGCTCCGGGTTCCCAGCAGACACAGGACATTCATCTCAAACTGCAGAAGTCACAACTGTCTCTTCCAGATGCACCAAGGTCAGGTCCTGCCTATGTTCTCTACAGGAGACAGATGGCTAAACCACTTCCTAGTGAATTAGAACATGTCTCTTACTTACCTGCCAGGGAACTGGCCCACCTTCCATGAGGTGGTGGAAACGCTCACCGTTCCTCCCTGCGCGGGTTCTCAGAGGGCCCTTAAAGCTTAGGCTCCCCACCAGAATTATAGAAAACTCGTGATGCTTCAACTTAGCAGTGATAGACAGGGGTCAATAACACCCTCGTTTCCAGTCTTTATTCCAAAACCAGTATATAATATCCTTTTCCCCATTGACTGATCTTTTTAAAGAGGAAAGAGTAACACTTGATTATTTCAAAGAAATTGAGCTATCTTCAGGAGAGATTCTAAAATACATTCAAGGCACTTCCCTTTGGCCTCAGAAGCCCATGTGGGAGGCTTTAAATCTGTCTCAGGAGCTGCTCTTTCAGCTTGTTGGCTGTTTTGGATCTTTTTGTGAGACGCTTAAATCTGCCTTTAAGCACGGATGCTTGCTCCACTTGGTAACTTAAGATTTTGGACAGCATTTGAGGAGCCAGATGCCTCAGAGTTAGGTTCTGAAGCACTTTACTTTTAGGCACTTATGTTCTTAATTAGATCCAGCCCTTTAAACTACGAACATCGCAGAAAAGTCTCTCTGCATTAAGAAGAAGTTATATTAAGCCATAGAAAAATGTTAAATTTTAATGCAATAGAGCACTCAAACTTGGTCCTTACTCGTGAGAATCTCATTTACAAAATGGCTGCTAATGAAATCTCAGAGAAAATATGTTGGCTTCAAAGCAAAATTACAATAAAGACAAATGACTGAGGAATTATTGTTTTCAATAAGTTCTTTTTTCATGTGTTAATTACAGGGTAAGAAAGTGATTCGAGTATCTTATTATCTATCTCTCCTTTTTCTGCCAGGAGTTTATAAGGGGTGTGAAAATGGAGGGGGGAGGGTAATAATTTCATTCATGTTTTAAAGAAAATAATCAGGTTAGCCAGTATTTAATACCTAGAGCCCGAGTGTTCCATTTGCATGACTTTGAAGGACAAACACACTTATATCAGTTTTGTCAGTGAAAGGAAAAGTGGGGCCCTGAGCAGTTGTATTTATTTATATAGGGACAAAAAATCATCTCATCGGAGAAACAATTGGCACAGGAGAGAAACTCACTGGATACAGGCAGAGATATTCCTTTGGTTGTGGCTACTGCAGTTATTCAGATTGGACAAAACCAGAGTTTTCTGCCATGAGCTTTAACATTCTCTTGCATTACAATCTCGGGGGGGGGAGGAACCCCTCACAAACTAGATCCACAGTTTCTAACAAACATTTGGGCATCCCAGGTAAAGTCTCCTGAAATGATTTAATTATTACTGTGGTTCGAGTGTTTGCAAGCTGCAAACTCCCCGCAGACATTTAGGGAATATAAACGTCTCCTCTGCGCTGGGGACTAAAATCGGAGGGACCAAGGATATCCATTGTGCTGAGTGAAGGAATCTGATGCTCTATACGTTATCAAGCAGGAGATAAATTGTTTTCAAACGGCAGTGGATGCTGAGTACTGGTGCCATCTAGGGTGGCTGCATCCCCCTGAAGCGCAGGGACCTGCAGTGGGTCAGTTTTTCTGAGACGCCCCCGGTATGGTCTTTGGAGCCTCAGCTCCTCCCAGAAGGCTCTGCAGCCCCAGCACCAGGACAGTTTGTCCAACACCTCATTCCCATATCCCGGCATCTGCTGTGGATGCTCAGTAAATTTTAATATTACCTATGAGATTACATCCCTGACAAGTAATGCCCCAATTTAGTCCTGTTAACCTCATGGACCTCCTGCCTAAGTACTTGCTTGGTCATTCCCGAGGTCCTACCCTGCTGGCTTCCTCTCAAGTCCTACATTGAAAGTGTGAGCCTGGGTCTCTAGCCCTCTCAGAGTCTCAGCTCAACATGGAAGTTGTTGCTGATGAAAGGTATAGAATCATAGAACGGTTAAGGTTAGAAGGGACCATAAGGCTGATCTAGTTCCCACCCCCTGCCCTGGGCAGGACAACCCCCACCAGACCAGGTTGCTCAAAGCTCCATCCAGCCTGGTCTTCAATCAGATGGTTCACAAATGAGAAGGCTTTTTCCTGCCTGTTTCACAAACACCCGTTAACACTAATTTGTTCCCTTCAGTTTCTGCTCAGCGTGCTTTAATAAAAATGCTGGGTGCTGTCAGTCCTTACTCTGAACAGCCATGGTTGGGATTTGTTTTTAAATATAGACAGCCAGGAGGAGTTTGGAGGTGTTAAGCAGTCAGAAATCCTGATGAATAATGCGTGTCATTCCCAGCTAAACCCAAGAGCAGCCACTTCTGTACTACTTGGTGGAGCCACAGGACACGGCAAAGCTCCTTGAGACCCCCTGGTTCCACATCCCACAGCATCCATTAGCCTCTGCCACCTCTCTCCAGCCTCCAGGGCTGGCAGAGGTGACACTGGGCAGGACTCTGCCATAGCTCTCATCTGATGGTGCCCATTAGGCAATTAGCAAAGGATGCTGGAGAGCATTGTGATCAGGAAGGCATGTGGTGCTACAGGTCAAAAGGGAGACATGTTTAAAAAACTCTTGTTATTTCCCAGTTCGCAACAGTCAGAGAAATACTTTAAAGTATCAGATGGAACCTGCATCCAAAGGGTTCTGAGCAGCCCTATTTTCTTTTGCACCAAACCATCTATCAGCCCTCTGCTATCTAGTCACTACATCAGAGCAGCAAATAGGAAAAAAACACCTGTGAGGCTGTAATTCCTTGATCTCTTACAGCCATCTTACAAGCAAGTGTCCCAGGTCAGTATTTCCTGGAGACTTTCCTGGTGTGACCAAGATCAGCTTTTAAGCAGTTGAGAAGTTTCCTTGAACCTGCTCCCATCCCTCTCTAAGTCTCTGTGTCTCCTCTCTCTCTGGGAAGGAGCCGTTTGCATCTCTCCCCGGGAGTCCTCCTCATCCCCAGTGTTTCCCACCAGACTGGGACTGAAGGACTGACTTAAAAGAGCTCCCATATAGTCCTGAATATGGTAAGTGGGTTTATCCGAGCTCACTGTCTGCACCTCCTGCAAAGCTGCAGCAGACTTAATGCTTTGAGAGCAGAGAGGCAGTGTGCGGGTAGAAAGAGGCACGTGGAGTTCATGATCATAGAAATAGCAGCAAAGCCCGCCCCGTTCCCCACAGCAGGGTCTGCTCACCCCTCCAGAGCCTGGCCACCCACCGGAGCAGCTGATGCAGAAACCTCCACCCTGCAGGACACACGTCGTGCCCTCTGACAAATTGAGCACAAAGTGTTTTCTCTATGAAAATTAAAATTTTGGCAGCATGGCTGCTCCAGGCACGGATTGTTCCAGGAGTTGGAGAGGGGATGGGACACGTTCTCCACATGCATGGATTTGGGCTGGAGTTCAGCACAGCCAGGGACTTAGTGCTGACCCGCAGACTGAGCTCACACTCCTGTCTTTGTCACATACACCACCCTTAACTCAGCCACCATGCAGATTTTCAGGTGTACTCCAAACTCTTTCTTGTGGTTGGTTTTGTCTTTTTTACTTTATTTTCCTCTGAGCTTGCTCTTAGCAGGGAGCCGCCAACTTCTGTGCCAGCGAAGCAGAGAGATGTGGCACTGCACAGCAGGGCTGGGAGATGCCAGGCGGAGGCAGAAAGGACCAAGGCTGTGCAAGTCACCCTGGCTTTGATCTTCCACATGTTATGGAGCCCTGGCTTCAGGCTGGTTCTCCTGGACTGGAGGGACTGGTCCAGGGGCTGGCCTGGGACCTATCCCCAAAGCGATCCACCCCAAAACCACTAGAGAGAGTTTGGCACAGCGAGGAAAACATCAGGGGTTTCCTCCTCCTTTGACTTTCCAGTCCCTCTTTCCACAGACTTGCAGCCAGCAGAGACCAGGACTCTTCATTTAACCACATGGGATTCCAGGCAGGCACCCTCATTTTTTTAGGATGCCGACTACGTTTTGCGTGTGATGCATATTGTATATTTTATCACCTCAACAATAAAAAGAGCTGAGCAAATAATTTGCAGTGAATAACTTGAAAAATTTCATGTCTCCTCTCATTCACAATTTGTCTGGAAGCAGCTAACAACGTTCTTGGATCTGTTGATCATTCAGGGCTGTTCTACCAGTTATTTTAGTGACTTAATTTCAAGTCCACAGATTGTGCGTGAACAGCTTATTACAAGTACAGGGAAAATGTTAATTTTGAGTTGCCATAGGTATATTTTAGATTGTATGCAGAAATCACATGGTCTACATAAATATTTAATATTGAAAGGCATTCAGTTCTGTCAGCATACAAAGGTGAAATAATATGACATTTTATTTATCTTCCCCTGCCTCCAGTTCAGCCTCAAAAAGAGAAGTAAAACACCACTGAAGATAAAAACAGCTTCACCAGAGCAAGATTTGCCCAGTGATGGACAAACACAATACATTTTCTTGCCTCTGACTGAAGTTAATTTGAGCAGAATATAAATGCTCCAAGTTTCCAGTACTGAAGAGACAGTAGCGGCTGCCTAAGTCCATTACTGGTGCTTCCCTTTTCTTTTCCAACGTAAATGCCAGATCTTGCAAAGTCCCTGAATTGTGCTGTCTGCTGGGTGAGGATCCACCACTGAGTAAACCTTGTGGCATTCTGTTGTCCTGGCACACCTGACCACAGGAGCACCAGCTGAGGGTGGAGCAGGAACCTCTGTTCAAAATGTTCACGTGCATTAGATTCCCACTAATGTTTCATCTTAGTTTCTCATTAATAAATAAATGTTTATGAATAAACAAAGGCTGGAGTAGATGGGGCATTATTTACTCAATTTATGATTCAAGATGAAAAATGTCCCTGATTTATGCTGACATATAGTGGAAAGGCTTTTAGAAAACCCGTCCTTTTTTTTTTGTGGAGATTAACTGGAGGCACTGGGAAAACCCTTTTCTGTATATACAAGGCTCAATCGCACGGTTAACATCTGGAATGTATTCATTTCTTCTATAAACTACATATGACTCCCTTTCTACTGCATTCCTCAAGCAGCAAGCAACATAGATGTATTACTATTAACATGCCTTTGATTCACTTCTCCCCATTTTACAGTCCACTGCCAGATGCCAACAGCATGTCACCAGGCATGATGCAAGCGAGCCTGCCCCAGGAAATTCAGAAAGACTATTTTACTAGAAACCGGGCCTAAAAAGACCACAATTTAATCTTATACCATTTGTTAAGCTGAAAAATATGAGAAGAATTTTGGCTCGGCACTACCTTTCTACTCCTGCAGTGGTAGAAAGGGCAAAGAGCTCGCTCCAGCCTGTGGTTGAGACTTCCCAAAGAACAGAGAAACTCCAAGGCATAGTGAACTGGATGCAGATACCCTCATGCCCACCAGTTCCTCCTCCTGGAGAGGGGCAGAGAGCAGGACTGTGTGCCAGCCAGGGAAGCCATGCTGGGTATACCTTGCCCTGTCCACCCCTCCCAGAGTGAGCAGAAGCAACACTTGGCCACTATTTTACAGCCACCTGGGCTGCTCAGGTGTTGGCATCATGGTTTGGGACACTGTTGACTAGTACTTTCCTAGACAAAGCTATGGGAGGGTCACTGAGGCCACCCTGGTCTGTTCGATGGGATGGAGGAAAAGGTGGCCTTGGCTCTCCCCAGCCAGTCAAGTGAGGAGACCAGCCCTCTGTGCTGGTGTGGCTGGATCCTCAGATAACTACTGCACTATGAGGACATTTTGTCTTGGTTTTGCTCCAGGAAAGGAAAACACACATCCACCTTCTGCCAAGCAGAGCCTTATCGCAGCTGTACCTCCAGCCCTTCTTTTTAGATGGGCCCTCCCCACCATGACCTGCTGTCCAGCACTTAATAATTGCTCTACATCTTTATATGTTAAAAATAAAATATATTATATATATTTTTATAGATAAGTTTTAATATATAAACATATAAGCATTATGTTTTTCTTTAAGAACCCCAAGAACACATTCCTAATTGTTCAAAAACACTGTGAAGAAGTAGTAGATAATACAAATGTTACTCATAGGGTTATTTTCAGATCCTTCATATATTTGGTTTTTAGCAAGTGCCTGTATTGCAACCATTGGTCATTTTCAGCTTTTGATCATGGGTGTTCAGCCTGGAGAAGAGGAGGCTGAGGGGAGACCTTCTCACTCTCTACAACCCCCTTAAAGGAGGGTGTAGCCAGAAGGGTTCGGTCTCTTCTCCCAAAGAACAGATGATGGGACAAGAGGAAATGGCCCCAAGTTGCACCACAGGAGGTTCAGGTTGGAGAATGGGAACAATTTTTACATGGAAAGGGTTCTTAAGCCTTGGACTGGGCTGCCAAGGGCAGGGGTTGAGGCACCATCCCTGGAGGTATTCAAAGCTGGGCTGACACAGTGTTGAGAGAAATGGATTGTGATGGTTTTTATCAGAGTTAGGTTGATGGTTGGACTCGATGATTTTAAAGGTCCCTTCAAACCCAGAGAACACTATGATTTATCTATAGCCCAGAGTGTGAAATTGTGTGCCTGTTCTGGCCGTGGGTGCTGAATACAGAGAACACCATGAATCCCCCATTGCTATTCACTCAGGAAACTGAAAACTTCCAAGATTTTAATGGTGTTAAATACTGTAGAACAATGTAAGCATAGCAAGCTGTGTAAGAGACTGGGTATTTGAGGATTCAGTAATGGGGCCCACAGGTCTTACCAGCTGTTGGGAGTGAGCCATGATTGCTCTCAAGGTTCAATGAAGAAGCAATCACTGTTTTCACTGGTGAGATGTATCCTTCTGAGATACACCATCAAGATGGGTGGAATGAATTGAAACTAATTCCAAGTAGCTCCAGCAAAAAGTCAGATTATCCCAGGACACGGGCTCTCAGTTGTTTGTCTCTCCTATAATGGAGTCTCCTGGAATGCTATGCCCATTGTGGGGCACTGCATCACTGAGGACATTGCAATAAATCTGAAAGAAAGGTTATAAGTCTAGGAAATAGGCTGGAAAAGAAAATAATGTGTAAGTTGGAGTTATTTAGCTCAGAAAGGAAGGCAGAGTGTGATGTGTCCATCATTAAAGGCTATTAAGAATAGGCTGGAAATGAGATGGGTGTAGACAATCCTGTCGTGTGTAAGGGAACAACTGGATGACTTCCCAAGGGGTTTTTCTGCCATAAGGCTCTACTGTAAACCAGATCCTCTGTCTGATGTCAAGTGATACCTTGGGTTTGGGGAGAACCTGGCAGTTTGGAGGAGCTTGCTCAGCCCCAAGCATCCTCGCGTCACATCATGGTCCCTGAAGCTCCCCCCACCCCACCGCCCCAGCTGGGACTGTGGAGAGGAGGCTCTTCAGAGTAATTTATTTGAAAGTACAGACAAGTGTAGGAATGTAAAATTAACCTACAGACATCTTGATTTCTGGGAAACTCAGCCTAATACTGAAGGATCACTTCATGAGACAGTGGAGAATATTCAGAAGCTTTTTCTTACCTCTCTTCTTTAAAACTTTTTCTCTTGATTTAAAGGACAGAATTTTGACCTGACACCTGTGATCTGAGTCACAATGCAGTACATAATCATGTAACGTAGCTCATGTAAGGATTTTATACCATATTTCCACCATCTTGCACACAAGCATATAGCAACAGCTTGTAATTCTATAAAAATAAATAGACATTTGCGTTATTTTCATTTCCATAATGGTACAGCCCAGCTTTACTGACTTGTAACATATGACAAGCTTTGCTTTTTTAAAACTGTATATTTTAATCATCTAAGCAGTTTAGATATTTTATTTTCAAACAGCAGCCTTGTTTTCCCTGGGTATTCACAGCGATTACCCAGGCAATCAAAAGAAATCCCCAATTTAGCTGTTAATTTTTGACACCACATCGTTACACACCGTGACCCCCACCCAGTTCGAATGGCTGAACATTCTCTGTTTAGCCCACAGCCGTGAACACTGTTGTTTTCCCTCCCTCCAGCACAGGCACTACCACAGGGAGCACATTTCATTTGCTGTGCCTCCCCTCCGGAGCCCCCAGCCCCACGTTACACGTCCAGGTGCGCTGTGGGTGAGCTCTTGGCCAACCAAGAACAACAACAGAGGTGCCTTCTTCTGCTAAAGGAGGCAGAGCTATGCCAAGGCAGCGAGGGGGTGCCCAACCGGTGTGTCTGTGTCATCTGCTCCTCACTTAGTAACCTCCAACCTGCCGTCATTATAACTCAGAGTTTCATAGAATCATAGAATCATTTAGGTTGGAAAAGACCCTTGGGACCATCGAGTCCAACCATCTGCCCTGCTCTACAACTTCTCCCCTACACCAGATCCCCCAACAGCACATCTAATCCACTCTGAAACACACTCAGGGCTGGGGACTCCACCCCCTCACTGGGCAGCCCATTCCAGTGACTGACCAAACCTCACGTAACACCTTGTTTATCTGTTACTCCCTTTATTGCTCTTTGGACCTTTTAAGGAAATGTAGGTGTAATAAAAATTAAAAAAAAAAAAGAAGACCCAAAAAAGGGTGAGAAGATCTGATTTCTTCTTATTATTCACATTTGGTGGAGAAGCAGAGGACAAAGAAGATTCTTAGCCACCTTATCACCCTCCGGCCATTGTGCCAACCTCCCCCCAGGGAGAGCTCCAGCCCTGGTGAGTAAGAGCAAGAGAATTTCCTGGTAAAGTGTAAATCTTCTGAGCACAGTGGGATTCTGGTTGTGCTCCCAGTTCCCAGGCACTGGAAGGAGATGGCACACAAACCAGAACATCTGCCCTGACTCACCGGGGATTTATCAGATAATCTCCAGGGATCAGGCGTGTTTGTTGCTCAGCTGCTTGTTGCCACCAGAGCTCCTGGAATTGACCCCTGGTCTAATAAAAGCAGGGGGAGGGGATTACTTCAAATTTGAAGTAAACCAAAACCAGGCTTCCTGCGGCATGTAATTTGTAAGAGCGCAGCGAAGCCTCCAAGAAGCACGAGCTGCGCCACCGCCCCCACCGCAAAATTAAAGCGTCGTCGTTAACGATGCACAAAACCCACCGAACTCGCAGCAGCTTCCCCAAAACAGACCGTCCCTTTCTTGAGCAATCACTGCAAATTGCAAAAGCAACAAATGTTGTAGCCACAGCGGAAGGAGCCCCTGCCTGTCCACAAAGTTTCTTAAGACATTTCCCACTTACCAAAGGAAGAGCATGAAGAGATTTGCTAGTGTGAAACTGGTGAAAGGTCTGTGCTTTCTAGGAGGTACTGAAGTGCTCTTTTTCTGGAGACAGTCGTTGGTTGAAGACAATGAAGGAAAACCACACATTCCAGCTGCCAGAAAGCATTTTTTTCTCTCCATAATGGAATTGGTGAGGAGCAGTACCCTTGGAGAAGCAGAATTATAAAGAAAAAAAGAAGCAGCAGCATTCATTTTGGTCATCAATGAGGGAAGAGACACAGAGGATACTGTAAGAAAAGTAGTACCAGAGAAAGGTGCCTGAAAGGAAATGCACCAAATGCAGACAGATTATGATGAAAAATCTTTACTACAACATGGGATTTATTTTCTGAATAAAGAGATGGCCTGGGACAGATCTCATTAGTGTGATGAGAGCCTTTCTGAAAGGGATCTTGAAGAGGACTTTGTTCTCTCTCTAAGTCAAAAAGCCACCATTCTGAGTTCTGGATTATCCTTCTTCTGGCATCAGGTTGAAGGAACAAAGTCACTGCAAACTCCCTGCTGTAAATGGTGTCCTTATATTTAGCTGCATCCTGGTAAAAACCCACCACCTCAGAGGTGGCCACATGTCCTGGGGACAGAAGCCAGCTCACAGGAGCTGGACAAGGCAGGAGGGACTGTGGTACAGATCACAGGAGAACCTTCTCCATTCCCAGGCAGGTTCAGCATCCAAGCTCAGAGAGAAAACACAACGGGGTCCCCATCAGTGCGTGACAAACAAGAGTGCCCTGTCAGTCTCTAGCTGTGTCCCTCAGGGAAGTTCATTAGCCATGACTTTCTCCTCTAGATAAGTTTGCAGATCTGAGTGCAGGAGAGCATTTGGTCATTTCTTGCACTTAAGTCAAGAATGAAGTTCAAGCTCTTCAAGTTCTGATGTGAATGCTAAGCAGCTGAACGTGCATTTAGGGATCTGAGCACACAGCCTGTGTATAAATCTCTTCCAGGGTGCAGGGGAGCAGCATCTCGTGGCTATAAAACACTTCCAAAGATAAAAGTCCCCACAAAGACATTTATTTGCACAGCATATTAGTGTAATACTGGAGAATAGAAAGAAAACTCAGAAATGAGAAGGAAGTGAGAAAACGGAGAGAAATGGAACTAAAAGTAAAGAAGGTGTGAGAAAAAGACATTAGAAGGAGATACAGAAGCAAAAAGGTGATAAGATGAAGTGCAAAAATTAATCTGAAAGGCCTTTCCAAAACAAGAGAGAAGTAAAAACATAATCTAATGTGGAACAAATGAAAAGCAAAAAGGGCAAAAAGATTGGCAAAGGCAAGGCAAAAAACAAAAAGAGTGGAATAAAAATAGAAAGTTAGAATATGGAGATGGAAAGTGAATAAACATGCAAGGAAAGTACGGAAAATGTTAGTGAGGTTTTGTTTCCTCATTTATTCTCCATAAAAAGGGTAAAACTGTGCAAATTCAGGAATGTATGAATGATATACTCTGTGTTTACAGCCTCAGTGGCCAAGATTCTGATTCAATACATAGCAGAGCTGTTAAATCACTCGGGTTTAGGGCACCAAACCAAGGAACAGTATTTTCTTCAGCAAACAGTGACACCAGCAGTGTCAATCCTCTCTCCAAAACACAGAAGCTGAGGCCACAGGCTCCCTCACTTCCTCCAGCTTGGCTCTCTGGAAGACTAGTTTGGAGCTGGTTGGGCTGGGTTTTTGTCAAGTGCCTCGCTAAAAGTGTGCTCTGGTCTCTCAGAAGTCCTGGTGGATATTTGTGCTCAAGAGAAGGGGCCTGATCCTTTTTTACCTAAGATGGCACACGCCCCACACATCCATCTCTCCACGTACCACTCCGACTAGGGAGATGCACCCATTGAAGCAGTTCCAAGCAGCACCATCGGGGTGATGGCCCTGAGAAAGCCCGTGAAAGTAAGGCTCAGGAATACTGGCCCCTTCCTGCCTGCAGGGTTTTAAGTCTGCTCCAGGATAGGCTGGAGGGAACACAGTTCAGCATCTGGTTATGAGTCCAGAGAGGTCTGGCAAGTGGGCTTTGGGCCCTTCTGCAAACCCCCGTGACTGCCCCATGGAAGCTCTAATGGAGTTGTAGTCTTTAGCTCTGTCAGCACTAGAGTCACACCCACAGATTAAAAATAAAAATCTCAACCAGCTAAATTATATAGGTCCTTTGTTTAAACATACTTTTAAGATTTGCCTAATTTAGGATTGTGGTCAGTAATAAACATGGAGAAACAGGGCTCCCTTTCAGGAACACCTAATCTTAATAAGGCGGTTATTCAGATGTCGACTTTTGTTTATGGAACTACAGCATTTAAAAATAGAAAGTGGTTTGGGTTTTTGATCTCCCATTTAAAAGGAAAAAAAAAAGTGATTGAACAGAATTAGTAACACTTGGAGCCCATCAGCCCACCCTCCCACAGCAATGCAGCTTCGCGGGCTGGCTGTGGTGGGAAAGGCAGGCCAGAATCACAGCGCCTGACTGCCGCCCCAGTGAGCAGCACGGCTGTGCTTGCTGGGAAGGGAAGTCTTTGTGCTGGGGATGCTTCCCAATTAAAGAGTAGCATTTGAAGTGGGATTTAATTTTGATGTTTCAGTGCCAGAACATTTACTTGCTGTGTCTGTTTTCGTTTCAAATGATGCCGAGGTTACATTTCCAAGCCGGTACAGCTGTCGTCGAGCCTCGCCAGTGTTCTTATTTACTGTCAGGGAGGGACAGTGGACGGGCAGCGTGCCAAGAATCATGGTTTCCCAAAGTTTAACCCAAAATGGATGTCCTAAATTGTACAAAGCCTGAGTCATGAAGAACGTAGCGGGCAAAGCACTCGTTAACATTAGTGGGAGAACTGAGGAGACCAGACGTGAACTGAGTTCTTCCTCAGCAAACTTTACATTTGAGCTTAGAGATCCCTACGCCATTAAATTCTTCCAGAAAACTGCACATCAGATAAAACACAATCTCTGATAGACCTGAAAAGTGAATAAAATGAATAAAATAGCCACTAAATTTAATCTTCTTTTCTGTTTGTAGAATATCAGTGGGGTGAGCAGAGTTCCCTTGAATGTATGAGTTTATCAAATTTACTGGACAAATATCTTTCTTAAGAATCTATGGGTTGGTCACAAATATTTAAAATTTGGCTTTTCCTGCTTAAGTGCAACTGCCCAGCTTAGTCATAAGCTGGTTTGTTTCATCCTTCAAGGAGAAGGCTAGACTGAAACACCATATGAACTTAAAATGTTACTTCCATAAAAACATTCTCTTGATACAGAAGCCACGTTCCACCCGGACAGTTGTCAGCAAAACACAAGTGCTTGAATTTGCAGAAAAAAAAAAAACAGAGTACAGAAGGAGCAAATTCATTGAAATTCTCTGAGAACTACAATTAATTCTCATAGTGCTGAAAGAAAGATTGCTCCCTGTACATAAACAAGTGAAGCAGAACTACAGCTATCAGTAGTTTCCAGAGCCAGGCGAGTTCAAGATATATGGACTGCATGAAGTTCACAGGTGTTTAAAAATCAATATGACGATTTATGGATAGATAATATGAGTTCAGGGAGATTGAAGAGATCAGGTTTTGCTATGTCAAGAAGATGCGCGACATAATTCGGTACATTATGAAGCTGGTAAAGAATTAATCTGATCAGAAGACAATTATTAGTTGTCCAGGTGTGTATGGACACACACATGTGTACAAACATCCTCTCCTGCACTTTTCAGATCCACACTAATACTTGACTTTCCTCAAGAACTGGTCTAAGGTTTCGTACATCTCTGCCTCAAACACGACAGTTTAATATTTATATTTACGTGGTACAGAAGAGACGGAATCAAGACCAACCCAAACCCCAGGTTTCCACCCCTGGGACTGACACTATCTGAGAAGGGCCAACTTTGAAAGTGATGGGAGAGTGTTGACAGACCGGGGATAAGGTCCAATCAAAGGAATTTCATCTTATATGGATTCAGTTTTAGACATTCCCTGGCTTTCCAACACCGTAAATCAGCCAAACACACACATTGGAAAGATACCAACCATAAAATAGTTTTTTAAGTGCAGAAAAAGGTCTGCATGCCATCGAAATATATATGGTTCGACAGATCACGGGCTTGCTTCTCCCCTCTCTTCGTTTACATCACCGTAACACCACTAATCTCACTAGAGGAACTCCAAACACACATTTGTAAGGGAGAGCGAAATCCAGCTCTAAATCTGTGTGTGATGTAAGCTTGGTGAAATATACAAATCTAAACAGCTATTGGGCCAAGCCCCTCAGGTACTTGATTACATGGCCAGACAACTGATTTACGAATGCTGAAATTACACATGGAATGAAACCAGTCTGAAGTGATGTCAGAGAGATCTTTGTGGGACCATACTTTCATCAAAGGAATGAGGAGAAGGAAAGCATCAGCAACAACTGATTAGTTCACAAGCAACATAAAAACGGTTAGAGTATCATTTGACACGCTCAACTCAATTTCTAAGTTTCTGGAGAACCATTCAGGTGCAGTCTTTACCCACTGCTTATTTCCTGGAGTGCCCATGATACAACAGACACTGAAGGTGGGGAGCACCAGTCCCTTCGCTGCTGATCTGGAAATCCAAAATTCCTGTCTGACAGTCATCTCGGTGTAATTCTACACATATATATATGAACCTGAATAACAATTAAAAATAAACTGGTATAAATTAATAACATTGCCTCTTCACTGTAGAAGGACTCACAATTGTAAGTTTTAATTATGGCAATCTATCACTAATCACAGAATCACAGAATATCAGGGATTGGAAGGGACCTTGAGAGATCATCTAGTCCAATCCCCCTGCCGGAGCAGGAACACCTAGAGCAGGNTAACCATGAAGCTGGGAAATAGAGCACAACCTCTCTCAGGTGAGGAAAGCCAAGCATCAGTACCTAGAAAAATACTGGAATACCTATCATTTCATTCACAACAGAAAGCAAATACAAATTACAAGAGTATTGGCTACCCAATATAGAGATACATGCACATGCAGGTATATAACTGTACATACATACACCTGCGTGTACATACACATGCATGTATACATATATGCAGCTGGACCGAAGGATACGTGAGTAATTTCAAAGGTGCTAAGAACCTCAGCCTGGGAAAATCTAAAAGGTCAAAAAGAGCAGTGAAATCTCTCAAAATAAACAATTTTCTAGGAATTCACAGTGACAGACCCAAAACTAATTGCAGACATTCCATGCACCAGTCCCCAGAACCCCAAAGTGTACAAATGAGTAAAGTTGCAGAGGAGTGAAAGCCAAAAGACATAGCTGGGTATTTTCCACTGCTCATACCCAGCTCTTCCATCTCAATTAAGAAAATGTATTTTAAGCTGTGGTTTGTTGGGTTTTTTTACTTGTTTAACCTTATTTTTTCCTCTTCTTCTTACTCAGGAGTACTTACCACTTGTCAGCTTTTTTCCTTTTCCCAGTGCACAATATCCTCTGTCTTCTGAGCACGTACATAAGGGAGGAGAACCTTGTTTCAATCCTCTCTCCTGTTGAGGAACGCCAAAGGTACAGACTCAGAAATCCACCAAGGGTTTGGAGAAGCTTGTTTTGTCTCAAATTCTCCCTACAAGCAGCAATATCTCCAGAAAAACTGAACGTTGCCTGGGACGACCTGCACTTTTTCCTGGATCCTCCAGTAGCTGCAGAACCTACTCCGAAATAAATGGTGTAAGGTCAGTGTCTTTCTGACAGTTCCCTGCTAGGGAAGAAGGGAAGGAGGTGAACTTAAGCCTAAATCCAAATGCAAACAAATCACTGCCCACTGATAGCCAAGAGCTTCCAACTGCTCTCCTGGGAATCCTCCTGTTACCGATTCTGGAAGAGCACAGCCAAAAAAGTAGGGCTTGACAGAATATGGCTTTCCAGCCTTGTTCATTTTCTGCACATTACTTTATTGTGCAGCAAGCAAGAACTTGTGCTGTTTTGTGAGAGGTACAACCCAGAGAGTAGCAAGATCTGCCTGTCCCAGGGATTCCCAGCCCAGGTGAGAGCGGGAAGCTGCAGGTGCAGCACTCAGTGCACTGGGTCTTACTGGGAAAAGGAGAGAAATAGAGATGAAATGGGCTGAGCAGGAACGCTGACTCCTGTCTAAGCCTACCGGTGCCAAGCAGTTGTGATTTGTAGGCACAGCAGCTGAGAGGGGAGATGTAAGAGGGGATTAAACAATTCAGCAGATATTCCCATCAAACTATGTGATCTTTTTACTTTAGTTCAGTTTTGGGACTAAACTCTTTGACAGATTTTCATGAGTGAAAAATGAGTCAGTTTCCCAGAAAAGAACAATAGGACCTAATGGAAATGACCGACTTCTAGACTGGAAGAAAGGGGAACTGTCATCTTGTCACCTTTCCCAGCACAAGGGACAATGAAAAAATAGTATATTCTTAGGACCAGCTTTAGCTAAGCTGAACATTCCACCTCCCTGAATCAGGCATCCCCAAAGGCAGGAAATGATGTGCACTGAGACTTTAGAAACCTGGAATTAACACAACACAGAAATTCTACCTCCAGAGTTTTCCTAGCCAGTAGTTAACAGCACAAACCACTTGGATATCAGAGCAGGAATAGGAAAATTAGGGGAGAAAGTACATTGTTTGTGCGTAGCACATCTCTGATGAAGCTCAGGTTAAGCAATATTTCAGATAAAGGCTCAGGGAAGGATAACCTTCATCAGCACTTGCAGAGGGACCCAAAAAGGATTCAGGTTGGAGGCTGTGCCTCAGGAATATTTTTTCCTATTATTCAAAAGGAGCACTAAGTCTATTAAAAGTTAATGCGATGGGAAATTGGAAATTGTACAGTAACTTCTGTGTAGTGAAACTCATCCTTTTTAAGTAAGTTCTGAAGGAAAAGAGAAATAAATCTTTATCAAACTTGTGGTGTGGGAAACCCAAGAAGGTCTGTGGCCTGCAGAGGAGTCTGTGGTTGTTACACGGACGGGCTTTTGTTTGCAGAAGTAACATGAACTTCAGAAACAAATGAATGTCAGTTGTCACACTGACCACAAGCCAGCACTGTGCCCTTGAGGCCGAGAAAGCCAATGGCATCCTGGGGGGCATCTGGAAGAGTGGGACCAGCAGGTGGGGGGAGGTCCCCTTCCCCCTCTGCTCTGCCCTGGGGAGACCCCATCTGGAGCACTGGGACCAGTTCTGGGCTCCCTATTTCAAGTACAGGGAACTGCTGGAGAGGGCACAGCAGAGGACCACCAAGATGATGAGGGGGCTGGAGCACCTCTCTCAGGAAAAAGGAGGGGCCATGTCAGGAGGATGGGGCCAGGCTTTTTTCCATGGTGCCCAGTGAGATGACAAGAGAAAAGGGGCACAAACTTGTACATTAAGACGTTCCATCTAAACATGAGGAGGAACTTAGGAACTTGTTCACATGGAGGGTGCAGAGCTCTGGCAGAGGCTGCCCAGAGAGGTGGTGGAGTCTTTGTCTCTGGAGAGATTCCAAACCACTCTGGACAAGTTCCTGTGGGACTTGCTCTAGGAAGACCTGATTTGGCAGGGGGGGGTTGGACTCATTGATCTCCAGCGGCCCCTTCCAACCCCATACCATCCTGTGATTCTGATACTGCAGTTTAGTCACAGGAAGGTAGTATGAGAGCAACCCTTTTTGGTCACAGATTCTATCACCCTACCATTTCTTGCATGAACTGATGCAGCACTATCCCACAACTCAGGGAGGTTTCACTCCCCTGCAATTCTCATAGCTCCAGGAATGCAGGAGAGAATGTAAACGCGGAGCTTTCCTCTCCCCAAACCCTACTACAGAAGGGCAGATTCCCTTTTGAAATTTATAAAAAATGGCTCTCTGGGGCCCCAAGACCGGAGGTGGTCGTTCAGTCACACCAGTAAACCTGCCTGAGGTTGTCAGAGTACTAAAGCCTTACATTTTTGTGGTGAATCATTTTCAGATACAGCCAGGACGAAACAGTCTCACGAGACAGGGTTTAATATCGTCGGTTCACAAAAAAAACCCCAACTAAATGGAGCCAAACTCCTGTACAGGAATGGTCCCAACTGATGTTCCGCCAAACCAGGAAATGCCTGCAGAGAAACACACGTGCAGGAGAAGCCGCCATCCCAGGGGGGCTCTGAAAGCACTGTGGTGGAGGCAGGACAGTGGACCCAGCTGCAGGCTCACCCCACAGCTGACCCACACCTATAACACCCCCCTGGGGGGGAACCTGGTGAGGCAAGGGTTAAACACTGTCCCAACAGCTTGAACCCAACCCAGCCAGAAGAGAAGCAATGTTGATCTCTGGTCTAATATGCAGAATTGGCAGTATTTTACAGGAGAATCCACAGCTGGTGACCCAGGGTACCACTGCTGTGACCTCGTAACTGCAGGTCTGACCCGCCACCCCCACCCCCCCCAGGGATTGAATATCACCCTTCATCCTGTAGGAAGCACCAAAACTGTGGCTGTCCCATCCCTGGAGGTATCCATGGCCAGGCTGGCCAAGACTTTGAGCAACCTGGTCAGGTGGGAGGGTGGTGGGACTGGATGATCTTGAAGGTGTCTTCCAACCCAAACCATTCCATGACTCTTTGGTACCTTAGCGCCCACTAGAGCTACTCAACGGGTTGTTGACACCTGTCAGTGCCAGCTGTCACCCTGCTCAGGGGGACAAGGGGAGCAGAGGTGACCCCCCCATCCCCTCCCACCAGCACTCCCCAAGGCTGGCTCAGATTTCTTCTCACACAGCCCCAGCAACATCCGAATTCTTCCCAAATCTTCGGTGTGCTCTCCTCTTTGTTACACTGGCACCTGCTGGCAACCACGCGGGCAAAATTGGATTTTTTACTGTTGGGCAAAGGAGATAAGTTTAATTATGAGCCAAGGTGTGCAGTGTTTCATTTCTCTCTCTCTCACCCTCTCCCCCGCTCTTTGGGTCTAATATAACACATTATACAGAACACAAGGAGGCTTGTTAGATTACTGTTGGAAGATGCAAGAATTGGTTAATTTTGCACCGTTTCTCCCTGTCATTATAATCTTTGCCACAAGAATGGCTACATTCTGCAAAATGTTCTGTTCTCAGTGCAGTCATTGTCATGTGAATGAGCTATCACAGAATCCTAATGCCTGAGATGTTTTATTCTTGCGTTCCTGACATTTGTATTTCAGTGACAAAAGCTTCAGCAAGAAAAGGGAACGGGAGAAATTTAATCCAGCCTCTTGATCATTTTTAAATTCTAATTTTATGGTCTTTTCTTTCCTAGATGCTGCAGCACAGTTTCCTTCATATGTAAGAAGTCTGTATTTAGAGTAAGAATGGACTGATGAAATCAAACCTCTGGGATGTTTGTATTTTAATGGATCCACATTAAAGACACCGTATCAGTGCAAATTGCTGATAGTTAGGAAAGGTGGAAACCAGGGAATATTTGCTACTTATTTTTTGCCACTTAGAGTGCCTGTGTTCTGTTAAAACTCTGATGAGCTGGAGATCGTATTACACCAGTAGATAATAAAAGATCAATTATTTCCAGCCATTGACACCAGCCAACGGGATAGTTGAAGCTAATATCCCAGGCGATCAGCCCAGGGAAGAGTACCATGAATCATTCCAAACGTGCAGCAGTGCCAGCCTTGGCAGGCTCTTCTGCTTTGTCGATTTCAGGGGGAAAAAACTACCTTCGATTCCAATGGGACCAGGCTCGGGACCTCAGTCCAAAATCTCCTACCCAGTTTGAGGCCTTTTGTGTAGGCAGAAGTCTCTGAAGAGGCTTGCACCAGAAGCAGTTCAGACAATCCAGTTTTCTTTCTCCACCTCAAATGTTTTTTATGCTTACCTCGCCATTTCTGCTGATCCTGGAAATACAACATTTAGCAGGCACTTTCATAGGGGCTCCCCAGCACACACATCAAGGGGTAAATCGTTATCCCAGAGAAAATAAAACATTCCGATGGGCAGGAGGAGGAAGGGACTCTGATTGGGGTTTTTTTCCAGCCATGGGTACAAAATAATTGTTCTTCAATGACCTTTCCTGTGGCGTGACCATAAGGAGGTGTCTGGGCTGTCCAGAGGGTGTTCAGAAGGCTGACTGTCCAAAAGCCCCTGCAGCATCACAACTGGAAATTTTAATTGCATCCGGACATCACACTGGGAAGCCACCAGTGCTTTTTCTGCCTTTCGCCTCCTCTTACATACGCGTTTCCTTTCAGAGAGTAAGCTCATGTATTTATATATATTTTCACAGCTTCAGAATTGTATAATATTCTAACCTGTCTGCATGTCTTGTAATAATATCCCCCGCACTCGCTCGCTTTTTAAATAAATGTTTGCAGATTCCACTTTTGATACCAGAACTGCAAGGCCTCATTATTTCTTATTTCCAGAGGTTACAGAGTTTTAACGTTAAAACATAATCTTTGAGATAGTTTCATTTGCCTACCCTAACCTCCATGATCAAATGCATACCTTTTTTACTTTTCAAAATACCAGGATCTCAGGACCCATGCATTCTCTTAATCATTGCTCAATTTCTTTTATCCATGTTCCTTTTTTCCCTATGCTCATAACAAGACTGCAGCTCAGACCTGCCAGATCTGAACTCTAGTCCATATTTTTAATGTCATGGTTCTATAGATAATGTATTTTTTTGATTTTAGTTCACAGGTAACCTACTTAAAGATATCTAGATATGTATTTTAAATTCTTAGATAAAATGTTCAAGTAGTTGATTTTAACTTGCAATAACAAAGAATCAGAAAAGAAAATCCATAGGGAACTACCTAACAAGTACAGGGTTATACTTTTCTACCTATTTTACAGGGCTTTATTTTACTGAGAATCTCCCTGTTTTCATGCACTGCCCTTTGACTTCGGTTTTCCTTTGATATTTGTCTTTATAATGAAAAAAATAAAATGAAGATTCATGTTAACTAGAGAAGAGCCACTGGATTTATTACTCTGAATATTAAACCTTTCCATTGAAAATGGATGTTGAGGGGAAGAGCTGAGCATTTTCGACATAAGGAATACAACCAGTCCAGGCATGCAGCCCTTGGATTCCTCCTTACTTATAGAATCGGAGAATCGGAATCATAGAATCATTCAGGCTGGCAGAGACCCTTGGGATCATGGAGTCCAACCATCAGCCCCACTCTACAAAGTTCTCCCCTACAGCAGATCCCCCAACACCACATCTCATCGACTCTGAAACAGTCAGGGATGGGGACTCCACCCACTCCCTGGGCAGCCCAGTCCAGGCTCTGACCACTCTTGCTGGGAGGAATTCTTTCTTAATGTCCAGCCTAACCCTCCCCTGCTGCAGCTTGAAGCCATTCCCTCTCCTTCTATCGCTCATTGCCCGTGAGAAGAGACCAGCACCAACCTCTCTGCAATGCCCTTTCAAGCAGTTGTAGAGAGGGATGAGGTCTCCCCTCAGCCTTCTCTTCCTCAAACTCAACACTCCCAGCTCCCTCAATGGCTCCTCACAAGATTTATTCTCCAGGCCCTTCCCCAGCTCCGTGTCCCTCCTCTGCACTCGCTCCAGCACCTCCAGATCTCTCTTGTGTTGAGGTGCCCAGAACTGGACACCAGACTCAAGGTGTGGCCTCACCAGTGCTGAGCACAGGGGGACAATCACCTCCCTGCTTCTGCTGGTCACACTATTCCTTATACAAGCCAGGAGGCCTCAAATGAAGTTCACCAGGGAAAAATAAATGAGAAATGTCTGGTGTTTCCCTCACGGTATTGCCCTCATGTTATTGCACATGAGAGAGCACACCTCACGGTGCTGAGATGTCACCATGTAGACTATCTCAATGTAAAGACTTTGCTGAAGCACCTCCAGCCTGGGTGGTGGAAGAGGTTGTGGAAGACATTCTGTACGAGGTTTGGAAAGGTGTGAAAAGGTCTACCCTGACCTCTCCCCCTGCCCCTGCTCAGAAACCCTCCTCTAAGACATATATTACAGAACCTGAGCACCATGCGAATTTAGCTCCAGTTATGGGTTACTTTGGGGTCCAGGAGAGAAATGAGGTGGTAAAGGGACTCCCTCACAAAGAGAAGTCTGAAATCCTGTGACAGCCTCCGGATTTTGCTTTTTTTCTGCTTGGGGGTAGTCACCGGTGCTGCCCCAGACACCCCCAGAGCCAGCCTGGGAGCAGGGGTCCAGAGGGACCTGCTTGGGACCCTGCCTCCTTGGCTGAAAATTAACCTGGTGTGTTTCAGGGGGGATGTTGGGAGTGAAAAGAAGTGCAGGAAACGGATTTTTGGACAACCTTCAAACCCTTTCCTTGTGGCCCATTCAATCTTTTTTTAGTTTGGTCTTGTTATTAACTCAAGTCTTATTCAACCTGGGAAAGATCTCTAGAATTGCACAGTAGCTCCCATGCAAGTCTATTATAATTTGCTAAGTGTATTGGTAGCTTTTGTCAAGACTTACTAACCATAATGTGGATATTCCACATAACCTGCCTGAGATAAGAAAATATTCTGCTAAAAATCAATGTACAAGATAGAGAAATTTGAACATCTCCTTCATCCATCTTGATTCCTTTCATGGGTTTCCTTTTTCCTCTCTATTGGCATATAATGGTTTTGACTAACTATATATGTGCTTGCCTCTTCTAAACTTAAGGGTCAGTTCCATACTGAAAAGTAAACAAAAAGGCAAGTCAACCTCCTAAAAATGATACAGCTATTTTAAACCATAATTAAAAAAAAAAGTATATGCTTGGATTATTTTACTTACTGTCCCTGAGCCTTTTGTGTGCACTCAACCCAGGTTTTCAAGTTTTCTTCTCTATTCATGAAGATCAGAAACTCAATTTTATTTTGAAATGAAAGTTAAGATTATCAGACGATAATTGATTCCAAGGACTAGACTTCAAGTAAAATACCAGTTTCGTGAGGCTTCTGATAAAATCACTGAACTTGGCAACAGCTGAAGAGCCAGGCAGAGAGTATCACTTTTTTAATCTCCTTATTTTATATATATATGAAAAATCAGCACCACAGGTAATAACAAATATTTTTCCATGATCTTCCTATGTATTCTGTTAAACTAACAATACCTCCATCTGGTGACTTCCTCCATCTGTGCCTCCCAAACTATTAACACCTCAACAATATGAAGGAAGGCAGATGTCCTTGATTTATAGGCGCCGAACAGCGAGCACAGCTCCGGCTCTGTACACACCCGCGGAACAGGGACCACAATAACACTTGTATCAAAAGATTGAAAGGTTAAATATTTTTTTTTCCTAAAACACATTTGCATTAAAGGCAGTAAAATTAGAATTTAATGGAATGTCCACATGTATTAAATTAATATGAAAAAAAAAAGAGTTGTCTTTGCATTCTTTTCAGCTAAATACCAGCACAAAAATGTGTGATACGGTTCAGGTTTTTGGTTCAACGACTCTCAAATATTCATTCATCTGTTGGCTTCAGAAAAACCTTCAAACATCCAAAAAGATAATTTCATACATCATCTTCCTAAGGTTGAGCAAGCATATTTTCTGTAAGGATACAGCAACTGGGGGCAGTGGTTTGCTTCCTCAACTTGTATTGATCTTAACTGGGAACTGAGAGTACTTCTCATTTTGCTGTACCTGAAGCAACAGAGGTCAAAGGAAGGGAGAATGAAAAAAGATTTCCAAAGAGGAATTAAAAAGAATACTTAAAGGAAAAAAAAAAAAAGCTAAGATATGAAAGGTGAATAAAATAAAATGAAATAAAATGAAATAAAATAAAATAATAAAATAAAATAAATAAATTCCCACCAAGAAAGCCCCAAAAAAATAAACAAACCACAAAAGATCTCAAAGTGAAGCAAAGAACACAGAAGCAAAACCCAAAAATACTGGTGAGACAGAGGCCCGGGGATTGCCTGAAGTAAAAGATAAAGGAACAAAAAAGGTCTGCAAAAAAAAAGCAAACAGGGAAGAGGGTGACAGACAACAGTTGGGACAAAAACATGAAGAGTAGAATTATAAAGGTGATAAATAATATTTTTTTTCTACTTTTAATTTCCCCCAGGGATGAGAATTGTTATTGCAAAGCAGCCTGTTGCACAACAATGTAGGGATAAATATCAAAGGTTAAACCTCTTTTGGAAGAAAACTAAACTGTGAGTCAATTCCTTTGTTCTGCACCAGATGGTAAGAGAAAGTTTATGCTCCATTGTCTGGAAAAGAACAGTATAAGCTCTTTATCTCACTACTCTGCCATAAGAGTTCATACCTTCCTTCAAAGAAGAGCGTACCAACCACTATGTGTTTAGGTGGAACATTGACTTAACCCAGTAGAGCTATTCCTGTGCTCCTTATGGGACACGGACTACTCTTATTATTCTCATTGTCTTGCTTTTCTCTCACACCAGCAGAAGCCAGGCCTCCCTGACTGCTCTGGAAAGTGTTCCCAGTCACAGTCCCACCAGGAGAACCTGGCCAGCACTGTCCCAGAGAGACGAGTCAGCAATGGTGGGACAGCAGGGAAGCACATCCTGCTAAAGCAGAGGCCAGGCTGGAAGGGGCATGGGATTCTCACAAGGCCCTGAGAGCTGTACCTCCACTTACCAGATAATAAGCATGTGCTTCTCATCCCTCTTCTTGCTTCAGTGTTTGTGTACGTTGACTACTTTGCTCTCCAGCACTTCTTCTTTGCCAATAAGGACAGGCTCTGAGAAGAGCACATATAGATGTTCGTGCTTGAGCAACTTGATTAACTTCTGCAGTGAAATGACGGGCTGGGTAGACGAGAGAAGAGCAGTGGATATTTTCTACCTGGAGTTCAGGAAGGCATTTCACTGTCCTCTGTAAGGTCCTCATAGCAAAGCTGAGGAAGTTTGGGCTGGATGAGCACACAGTGAGGTGGATTGAACACTGGTGGAATAGCCAGGACCAGTGACCAGTGGCACAAAGTCCAGCTGGAGGCTGGTAAATAACAGTTTAACCTGAGGTCAGTACTGGGTCCAGACCTGTTTAACATCTTCATTAATGACCTGGATGATGGGGCAGAGTGTACCCTCAGCAATGAGGACACAAATCTGTGAGGAGGAGTGGCTAATACACCAGAGGACGGTGCTGCCTTCCAGGACCCCCTCAATAGATGAGAAATGGGCTGACAGGAACCTCACGAAGTTCAAGAAGGGAAAGTGCAAAGTCCTGCACCTGGGGAGGAACAACCTCAGGCACCAGTATATACTGGGGCCACCCATCTGGAAAGTAAATGGGCTCCTCAGTACAAGACAGACATGGACATCCTGGATATGCTGACCCTTCCAGCAAAAGGACTGGAGCACCTCTCCTTGGAGGAGAGGCTGAGAGAGCTGGGACCGTGCAACCTGGAGAAGAGGAGGCTCCAGGGCATCTCACCAATATCTATAAATACCTGAAGGGAGGGTGCAAAAAGGATGGAGCCGGGCTCTTTCCAGTGATGCCAGTGACAGGACAAGGGACAACGGGCACACACTGAATCAGGAAACACTTTGCCACTGTGAGGGTGACCCAGCACCAGCACAGGGTGACCAAGGAGGTTGTGGAGTCTCCATCCCTGGAGTCCCTCAAAAAGCATGTCCACCTGTACATGGTCCTGGGCCACCGGCTGCAGGTGGCCCTGCTTGAGAGGGGGTTGGACCACGTCAGCCCCTGAGGTCACTTTTTTTTTTATTTTTTCCTTGATTCTCCCGATTTGCTTCCTTAGGAGTGAGAAATGCCCTCTTTACCTTAAAATCACCTTCCCTACCTCCCCTCCCTTTGCTGAGCTGATGCCCCAGGTCAGGTCTCCACCCAGGCTGTTGGGTCCCAGATGGCTTCAGCGACACTCTGCTCTGTTCCCAGTGTGTCCATAGGGATCGCACTGCCATTCCATAAACATTCCAGGTGTGGGGCTGGGGCTTTACCTTGGGGAAATGAGTCCTCAATCCAGACTAATTAAATTAATTCAAATAATAGGTAACATTATAGACAGTTGCATTTGTGTGTGTTTGCCTAAATTAATTTACCTAATTATTATTCAAACAGCATAATACTGTTAAATTATTGGTTTCTGAAGAAGGCATTAGGCTAATGATCTTGTATGTTAACGGCATATAGACTTCATAGAACCCTTGGGCCCTCTGGCTCATGATGCTAAAACTATGTTTTAAACACAAGTTATCCCTTTTACATATGTTTTAATTTAAACATGGAAGGTTTGGGATATGACCTTGTGCTCATTCCAAAAGTTGGATGTTCCAAAAGGCCAGCCTATTAACAAATTGCCTAATAAAAATATTTTTGGGGAAACTAAGTCAACCATGAAGATGAGATGCAAAAAACTTGTATGTAAGACGACAAAGACTGAAAGCAATGTCTCAAAAGCCATAATAAGAGCAAAGAATAATAAGAAAGTGATTGAAGTGGTAAATTGTAAAGCTACAGGTCCCTTTGTCACAAAACCCAGCACCTACTTCATACCAATTGCTGCTGGCTTCTGTCTTAATTGGACAATTGCCATTGTGTTCCTACTCAGAAATCCCCTATTTCAATGTTTCAAAGATTGACTGCTGCTGCCTTGCACCCTCCCCCCTTCATTCAGGGGGAGCTTTGAAAGGTGGTCTGCTTTGACATGTACATCATTAGACAGAAGAGGGGAAGCAAGGTATCAATATCAGGAATGAGCAATAGCAGGAAAAGAGTGTGGCAGGAAAAGAAAACAATTAGAAACAGTTTGGTGTCCTGAAGTAAAAAAAAAATAAAATAGTAATAATAACTGCCAAGTTGGTGACAGAATCCCATCTAGAGAAAGGGAGAGGCAAAACACGATAAACTCACTCACTGGCCAGTTTTATCAAAGAAATAGCACTGGACAGCTTGTTTATATAGACTTTGATGAGACTGACTAATTCTTGCTCTGAGATTTAATGATTTTGCCTGCCTTTTGGCTAATACTGCAGAAATAAAATACATTTCAGGGACAGGTAGCATCGCTTTCAAAACAAATTATCTCTAGTTTGGTCCAGCTTCTCACAACAGCCTTCCCCAGAACAGGAGGTAGCACTCCATGTTCTAAGATGAATGTTGACTTTGGGAGAGTAGACAAGAAACTTGGGACCACAGGCACATCTAGGGCAGAAACCTAAGCTCCATCCTCAGCTTACAGCGAACAGAACCGCTTCAGGTAGAAGTTATCTGCTGACTGCTCCACCGAGGGCCCTACTGCCTTTGTGTATGAGGCATGGGATTACTGTGAATACCCAGGATTGGGCTGATACTCCTTCTAGAGACATCAATAATAGAACTCCCATTAATTTTAAAGACCGACAAGCTAAATCAATGCTAAGAGCTTTTGAAAATCCTCTCCTAAAGGTTTTATATGACAGTCTCCTGCCACCGGACACCAGCAGAATCTCAGGTTGCATTCAATAATTTGTTTGATGTAGTGCTTGCTCTGTTTATTTAAAAATGAAAGCAAAATTCCCAAACGAAATAAGAAGTTTAACTGGTTTTTAAGCTTTTATTGAATTCTTCTTAAGATGACATATCCTCTGGTTTGAAGTTCTGCAGGATCAACGCACCATATTTCGGTAACCTTTGTTTGGTTCCAGTTTGCTTGGGTTCTCACTCACAAAATTTCACTTTCAGGTTCAACCTCACTTAAAAGTTCAGGGTGAATTTCATCCAAGTCCACTAACTGTGATCTGGCTTATGTTAAAGTCAGCCCATAAACTGCTCAAAACCAGGCCCGGATTCTTTTGAAACTGGGCCTAAGGTCTGTGTAAAAGCAAACTCAAGAAAACGTCTTGATGAACCTAGGCTCAATATTTCAAAGTCTGTAATGAAACCTGAAACAAAGCAAATTCCAATTTGTTTGGGGCTTCATACTGAAAGCGTTGTATCGCTCCGTCAAATTGATGACATTTTACCAGAACTTTAACAGTGAAAGATTTTTCTTCCCATAATTTCCCCCAAACCCCTTGGCTGCTGGAAGCAGTAATGTATTACCATGGATACAGATTACAGAGTGGGGTAGGGGGAAGAGTGGAGGTTACAGCCTATAAAGAGATTTCTTTGGAGTTGGCATTTGGAGCAGGGAACCAGACAGCACAAGAGAATTTTTTTTTTTATTCAGATACATCCAGATCATAAAAAGGCTAAATTCAAGAAGATAAGCTAAAATGGACTGCATTTGCGTTTTTGTGCCTTTGGTGGAGCCATCTTTTTCTGGGAAGCAAAGCAAAATACCTCTCCTATTTACTTGATTTTGTTTGGAGAAAGAGCAATTTAAAAATTAGCAGCTTGATTGTAAACGCTTGCTCCTTTCAGTCGGGCAGGGAGGAAACTGGAGGCTGTCTTGTCAGCTACAGAAAGAGCCCGGCTTGTGGAGCCCTGCTGCTGACACAGCTGATCATGAACACACACCACTGCTTCCCTCTTCCCAGACCAGAGACAACGGTGGCTTCTTTATCACCAAAAACAGGCCAAGAAGCATGATCAGGAAAGTGATGGCCTTTCCAGGGAAAACAGGACAACAGGATGCCCAAGAGCCAGCAATGGGCCCTTGTGACCAAGAAGGTCAATGGCATCCTGGGGGGCATCAGGAAGAGTGTGACCAGCAGGTGGAGGGAGGTCATTCTCCTCCTCTTCTCTGCCCTGGGGAGGCACCCTCTGGAGCACTGGGACCAGTTCTGGGCTCCCCAGTTCAAGAGGACAGGGAACTGCTAGAGAGGGAACGGCTGCAGAAGGCACAGCACAGGACCACAGAGATGATGAGGGGCCTGGAGCATCTCTCTGATGAGGAAAGGCTGAGGGACTTGGGGCTGTTTAGTCTGGAGAAGAGAAGACTGAGGGGGGATCTGATCAGAGCCTATAAATACCTCAAGGGTATTCATGCAGCTTCCAGGTGTCTTTNCAAGTGTATTCATGCAGCTTCCAGGTGTCTTTAGGAAACAGAGGACAATAGCATCAAAACCAACCAACCAACCAAACAAACAAACAAACACTAAAAAGAGACAGTGACTTTTCTGGAGCACTAAACCTCAGTATTTTATTTAGGCAAGAAGAATCATACCATTTTTCAGCCCTTGGCATGATCAGTTTTGCTAGAATCATAGAATCATGGAATAGTGTAGGTTGGAAAAGACCTTTAAGATCATCAAGTCACACCACTAATGCAACACTGACTAGTTTGCCACTAGCCCATGTCCCTCAGCACCACATCTGCCCAGCCCATACCTCCAGGGATGGTGACTCCACCACTGCCTGNTACCTCCAGGGAGAGTGACTCCACCACTGCCTGGGGCAGCCTCTTCCAAGGCTTGACAGCCCTTTTGATGAAGAAATTGTTCCTCCTATCCATCCTAAACCTCTCCTGGTGCACCCTGAGGCCATTTCCTTTTGTGCCATTGCCTATGACCTTGGAGAAGAGACTGAGTCCCCTGGCTACACCCTCCTTTCAGGGAGTTGCAGAGGGTGAGAAGGTCTCCCCTCAGCCTCCTCTTCTCCAGGCTGAACACCCCCAGCTCCCTCAGCTGCTCCTCACAAGACTTGTTCTCTAGACCCCTCACCAGCTCCAGCCCCTCAATGTCTTTTTTGTGGTGAGGGGCCCAAAACTGGACACAGCCCTTGAGGTGAGACCTCACCAGTGCCCAGTGCAGGGGGATGGTCACTGCCCCAGTCCTGCTGGCCACGCTGTTCCTGACTCAGGCCGTGTCGCTGTTTAGAAGGTGTAGCATTATTCATGGCCAAATGAAACTCCCATGCCTCAGACCCCCTCAACTCGGGGGACAGAAATTGAGTCTATAGTTTTCTAAAGGCTTTCCAAATTTGTGAATTCCTCATGTTTCACCGTATCTCCTAAACAGCCCCTCAGTCATATCCCTTTGGCATTTGAAACTCTCACACAGGGAGAAAGAAAGAGGTGAGGGGAGAAATATCTAAGTCAAGTGGAGCAATGAAACTTGAAATATACACAAACCTGCAAATTACCCACACAGAGGTATGATATCAGAAATACCTAATGTCTCCCCTGACACTCAAACTGCCGGCTCTAAGTTGGCTGCCTCGTTGGAAGGTATTTATCACTGCAAAACCCTATAGAACATTTTCACCTTGGTAAATATACACACTTATTCTGACGTGCCTTAAAACTGCAACAGGGAAAAAAGATAAATGCTTTTACTATCACACCGGTCCATTTTCATCTTAAAAAAATCAGCGAGATTACAACTCATCCCCCTTTCCTGGGATAACTTATGGGCATTATTTCCATCTCTGGGGAGCAAAGCACTCCTAGTCTGGATGCTGCAAAGAGAGGTGTGTGGCAAGGATAGGGAAGCGGGACCACCGCATGGAACTGGGAACAGCAGCACATGCATTCCATGAAATCTCTGTCCTCCACAATTTCCTAGTACACGCAGCAAAAATTTGGGTCTGTTTGGTCTGAAATTCGGAGGCTTTTCTGTGGGACACTTAGCTTTAAATAGAATTAAACCATTCACACAGCTCCCTAAGGCTGGGGGATCCTCTGAAGCCACGAGGTTCCTTCCGACCACTAGAGAGGGGTTTCAGTGAAAGCCGGTGAGCGGCGCGGAGGCTGACAACCACCAAGAGGCAGAAGGATAGAAAGCAGAACACGCGCCTGCAAACAAACAGTCACGCCTCCAGAAACACGGGTGCATCACACAAGAGCAGCTATATTGATTATCAGATAGCATTTGACACCGTTAACAGATAAGCTCTCGGGCCAAAGCCGTTGGTTATCACACATGTATCACTACACACCACTTTAGCTTTAATAGTCGCTCTGGCAGCGAGAGGGAGCGAGGCAGACAGACAGCTGATTTTCAGAGGAAGGGAAAGGTTCTAACCTCCAACACAATCGACAACTTTGTTCAAATCTTTCTTGAACAAAAAAAAAAAGAAAACAAAAAAAAAACCCCAACCAACAAGGACAAAACCTAACAAGACATCCCCCATGGAAAACTGCTGCACCCAAAAATAACACTGTTTTGAGTGAGCAGCAGAGATTACCACAGCATCTACTCTGGGAAATGAGAAAGCAACTAAGATACCTCTGTTAAGGAGTTTTTAACCTGTCAGCAATAGATGCCTTTTGTTCTTCAGCCTTTTAGGTTAATAAAATCAAGGCCAGTTCCCTTAGAGAAGCTGAAGTTATTAGATACCAGTAAAACTTAAAGTTCCACAGGGACCACGCAAGAAAAAAATGCCTTAATTGAGTGTTTGAGAGCCACCCATTGTAAGGGTATTCTGGCAACTGAGAATTTATTTTTGGCAAGGCTTTGCCATGGGATGATATAAATGCATCTTTTCTGAACGGGAGCCCTGACTGCCTGGGTGAAAAGATGGCTGTGGTCCTTAAGGAGAAGGGCTGGAGCTCTTTTGTGCTTGCCATTGCCATCCATGAGCAGCAGTACTGTCATTAATGGGATTACATTTCCAACAAATTTGTAAGCAAATCTGGTAAAAATACTTTCCAAAATGAGAGATATTCAGCATTTCCCAGTCTGAATTTGCATTTCTAATAATGCCTCTGTCTAACCAGTAACCTTTTTGCCAGTCCTCAGCCCTATGTTCACTCCTTGAGGGGAAACAAAGACACTCCTTTCCTTCTTACTTCATTTCTCCTCTCTGGATGAATGATGTATGAGCTTTTCCAAATGCTTTCAGCATATGAGGGCTCTATTTAGCTACGCATTGGAACTGTTAGGAGTGAATGAAGACAAAGAAACCCAAACAGCAGCACTGACAGTAATTCAAACTCCAATTACTGACCCAAATTAGACTGGACAATCCGAGAAAGGCAAGGTTTTGATAGGGGTTCTTTCAAATAACAGTGGGCTACAACAAAATCCGTATTTATCTGAGGCATCCAGTTTGCTACAGTCCAATCCTTGAGTTTCAGTAGAGAGAGCAAAACCTCATACAAAGCTGAACTCCTCAGGTTTAGTTCCAGGTTATTGATCTCCACTCAAAAACTTCTAACAGTAAGTAGGGGTAGGTGAACTGGAGGAAACATTTCCCTCAGGGGACATTTGTCCAAGGCTGCAGTTCTCACAGAGGGGTTTTTATCAAGCGTATACACTTATTCCCTCAGGGACTGCACGTACAGCCTCAAATCTCTTCAGGCTGGAAGTCTCACCTTGGAAGAGCACGGGTTTTGGATAACTAGCAGGGCCCTGGAAGCCTGCCCCCACAGCCTGAATATATTCTCAAGAAAATATTCCCAAGCTTCACATTGTATTTCTTTCTTTGGGGGAAATAAAAACAAAAAACAAGCACTTTTTTAGAGCTTAGAGGCATTTTCAAAGAAAATAAAAAGAAAGGGGTTTAGGCAGCAGAGGTGAACAGGTTACTGTAATATTAATCTACTTCAAAGTCATGGAAATGCTGATAGAAAATGAAACTGTTAAAGAATTAAGGGACTGTAGCACAATCAAAGTCAACCCAGTTTCATAGAAAATAGGTCTTGTCACAGAAATCTGATTTTTTTTTAACATGATTTCCAACGTGCTTCCTTAGTATAAAGAAAAAATTACCTTTCACCCTCCCACTACCTTAGTATTGATCACAACCTCTCCTTTAACACTGCACACTCTTGACAACAGTATTGATAAGACCCCACAGGGTATTTCTGTCCTTTCCAGTCATCCTGTCCCTTGCAGTTGCATTTACATTTCTACAGAGTCCTTCCACCCAAAGTCCTCAAGAGCTCCAAGGGCTCCTTCCCTGTGCTACTCCTCCTGGAAGGGTGGCTGTTCCTTCCCAAAGAGGTTATTACACCGTCTCACCCTGGTGGTCCCCAGGGCTGCACACACAGACACCCTTCTCACAGCCCAACACTGGACATACAGACACAGACCTCAGGGGCTTTTGAGCTTCCCTCTGAACAGGCAATGTCGTCACTCTTTAGGCAAAGCTAGGCCAGCTTCCAAACAGAGGAATGCCACAGACTAGTTTGGGATGTCTGAAAGCTCTGTTTTGTCCCTAGAATCCCATGGAAGCTTGGTCAAACCCTCTACCTTCGGTGTGCCTCAAGATGCCCCTGTGAAGTGAGGAGCAGAACTGCAGATGCAAAAGGGCATCCTGTATTTTTCAAGGTACAGAAAAGCACACACTAGAAAATAAAACCTATAAATAACAGCTATGGGAAAAGGCATATTAGGCTTCAAAATAAGGTATGTTGGAAGGGGTAGGGGTCAGCATTGAAATAAATTTGGCTGTAGGCATTTCAATTTCAAGATAAGATATGTTGAGGTGGTTAAGGGAAGCTGATTACATTAGCCATTTATATTCATTGCTAGACAACGTTAACATGAAGAAGGGGTATCTAGTAAAGGGAATGCAGTTAGCTCATGTGTAACTATTAATGAAAAAGATGTGTCTGATCACTGGGAAGTCAAATTGGAGTCTGTATCAAGCTTCATTCTGCCCTACACACTCTTAAACAAGAAATCCCACCTCTTTGCATCTGTCAGCTCCCCAGCCTGACTCCCTCTAGCCACACATCATAATTCCCAAAGGATAGAAAACACCTTCAGGTTGTGGGGAGCTGACTATAAAAACAGAGGTGGATAGAAAAAAAAAACGTTATTGTCTTGTCTGGCAAGATTGTCCTAATTGAGATTGGATGCATTCCAAAATAGAGTTGGCCTTCTGTTTGTCCAAAAGATTTGTTCATGGACCAAGAAAATGCCACTCCATACACAGCCAAAATCCTGTCTCAGTTTAGAGAGGGGAACAGTTCATAAAGGACAGGGAACTGCTGGAGAGGGGACAGCAGATGACCACAGAGATGATGAGGGGCCTGGAGCATCTCTCTGATGAGGAAAGGCTGAGGGACTTGGGGCTTTTTAGTCTGGAGAAGAGAAGGCTGAGGGGGGATCTGATCAACACCTAGAAATACTTCAAGGGGGTGTCAGGAGGAAGGGGCCAGGTTTTTCTCAGTGGTGCCCAGTGACAGGACAAGAGGGAACGGGCACAAACAGGAACATAAGAAGTTCTGTCTAAACATCAGGAGGAACTTGTTCACTTGGAGGGTGCAGAACCCTGGCAGAGGCTGGCGTCTCCACCTCTGGAGACATTCAAACTTGCCTGGACACGTGCAACCTGCTGTGGGTGACCCTGCTCTAGCAGGGGGTTGGAGGAGATGATCTCTGGAGGTCCCTTAGAAGCCCATATCATTCTGTGATTCCGTGACTGCCCAGCCCCGGGTGATTTACTGTCCTGTTCTTGCTGAAGGTGCCTGTGGTCTGTGGCCATGATAACCCAAGGTTTCTGCCTACATCTGCTCCGAGACCAAGGAACTGCAGGTTGACATGCTGGAGCTCACACAGGGCCTGCCCTGTCCCAGTGAGCAAGTGCCTCAGCATCTGCTGGCCAGGCCAGCCCCAGAGAGGGAAATTAAAGACACTCTAAGGTTTCACTTTAAGTGTGGGACTTAAAGTCCTGCATTTTCGCGGAACATCTGCCATCTGTGCCGTGGCGCAGAGCAAGCTGGAGTCATGGATCTCTACAGCTTGAGCCAGGCTTTGCAGACCAAAAGAGACCCCGACATCTGCTTCTTCTATGGATCAAGCGTGGATAATGGCACATAAACCAGCAGCATTTGTAGACAGTAGCAAAACTGAGAAGTCAAATCACAGCAGCGTTGCCGCTGCTCAGTAAATTATGCACAGGGACTCTCATGACTCACAGAAGGTCCAAAAGCAGAGCTGAGGGATAGGAAGGAATGTACATGGCTTTCCCCTCTTTAGCCAAATGTGAGGAACCAAGACATTGGCATTGTTTAAGTAGCAAAATCACACCAGGCCAGAAGATAAGGAGTTTTTTTACCCCTCTATTTGAATAGCCAGCCCCCAGGTCCTGCTGTTAATGTAATGCAGCCTGCCCAAACATCTTTGCAGGCAGAAGAAGGGTGCGACAGAAGGATCCTTCTGTTCTCTAGCAAGTAATTACTGAAACATAAAGATCTGCATTATTAGATTTCCACAGAATGAGCCTGTGGGTAATACAAAACTAAAGGAAGCTTAACGGGATCCAGGGACAGCATCCAAAGTTCCCTCCTGTGAGGCAGGCATATTTCTCAGTATTTTTTTTCCCTAACTTTCATCAAATGTACTTCTTGTTAATAGCTGACTATTAGCTGGTGCCTAGGGTTTTCTTAAAGCCTAGGATCTAGATATTTTCTCTGGTCACAGGCAGAACAGACTAATGCCGTGTGGGATGACTGAAAGAAGAGACACAAATTCCTGCCTGCTCTGAGGGGCTTGGTGTCTGTCTCCCACAGCACAGAGGGATAGCTGGCCACAGGGATGCGGCTCACCTGAGGAGTGCCTTCACCAGGTCAAGTTGTGCATCAGGCCTTTTTAGACCTGGAAATGCAGTTCTGATTCTTGGAGGAACACACACTTTCCAGGCACCATGCTGGCCTGCTGTCGTGTGGCCGTGATCTCGAAGGGAAAAAAGCGCACATGGGATTTCTGCGACAACAATGTTTTTCTGTGTCCTTATCGTACAGAGAGAGAATAAATATCTAAGTGAGTCCAACCTCCCAGCTACTAGTGAGAAACCCAGCATGCATTCCTCCAGCTGGCCACTTGGACCAGCCTTAATCACACTTTCCCACAACTTGCTCACATGGCTCTTCCCTGCGCACCATGAACGGACCCGCAAGGTCAGGCCCGCAGAATCCTGTATGCTCCAGTTCTAAAGCCCCGCAAAACACACAGGACTCACATCTAATTGTTAGCATTTATCATTTTTATATTCTGAGTACACTCAGTAAAATGGGATTTACTCTGTTGGTGTGGCAGTTGCTTAGATGTAAGCAAGAGGGTATGACGGCTCAGTTTCCTGATTGGTACCGGCACGTTACAGCTCCGGGTCTCAAGCACAGAGGAGTTACAAGGGAATAGATGACAAAAATCTTTTCAACAACAACTTTGTATGCATCATATACACAGCACTCTCTGTACACACACACACACGTGCCCTCCTGAATTCCAATATGGAAATGCAGTCATACCCTATGCAAACCTGCTCCAAAAACGAGACGGAGTCACGGCTGCCTGATGATGAGTGTGTGAGAGTCACAGGGTAAATTTGCTCACCAGTTTAGCAAGGCAAGAAAAAGAAAGCCAGTGCAAACTAAAGAGAGTTCCCTGGGCTAATTTTCTAACCATCAATCAGTTGATTGTTTCTACTGAAAGAGAGTGAAAGCAAAAGAGATAGACAATTATTACAATAAATATAAACTACCTTCCACCAGGAGAAGCTCCAGCAAAATGACTGGGGACGCAGGAGAAAAGGGATGCGATCTGTTGCATTAATTGCACTCTAATTAGTCATATACATCCTGCATCCAATTCTCCTAAATGCCTTCCACTTTTTATATGGAAAATGCTCAGCATTAACTGCAGGAGCTGTTGTCCAAACTCATATCCATTATATTCTGAGATGTCTTTCCCATACGTTGCTGGCATCCATTAGCTTTTAAAGACTAATTAGCACAAATTCTACATCAGTGTGGGCTGGACTATTTCATTTCGCTTTCTTTTTTTTTTATTTTAAGACAGAAAAGGACCAGCTGTGTGTAAGTGTGTTGTGTGTGTCTTCACCCTGTGTTCTCCGGGGTGTTTGCACAGAGAATCACTGCACTCATCCACTCGAAAGCTGCACGTTCCATCCGCCGGAGCCCAGGGCCCTGGAGTGGTGGCATCCATTCTGCCTTTTTGGCCAGAGCTCAAACCCCAGTCGTCCCCACCAGGTTCAGGCAGTGTTTCACTCACAACAGGGGCTGGACCCGCTCCAACCAGCGCAAGCCCCGGGGTGGAGGGTGGGCAGCCTGCCTCTGGCACCCACCGCCCGCATCCCAGCTCACAGGACGGTTGGGAGGCGCCTGCTGCGAGCACAACCTTCCCCTGTGTGCACAGACCCGCTGGCTGAGCAAACACACTTCTTTACACAGGTCTTCGAGTGAGGCCAGGAGCACCCCTCACCTCCAGTTTGTCCTTCACAGCTGGCTCCCGCCGTAGGGTGCGTGCAGACAAAGACTTTGCCATGACATCTGCCCCATCCCTGGATAAACATGGCCGGGAACACGTGTGCTGCTCCCACTCCCGCTCCCCACTTTGGATCAGGGCAACGTATTCAGCTGCGAAAGCCGTGCGACCATTAACATGCAGCCTGCCTGGAGACGTCCCTTTCAGCTTAAGGGAGAAATCTGGCAGGAGGAAGGACGGGGAATGATGTGGTTTTGAACATTCAGAAAACAGAAGTGGTGAGCAGTGTTGCTCCCCAACTCAAAAAAACAAAACAAAACAAAACAAAAACAAACAAACAAAAAAAACCCTGTTTATTTTATGGGCAGTGATTTTTCAAAGTACAAAACCCCTGGATCTACAGAAACTAGCGTGGATGTGGCTGAGAACGCGGTGGATTCCTTCAGCCGTTGCTAACAAAGGCCCCGTTTCTGTGAAGCAAACTGCAAAGGGAGAGAGTTGCACTCACGAGCAGTTCCTGCCGAAATAAACACCACGCGAAGCAGATGCCTTTTATCCCGGGGAATAAACGCTCCCTCCGCTCGGAAACTTCCCCTGCTGGCTCCTCTTCTGCTGTCCCTACCACGGGGACAGAGGAAAAGTTGTGGGGAAGCAGACACCCTCCCTCGCGTGTAGTTGTACTCCCAGCCCTGCCGTCACTCAGACCAGTGTCTGCTGGGCCACTGCCAGGGGGAACAGGCACAACCAGCTTCCACCAGTGCCCGCCACCCTCTCCCCAGTGCTCGGTCACGTCTGGTCGGAGAGATGACAGGGGTTTTTGTCCCCTGGCTGTATGAACACACCATGAAAAGCACTGGCCCCTTCGAATTCCCGTGTGAGAGCACTCGGCAGCGGAACTGCAGATTCGCTTTGGGCCGACGGGCGGGCAGGCCGGCTCGGCCCTGCAACACTCACAGAATGGGGGGGGGGCTGAGAAAACTGCCGGTCAGTGGGAAGGGAAACCCATGGCAGACCATTCGCAACGTCTGCCCACCTCTGTTATTTTCTGTAGTGAAGGACTGTGTGTGCCTGGGGTCCCATGAAAAAAAAACATTAGTGCTGTATTAATATTGGGTGAAAGGAAGTAGGATCACCAGCTCCATCCCAGCAAAAGTCGGAGAGGCCACTGTATCTGATCAGCAGCAAAGAGTCTCTCAGCCCCAAGTTAAAAAGGCCAGCAGATACAATCCCGTTTCAGCCTATTAGGTATCTCTCCTTCTTTTTTGCCCTTTTTCCCTCAGATCAGCTTTCTTCTTTCCAGGCCCCAGTAACGGGTTAATTGCATGCAACACATGGTCTTGTAATCAGTGAAGTTTGTTCTCATCTAGGTGCCCTTTTAAGGGGAACTCGCTTGTATTCTCTGGTCTTGGAGCAGTGAGAAATTTAATTAGCAGCCAGGACCGGCGTTACCACAAGAGTAAAAACCTGAAACAGCGAGTTCCCAAATGCGAGACTCCTCCCTGGCCAAGAGAACTGACCCAGAGCAGACACGGGTCCCTGGGCTGACCCGTTCCCTGCCGAAGCTGCAGCCGGGGGAGAGCCACCAGCTCTGCTCCTCGTTACCATTGTCTGGGCTAGCTGCCCCGGAGAGGGGCGTCCCGGGAGGATGGGAGAGGTGCTAATCCACGGAGCAAAACACAGAAAGATTTACACCAGAGCTGAGTAAATACGGGCACAGGAATGAGCCCAGCGTCCTTCTGAGCAAAATCCTCTGTAAGTAATTTGCTTGATGAAACCCAGCTCGCCTTTGGGCGGGGAGCTGTGTTCACAGACAGAGTGGAATAGCATGAAACCTTCTCTAAGATGGTTTGTGTAATGTCAAATAGGTTAAAGAAACCCTGCTTCCTAAATTAAAACCATATTACACTTAAAGGAAAAATTTACTTTGGACAATGGCAGTGGAAAGAATGACTAACGAATAGAACTGTAATTAATTGTTCACACGTGAACAGTATAGAATGTTTGTGGTTGCCCAGAGTGGGTAACGTACATGGGGAAGTAATTGAGGTGTGCCTTTGTATTGTCTGGGCCATCCACCACTGCCTGATCGGGGAGGGGAAGCGTGTGTTCGGGTTTATGGCCACAGGAAGGCCCATGGCAGCTTTAGACGGGTCACCAGGAACACGTGTGTCAGGTCAAGAATTCTTCAAGAATAACAGCTTGGTTTCCCCTTCCAGACCTGTCCCCCAGCAGCTTCTCCTTCCAGCACAAAAAAAAAAAAAAATATATAAAACTAATAATAAATAAAATAAAATAATCCAATTCCAAACTACAGTTATCTTCATGAAGAGAAACACCAAACTGAAACCAGGACCCGGACCTGCCTTTGAGGAGAAAGCAAAGATTTCCAAAAGCCAGCCTTCCTCTCTTGATCTCCCGGCCTTCTGTTGCCAGTGAAAACCTTAAACCAGTTATTTCCAGGGCTGGGCAGAGCGCGGGGCTGGGCTGCGCTGGGAGCCGGGCCGGCAGCGCTCGTTCTCTGTACAACAGTGCAGCCTAGCGGCTCCTGCGCGGCTGCTGCGCGGAGCTCCTCCAGCGCTTCCGCAGGATCTTCCAGCGCCGGGAAAGCGGCCCCTCACATCGAACCCTGCCTTTACACGTCGCGGGGTCGCCTCGTTAGCGCGGGCCCGGGCACAGAGGGCTCCGGTCTGGGGAGCGCTGGCCCAAGGCGAGCGCTGGACCTCGGCGGGGGGGGAGGCGGTGGCGGGGTGGCACCGTNCCCCAGGCCGGGAATCGCTCAGCGAGCTGCCGTCGGGGCCGAAGCGGGGGCGATGGGAGGCCTGAAGCCACTCGCCTGCAGGCGACTGGGCGTCTCGTTAAGGCAAACTGGGGTGAAGTTGGCCCGCAGCGCTGGGCGGAATGGGGGTCTCAGCAGGGGGAACGCTGCCGGGGGAGCAGGGGTGGCAAAGTCCATTACAAGGAGAAGGCTGGCTGAGTAACGGGGGGTCCGAAGCCTTCAGAGGCATCGCAGGGAGGGTGCTGTGCTTTACACCTCCTGGTCTGCCCATTAGAGAAAAGCTGCCGGGGGGGGGAGAGAAAAATGCCTCATTTAGTGCTGACACAATGTTTTCAACTCGGCCCATTTGTAAGGAGACGCTCTTTAGCCAAATCATTTAAGTCATTTGGAAATCATTTAGAATTCTCTCCCAGAGCAATTAGTAAAAAGCTAAAAGCCTCAAATGGTTCTTTGTGGTGGTTTCTTAATAATTATTTTGAACCAGAAAATATCACCTTAAAGCAGAGAGAGAAGACCATGGGCTGGAAGTGTCAGTGCTGGTTCTGGCGCTGTGGGGGAGAGAGAAAAGGTGACCTTTTCCAGATCTGTGCATTCCATATAACAATCTTTTCCTGCCTCCCGAAGAACACACCAGGGAGGAAATCATTCACTATTCTTGTTTATATGAGATGTTATAGTAAGAATTAAATGTAATTTAGTGGGACAATAAAATCTTCTCAAGTACTGATATTCGACACAGTATTGTTGTGTTTCGGGTGGATTTGGGGATGATTAAATGAGTAAATCACACAGGTCTGAAACATTTTTTTCACCTCCTCGGATGGCATCTTGATCGTGCATGCACTGTGAACACCAAAAGCCTATAGGTCAGACCTGAAATTATAGCTAAAACTCAGCTCCTGAGGTACATGGACTGTTTATATCGATGGAAATTTATGATCTCTATACCCTAAATCCCTGGCCTCTCTTTTACATTGACTTCTTTACTATTTGCTGCTTTATTTTATGGTGATCCCTTGCCCTCTATAAATATATCACGGTTATTTAACCCTAGATCCCAACCATAGTTTTCAGTATTTCAGGAGGGATCTATTTGTTACATAGTCTGCTACTGGGGGGTTTATAATCCTATACATTAGCAGCTATTATTTCACAGAAGTTGAAATTTCTCAGCTATTTTCATCTTGTCATTTAACGTGATGCTCTTTGGTATTATAGACAAGAGCAGAAAGCTGTCTGCTGTTTTTCTAAGATTATACTGAGGTAAAAATCTTCTTTAATCTCCTGCAGTGATTGAGTTATTTTCTATTAAATATTTATCTGTGGAAAAAAAAAATGAATAAATTTAACTGTAATAAATTATAGTTTGGCAGACTTAATTGCCTATTGTTATTTAAAAAAAAATCAGCCTTATAAAAATCTGACCTAATCCTAGAAACATGCCACGGAGTAATTAAAGTTTTCTGTGGGGATAGACTGCAATAATTATCTTGTTTTGACTGAGCTTCTTATTATTTTAGCCTGAAAAAATAAAACTGAAAAACAGGAAAGGAATATAGATTTGCAAAACCTATTGTCTGATGTTAAAATTGTTAAGAAAATATGAGTCAGTATTATGCAAATTCTGACCTAATCCCAGCAACATATTGGTAGGTAATTGTATTTTTCTTTAAAAGGGGACAGACCCTACAATAATTATGCCTTGTTAGTGTCCGCATTGCTATATTTTTGATTTATGTATTTTTGTGGGAGCTGACAGATAAGCAAGAAAAATTGACATATTATAAACTAATAAAAATAAATAATATCTGGATCTGCCTAGCAGCGGTGCACGTTGGGAAGCTAAATCAATGCATTAATCACACAAATTTTGAGCAAAGTATAGTTTGTGCTAAATGAGAAAGTGACCTACACCAGCCGGAGCCGAGCGGGGGGATCCTGGCACGGCGTCCCTTTGGACCTGCCTCCTTCCGCGGCCGAACCGGGCCAGAACCCGGCCCGCTCCCTTTCTCTGGTTGTGCCCTGCTCCTCTTTCTTGTGACCTTCACACCCTTCCACCCCACAGGGCTGTCCTGCTCCCCAGGGAAAGAGAGAATCTTCTTTCGAGGGGAGACTGTGGTGGGCATCTCTGCGTTAGCACAGCATTCGTTTTAGGGCACGTGTTTACGCACATGCTCTTGCTTTTCTGTGTAAAAGCATGGGCTGTTAGGCGCTGGAATGAAAAAGAAATACACATTGTGCCAGACCTCCCCTGGCACAATGAAAACAGCATCGGCTGTTAAAAAATACACCATTTGGGTATCCGGTAACCGCTAGTTCTGGGGGTTCTGCTCTGGTGCACCAGTGCCGTGGACAGACTGGGGATGTAAATGTCACAGGAAGGAGCTCGGCGCTGGGTGGAATCTGAGAATTGGAGTTGTCTGAGGCAGCTGGCAGAGAGGCAGTGGGCAGGGAAGGCTGTACCAGGGCTCTGGTTTCTGCCCCCCATGGCCTCGTCGCCCTGACGTGTACCCAGACGTGGTACAACTAGTCCTCAAGTCAGCAGCGTGGGCCTGAGTTTTTCTCAGTGGCTGTAATTTGAATATAAATAAAATATCAATCTCTCAGGATCAGAGGATGTACAGATTCTATTGTCTCCTCTCACGCCGTCTGCAAATGCCACGGTATGTCATCTGCTCGTGGCATTTCCAGAGAGATCTCTTGCTTTAGGGGCGTTGAGGCAAGGATGGCAGGAGCTTGTTGGAGGAGAAGGAATCAAGGTGTGAAGAACTGCTCAGCTGCAGGACCATTCTCAGCGCACAGGGAGAACCCTGCTCTTCACAGGCTCATGGGGTGTGACCCCCTGCTCTGCTCACTGGGACCCATAGTGTTCTGTGGCATGGGGTGACATGCTGGGACACTAGCACTGCTCCTCATTCCCCACTGAGCCAAGCCTGCCCACCATCCCTCAGCAGAACCATAGAATTGATGATCAAGTCCAACCATCAACCTAGCACTGACAAACCCATCATTAACCCATGTCCCTCAGCACCACGTCTGCCCAACGTTTAAATATCTCCAGGGGTGGTGACTCCACCACTGCCCTGGGCAGCCTCTTCCGAATCTTGATAACCCTTTTGATGAAGAACTTTTCCTCATATTCATCCTAAACCTCCCCTGGCACAACTTGAGGGCATTTCCTCTTGTCCCATGGCCTGTTCCTTGGGAGAAGAGACTGACCTCCCCCCAGCTGCACCCTCCTTTCGGGAGTTGTAGGGAGCGAGAAGGTCTCCCCTCAGCTTCCTTTTCAAGGCTGTTTAATCTGTCACCTAAACAGTAGGTGACATCTTCCAAGATCATCGCAAGACTTCATCTCTGAAGGTATTTAAAAGACAGGTAGATGTGATGCTTAGAGACATGGTTTAGTGATGGATTTGTCAGTGTTGGGCTGGTGGTTGGACTCAAAGATCTGAAAGGTCCCTTCCAATCCCTAGGATTCTAACACCAGCCCTGGCCTCAGCCAGCGTGTGACACACGTGCTCAACGTCCACCCTTCCCTGACAGCCTCTTGGGGGCTGCTTTGTGCCCACTGCTGCCAGGCAGATGTGTTTTATTTATTGTGTCATTTAAATGAAAGGACCAAAGGACAATTGACAACTCTGAGTGATGGGTTCAAAATACCTTTTTTTTTCTTTTTTTCTTTTTTTTTTATAAAAATAAAAATGAATATAAAGGAAGTATTTTTTCACACAACAGTATTTGGCACCATCCATGAGCCAGTTTACAGAACAGAAAGCCATCCAGCCCACCCTAGACATCGGCAAGCAGAGAGCACTCAAGTTGATGATAATTCACAAGGTGATGAGAATTTGACTGGACAGATTCTTGAAGAAAAAGCTAACAAATGCTGTTAAAAAAAATGAGTGTAAATGCAGATTTAAGCTTTATGAACATACAACCATTTACACTCACATATTACACGCACTCATGAGAAAAGCCAGTCACCTCACTTTGGCCCAGAGCTGGAGGCACAAGAAGGTGTTTCAGCTCCTTCCCTGCCCGTGGTGTTTCCCACTGGCCGATCTGTCACCCGACCCTCACACAGACAGCTCCGAGGGGACATGGGCAATGAAGCACTGAAGACTACATGTCCCTCTTGAGGCACCTCCTGAGATCCTGGGACAATGATCATCTCCAGCGTGTCGATGGATATCCTGCTTCAGGGTCTTTTGTCACTCATGCTGCAATGTAAACCAGGAAGAATTAGGTCATGTAAGACAAGAACTGTTCCTAAAATGTCCGAAACCAAAATGCTTTTCATCTGGATTTCTACAATGAACAGCTAAAATAACATAATCTGTCTCATTAGCTGGATCTACTGCCTAGTACCTCCATCCAAATCATACAGCCCGCACCTACAGAACCACAATTGTCTGGCATTGGTCTGGCATTTCAACACATGGCACTACCAGTGCCAAGGCCAATTTCTCCCAAGACAAGGGGGACAGTGAGGTCTGTGTCAGCTAACTGTGAGTCTCCCCAGGGAAGCCTGCAAGGGGCATCCACAAGAGAGCCAAGTCTGGGGGCCGGATGGCTTCCCTGAACTGGGAACTCAGTGGTCTGGTGGAAAGGATGTGCGGAAGCAGAGCAGGCTCTTCATCTGGTCTGGTACCATGAGTCGGGGAGCAGGAGGAGCTTGGGACTTGGAGCCTTAGACCAGCAGGAGAGGAGGAACAGGAGCTGCTGGTGGAGGGAGCCCCAGCAGAGGACTCAGTACCTTCAAGAGGAGGTGCTGGAGAGATAATATCAACCAACCACAAGAGTTCTAACAGCAGGTTTTACCCAGTGGGATAAAGCACCTCCCACATGGCCCTCAGAGAAATGATTAATACAGATTTGCTCAACAAGTTCTTATAAATCTTATAGAATTTTAAGATGAATAAACCTGTGCCAAATAGATTATGCAATTAACTCCTAACCAATGAACTCTGGCACATCTCAAATGGCTCTTTGTCCCAAACACAGACAAGGGAGCAGCCACTCTGCCAGGGTGATGGGACTGCCATCTCCACCCCCTGGGTGATGGGACTGCCATCCTCATCCCCTGGGTGAGGGGACTGAGCACGTTGTAAGGGTAAATCCATAGTGTGGCAGGCTGTAGGAAGGATCTAGGAAAATCAGACTCACGTTTCTGACTCAAGTTACCTGCAAACTTCCTTACCTAAATGCACAAACATGTCTAGTCTGAGCCATGGACCGTTATAACTCAAAGCTTCTGGAAAGCAATGAATTGCAAGACAGTTATAATAAATATCTACATTAACATATATAAAAAAAAAGCATTTTGACACAAGAATATCCCACATAATCTGAGATAATTTTGGCATGGAGTACTGTTTATAGTAAGGCATTAAGTTTAGCTGCAGCAGCAGCTGACTTGTTCTCTGGAAACTCTGCTCCCTGAAAGGCAACATTACAATTAAAGAGTGAGGAGTATTTCAGCTGACATAGCATTCCTGCTACAGGCACAGTCAATCAAGGGAAAGGCCAAAGCAACAGTCAGATAAAAGACTAATAAAGCTACGAATGACAATAAAAGTCCACTGAAAGCTTTATTACACTGGTGAAAACCTGGCTCAGAACATAAACCAGCCCTTACACAGAGCAGCCCCCAAACATCCCCCCCCAGACTGGGCACAGATGTCACACGGTGCTGGGGAGTGCCCCGAAAAGCAGCACAGGCTGCAGAAGCCCAAGGACCAACCCGAACCACAAGCAGGCTGGGTGAGTGCTGGTACTGTCCTGTTCTGTGCAAGGGGCTGGACCCCCCCAGCTCCCCAGGAGCGGCGGTTCCTTAGCTAGCTTTTCTAATCTGGAGATCTCAAATTACTTTAAAAGAAATGAAATGTCACGTTTCTCATTTTCCAGGGAGGGAAGCTGAGGCACAGAGGGATGTTGTAACATTTTTTTATAAGTTCCTCATAATAACTTAACCCTCAGATCATGGTGAGATGTTGTGTGGCCTAAGGAAATTCATGTACATATACCTTGTAATGCATTCCTTGATATCCCACAAGTTTAAGCTTCAAATCCAGATGGTCAGGACATCCACGTGTTGGAAGCTCTGTATCAGCAGAACAGGTAGCCTGATTTCTTGTTAACAGGAGGTATATTTTTTAAGCAAAAGTGTATATTACATACTATATTCCATATATTTGCTTATAGTAATCATGTTCCCATGTCTCAAAAATGTCTTTTGAGGGACTGGCAGACAGTGGTGTGTCATTCTATCACTTAGATATGCAGCCTTAGTGCAAGATTAGTACCACACCAAGCTGAGTTTGGTTTGTGTTATGGAAAGCAGTCCCAGTGGAAGGAACGGTGCCGTGAACAGCATTTGGGCATAAGAGAGCGAGGGAACGTGAAGGGTTTCGTGAATGCTGACGATATCAGAGCTGGATTGCTCAGAATAAACAGGACATTTCTCTGGTGTTTCACAACAAAATCATGGATTAAAGAAAAAATTACTCACACACTGAAAACTATGCAGAGAATTGCAGAGTAAGTTTTTAGCAGTAAGAAACATAAGTGAACGTTTATATCAAAGGGCACATTTCTCTTTCAAATAACTACTTCATGACCTTAAAAATAATTATCCAAAAGTACCCTTTATTGTTAAGGTCTAGATGTCCTTTTGTTTGTAACAGAAATTGCTGTGTACGTTGTACAAGCATTTCCTCCAAGTCACTCGATGGTATATAACTGGCTAAGACCCTTATCCCTCATCTTCAAAAGCCAACATCACTGTAAGAAGTGTTCTGGGTTTCAAATACTCACAGGTGGCCTTCAGAATGTGTTTCTAGGACAGACACTTGGCTCCAGAGTATCCTCACAACTTGGGATGAAGTCTCACAAATGACAGTGAATGCTGTGTTTCAGGTTTGGTCCCCATTTTCATGTCTATTCTTTTTTGGGTAGCAGATGGGTGATATTGCAGTCCTTCACTTCAATTAAAATTTAAACTATTAAATGCATGTAACTGCATACCACAGTGAAGATTTTTCAGTGTCATCAAAACTGAAACTAATAAATTTAAATAAATAATAAACTGAAAATATGTGTGTAGACATAGGAAAATACCTGTGTGTGTGTTTTAGAAGACACAGACTTGTATTAGTTTGGTTTTCAGAACACAGAGAACACCTAGTAGTGTGTAAGACCAGGGCTGCATGTTCACCTCACCTGGAGGAGAACAATCACAGAATCCTAGAATCATTCAGGTTGGAAAATACCCTTGGGATCATGGAGTCCAACCATCAGCCCCACTCCACAAAGTCTCCCCTACACCAGATCCCCCAACACCACATCTCAGCGACTCTGAAACACAGTCAGGGATGCGGACTCCACCCACTCCCTGGGCAGCCCATTCCAGGCTCTGACCACTCTTGCTGGGAAGAATTATTTCCTCATGTCCAGCCTAACCCTACCCTGCTGCAGCTTGCAGCCATTCCCTCTCCTTCTATCGCTCATTGCCCGTGAGAAGAGACCAGCACCAACCTCTCTGCAATGGCCTTTCAAGCAGTTGTAGAGAGTGATGAGGTCTCCCCTCAGCCTCCTCTTCCTCAAACTAAACAGTCCCAGCTCCTTCCATTGCTCTCCATGAGATTTATTCTCCGTTTATTCTCTAGTCCTTGCTCTCCTGTCTCCTAAGATACTGTCCCAGCTCCCAGAACCTGGGATAGTCTTGGAGGAGAGAGGACCAAAAGGACAGAGAGGGTTCCCGTTCACAGTAAGGGACCTGCACAGGGGCAGTGCTGTTGTGCTGGAGAGCTGAGATCCTGGGGCTCACAGTGCTGAGCACTGGGCAAAGGCATGAAAAGAGCTCTCTCCCAGAGAGTCAGCAATCTAATTAACCACAGTCCTCAGAAAGTGGGCAGCTGACCGGAGGTGCAGAGGGTAAGTGGCAATCAATCAGGAGGCTAAGCAAAGGCCCTTGGCTCTCAGCTTTTCTTAATTTCAGTTAAATTATATTTTACTAATTCTGTATCTGTGTGAGGAAAAGCATAACATAGCTAACATCAATTGAAGTGGTGGAGTCTCCATCCCTGGAGATATTCCAAAGCCTGGAATCTGGACATGGTCCTGGGCAACCAGCTATGGGTGACACTGCTTGAGGGGGGTGACCTCCACAGGCTCCTTCCAACCTCAACCATTCTGTGCTTCTGTGAACTCAAATAACTCTTTTTATTTTTGAAAATGAGTGCCTTTGTCCAGATTTAGGCTGCTAAACTTGGGTAGAAATGTCCATATATCTACTCTTTAAACTACATCTGTGTGTATGCATACATATCTGGTGTATTTTTTACATGTTTAGTAATTGCAATAAAATAAATCCTAGCAATTCTCTTTAGCACGCTCTCCTTTTTAGATTTAATAACGTTGCGAGGAAGGAAAACATCTGAGTTTGGAATTATGTCAACACAAAGCAGTTACTTTGGGCTTCCAAATATGACAGGACCATATAAAACATCTGCAAGTCATTGGCTGGAGCAGAGATTAGAAGGAAAAGGTTGTGGAGTGCTATGCATATGTACAATTCATTAGCTCCAGTTGAAGCAGCGTGCGGTCCGTGCGCCTCGGCTTCTAACGAGTGGCTTTAATGAACAAACAAGGTGAGCACTGTGCAGAGTAATACCTGCAGAGCTCGCCCCAGCCGGCACCTGCGACGCACCACACATTCTGAAAACATTAGCCCAAACGCTTGCAAGAACTACTGAACGCCTTTTTAAGATGCAGGTGCTTTCAAATTAAGTATAAATACCTCAAAAGATCAATTAAATTCCCCAGAGACTTTACACAGCTCGTTAGATCGGGGGGAAGGGGGGCCAGGGGTGGTTTAATGGTGAGAATCTGGAGATGGTCTATCAGCTTCTGGCACCACCAGTTAGTGCCTGTTCTCTCTGTTCAAGGAAACACTTTCCGGATTTAAGAGACTTTGTAAGAATAGCTTTGAATGTTTCTTAGCACATTAAAATATGAAAGAGGGGCAGCTGAGGGGAGATCCCCATTCCCCTCTCCTTTCTTTCTTCCCTTTGATTGTGCCTGCTAAAAAACACCAAGTTAGGAAATAAACCAACACAGGTCCTTCCGTGGGGAAGAGGAGGCATGAAGTCTTTAAAACAAAACACTATTAAAAAAAAAAAAAAAAGTAAAAAAGAGAGAGAAAGAGACAGATCTCAAATTCCCTTACGAAACCGAACTGTGCCTCCAGTCAGGCTTCACAAAGCGGGGGCAGCTATGGGTTGGACTTGATGGTCTCAAAGATCCCTTCCAACCCAGAGAACTGTAATTCCATGATTCTATGACTCTCAAGACACCTATCTCAAAAGGCCATCCTGCCGTGATTCTGTGGAGCAGAAGAGCCAGCTCTAATCTAGACACCAAACACCCTTTTCCACACCGTGCCAGCCCCCCAGCCAGGAGCCAGCCCCGCGCCGGCAGCGCCGAGGGGAGGGTCCGTCCCCACCACTGCTGTCACCCCTTCACCTCAGCTGGTGCCATCAACAGAGGCATCACTTTCTCTAAAACTTTCCCGTGTGTAAAGAGGACTGGAGTTGCAGAGGGATCTGGGAAATGCTGATTTCACACTGTAGTGACACTGTGAGAGAAAACAAAACTGAAAACAATCCAGCAGGAAGGGTTTCCTCTAATTGGGCTGTGCAAAAACAATTACAGGAAAATAATTGCCTGATTGTTTAAAAGGATGGCTAATGGGCAGCGCTAAGGTTTTCTGAGTGCATTAGCTGTGTCCTTCTGAGGCTTAGATTTCTATTAAGATTTGCTTTAAATCTAAATTTCCAGAATTTATCCTTTCCCTTTCTGGAGCACTTGCAGCGTCTCCAGAGACAGAGCCTTAACCACCTCTCCGGGCAGCCTCTGCCAGGGCTCTGCCACCCTCACAGGAAAGAAGCTCCTCCTCATGTTTAGACAGAACTTTTTATGCACAAGTTTGTGCCTCTTTCTTGTCCTGTCACTGGGCACCACTGAAAAACTACTGGCCCCATCCTCCTGACACCCACCCTTCAAGTATTTATAAGGGTTTATCAGATCTGCGTCTGCTCCAGACTAAATAGAACCAATTCCCTCAGCCTTTCCTTTCCTCGTCACAGAGATGCTCCAGGCCCCTCATCATCTTTGTGGTCCTCTGCTGTCCCCTCTCCAGCAGTTCCCTGTCCTTTCTGAACTGGGGAGCCCAAAACTGGACCCCTGGCTCATGGGCATCCTGTTGTCCCCCAGGACTCCCAGCTCTTGTTCCTCAGAGCTGCTCTCCAGCAGGTCCCTCCCAGCCTGTGCTGGTGCAGGGGGTTATTCCTCCCCAGGAGAAGGACCCGACACTTGTCCTTGGTGAACTTGCCCGTGTTCTTCTCTGCCCATTTTCCTGGATCAGAGGCTTTTTGCCAGTCTGTGTGAGCAGCATCACTTTCCTCAGAATAGATTTTAGTTCCAAAACATGATGCATTTCCATGTTTCCAGAACTTCATGTTCTAGACAGGAAAAAGGATAATTATTCTCTATTCAGCTAATTGATTTTAAATTACCCTTGACTGTTTTTCAAACATCTCCAAGAGATGCTAAAGCAACAGCAATCAATTTAGCAATAAATAAACAAACTTTGGCATTCAATTAACATACACTGCCACTTGAATGACACAATAACATAAAAACATCAAATCTGTTTACCTCTTTTCACAGACCAATTTGCTTCCAATTCCATAATTATTTATTCAGATCTGTAATTTACAGCTCGACTGTGCTGATTGCTATTAATGTGCACGTACAGATCAGATACACACACGTACATACACGAAGCAGACACGGTAACGAGCAGTTATTAGCAGTGCATTACTTCAAAATTATATAGGTGTGAATCTGAGAAATATATCTGTACTGTGACAGTCTCGGTCATGAGCTTTGATGGTTCATTTTCACACATGCAGCTGAAAAATAATGGCTATTTTGCCTTTCATCTTTAGACCTAGAACAGAACTGAAGGATCTTCTGCAACTGTAATGACACATTTGGACTCTTTTTTTTAAACTTATATTGATATTAGTAAATATAAAATATTACTTATATTTATATTGCTTTTACTTCTATTTCCAGACGGTGTGTGTGGTTCCACAGGTGCCCAGCCTCTGCTCTTCCATTTCTTCGAATGTCAACATAATAGTAATGTTATGAGAAATACATTTCTCATCCCTTTGATTCCTCTGGAGTTCCAGGGATGAAATAAAGCCCCAGGCTGCAGCAGGACTCATCCTGCTCAAGCGACACAGTTTCTCCTGTGGGAAGGGAAGGGAAGGGATGGGAAGGGAAAGGAAGGGAAGGGAAAAGGGAAGGGAAAGAGTGGAATAAGCTCTCCAGAGAAGCAGCACATTTGGTAGCAGCATCACTCCCTACAACTGCTCCTGTTTATGTTCAGGGCAGTCTCTGTTTCGGTCTAACCCTGCAGACTCCATTTGCTGCCTATAAAACTGCAGGAGAGTGGCTCTTACTGAAGCAGATCACAACAGCCTCCTGGACAAGTAGAAAATTATTTACTGTGTATTTTCTATTAAGAAGCACTTAAAATGGTAATAGATCTGGAGATTACTGTCAGTTTTTAAAAAACAAACTTTTTGTTAATCATCCATAACGGAATACAATGTCTTTTACTTTCTCTATTACAAACGTATTCGCTTTGGTATAGAAATATTTCCCCTGGTAAAGAGGAGGAAACTCTGTTTTCAACACCAGCAGAGCTACCTGGATGTAAATTAGGGCTCGAGTCCCAGGTGTACGTGGTTATGGTCAGAGTGCAGACGTGTCCGAGTGAGTAAAAGAGCACGGTAGCTGTTGGCTGGTAGGGGCTCCGGCCTGTGACGCGCAGGGACAGCCTGGAAGGCAGGCTCCTCACTCCCCAGCACATCCCTGATGGTAAGTGTGGTTATTAGCCAGTGCACATCACAGTGAGTATTCTCCTCCTGCAAATGGTGTCAGGGAATATTTTGAGAGACCATATGAAAACGTTGAGATTTGTCTCAATCACGGTGTTTGCAACCTGGATGCATTTTAACCTGACAAACCTGTTTCTCCCTACATTCCTCTACAGTCAGGGAAGGGAAAGGGATTACAAGTTAGACCTTATTTTCTCAGTTTCTCGACACCAGCATTGCCAGCTGGATCGTTTCTACCAAATCACCTCTGACGGCTGAGATTCATCAGCTGTCACATCCTATCTGCTGAAATACGCAGTTTCGTGCAAAAACTCTGCATTTGCTGTATCTTTCTGTATGAATTGTCCTGAAACCCGAAGCACTACATGTTGTTTTGGCCCTGCTATCATGGGCTCCCTTGATGAGAAGTATTTGTTTTGAAGAAAAACACCAACACAGGGCGTTGCTGGTTCTCAGCCTCTCCTGAATTCTGAAACTCAGAGCAGACACGCTGTGAGCAGGACTGCAGCGCTGAAGAGATGCTACATCTGCAAACCTCTCCTGCCTATAGACTGTCCTCCCTCACGCCTGCTTTAGCTGAAACTGAAACAAGTATTTCCTTTCAAAGCAAAGGAAAAATACTTTATTATGGTCAGCATTTGCTCTCCCAGTAAACCACTCGAATGATGAATAATGCAGTACCAGTGCCTAATTATTCATTACTGTGAATAACCTTTGCTGAATATCCAGGCATGGACACTGCGGGAGAAGGGAAAATAATCCTTGCATGTAATATACAAAGAAACAAAGGTCATGGGAGAGATATAAGATAATATTTTTGCCCTTTTCTGTGACAAAAGGATGAGATAAAATAAAAAATCTGAAGCATTATCCTGGGATTGTGGGCTGCCTTCCCCAATCAGACAACAAAATCTTCCATGCAAAGCGATTTGCTCCGTGCAAGCAAATAACCAAACAGACATTTACTAACACACTGTTCAAACATTAGGAAGGAGTTCTATAAAAAAGGCACAGGTATTTATTATAAAATATGAAGAGATGCCAGGTAAGACCATTAAAGTCGTTCACAAGCAATTCATGGCTGACTGGAACCTCAGGAGACTTTGATTTGTCCATTTCAATTCACTCCCAAAGTTACTCTCTAACTTTTTCTTCTCACAGTGGTATGTCAGTACCGCATCCCCAGCTCACGCGGCAAGAAGCTCCGTAGATAAATAACCCCAACCCAGCCTGTACCAGCCTGGATCAGAGGGCGAGGCTGAGTTGTGGCATGGAGATTTATTGCCTCTGGGTACCAATTAAGGCCCTTCTGCACCATGTACTCTATTAAATTATTTCAGCCTTTCAGCAAACAAATAGCTGAGTTGCCCGAGGAGCGGCTCGGCCTGATGTTCTCTCCGCACTCACCTCTCCACAGGCAGCCAAAAGCTTCTAGCAGCTGAAGTTGCTGTTCCTTCCAGCCCAGTCCTGGGGACAAAACAGAATTGTACCCTCCCTGGTGCCTCTCTGAGGCTTCTGAGCTGGGCATTTTGAACCTGAGCACAGGAAAAGCTAAAGTTCTCTTTGAAACAGAAGTACAAACAGAGGATTTTTATATTACGAGGCGGATTCAATTAGGAGTTTAATGAGCTTTTAGAGAGCACCTAAAGTGGTTGCAAAAAGCCTTCCTCGGTGTCAGAGGGGAGATCTGTCTGGCAGGCGTGTAACGTCAAAGCTCTGCCCAAAGACAATCACAAAACCGTAGTAAAGCTAGGCGAGATTGACCCGTTTGTCACTGAAATCCTAAAGATGAGATGGACAACGCCCCCTCTCAAGCTTTGTGTTTCTCACTTCATAGCTTCTTTTTTCAAAATCATTCCATCCAGAATCCTAATCCCCGTTCGGGATAGTGATGTCTACAAAAGTTAATTACACCTGGAAAAGGAACACTGAAAGTGCATTACAGTGATCAGTGCAACTCTCTTACACGGGGAAAACTACAGAAAGTTGATGGTTTTTGGCAAGCAGAATTAGGAGTGAGGAGCATTGGGTTTCTCTCTATAACTATGCAGTGGCAGTAAACAGGAGCTAGAGAAATTACTATTTAAGGTGACAACCACTGGTGTCAAGAAATGTACCCAAACTGTCCATGAATTAATTTAGGTTAGAAATTAGAAGTTTCAAAACCCCTAGGGCAGTCAGTCTTCTCATGGGAATGGTGTATATGTCTTTGAAAATACAATTGTGTAGGTTTCTGCAGGCTGACAAGGCTAACGGTGGTGACCACTCTCAGGCAGACAGTCTTTGTCCTTCATCCCTTGGTGTGGACTTCACAGGTCTTAAACTGAAAGAGGGGAGATGGAGCTGAGATGTGGGGAAGGACTTCTCTGGTGTGAGGGTGATGAGAGCCTGGCCCAGGTTGCCCAGAGAAGCTGTGGCTGGTTCAAGACCAGGTTGGAGGGGGCTTGGAGCACCCTGGTCTGGGGGGAGGTGTCCCTGCCAAGGGGATGGCAGGGGTGTGGGACTGGATGATCTTTATGGTCCCTTCCCACCCAAACCATTCTGTGATTCTACAAACTATAAAAAAATACCAATTACATTTACTGTGGGTTGGGGTTTCTTTTCTGATTTGCCAAAGGGACAATCCCTAAGTATTAGGAGGACATACATCTTTAAAATGTGCAGTCTGACAAGGTATACTTTGTTTAATGAGATCTGCAACCAAAGCAAAAGCAATTAAAAGTTACGTTGGCACTCAGCCTCCTCATGCCGTGGAAAGCAGTGTCCTTCTCCCCCATGAAACTGTCCTGAAACATCACAGTCTTTGCAAGTGGGAAAATAAATTGTTGATGTTTATGATTTTTCCCCAGTTCAAACATACTTGACTTTACTTCACAGGCCGTCTTTGAGTGCCCAACCTCACATATTTCAGCAAATAAATTATTACCTGCAAATCTTTGGTTTGGCCCTCATGACTGATACTGCTGAGCATCACAATGCAGTAACGACTACAGTCACTAAAAATGCGGAATAAATACCTTGAATGTTATCATGTGGATGCACATTTTCCATTAATATGAAAATAGGTGTTTTTCAGGAGGACCACGGGTATTTGGAAGCTCAAATGGGTGAACGCTTTGTGCTAAAAACAAAAGACATTGTAAGGCCTCCATTTTTAAACACAGATTTATTAATTTGTCTGAGAATTAACATGAAACAGAGGTGCTACTTACCTAACCCAGACCAAAAAGTCAGTAATTCCAGAAATGAAACAGTGTTAAACTTTTACTTGCTTAAGCCAACATTCAGTGTGTTAAAAGTATATGCTGGCGGTGGTAAGGGGGTTAATAAAATCTGCTTCCTAAGGCTCTTCCTGTGTCATTTATTAATTCCTCGCTGTGCCCAGCCTGAATAAGAGAGGAGAGTTCAGAAGAGGAAAAGCTTTCCTCAGATTTGGGGTGGGTGGGGTTTTGGTCTGTGTGTGTGAAGCAGCTCTGGCAGCTTTCCGTGAGTCCATGCAAGAGCTGGTGCCCCGTTCAGCCGCGTGCCAGCTCCTTGGCCCTTGGCTTCTTTATTTCCTCATAAGGGTGCCTACATGCGAGTTTTGTAACCATTAAACGTAATTCATGGCAGAACATTGCCAGAAAGTCAGGCATAATTGCTTTCTCATTTTTTTCTGTGCTAAAGATCAAGGGGCTCTATCCTTCTCCTGGCGTTATGCATGCAGAGCCAGGGGAGAATGGACCCTCTGGGACGAGCCCCCTCCCAGAGCCTCATGACAGGAGCTCTGCTCTGGCCTCGCTCTGAGAAGGCTTGGGCTGCAGTGGCTGCAAAATGAGCAACTTGGGTTACGTAGTCCCCACCACGGGTAGGGCTATAAGTTGGCAAACTGAATTCCTGAGCAAGTCCTATTCATCAGGTAAATCTGAACAGCAAGTGTTTTCAAGGAGATTGAAACTCGTTTTGGGGCAGAGAGAAAAGATGATGTGTTTGGTGGAGAGCTTGCTCTTGACTACGTCTGTTACTTGCAAAAATTAGAGCCAAGTGAATTTTTCCATGAATGGTCAATCAAATTAATTTCAGAAGGACCACAAGTATTTAGGAACTCAAACGGGGGAAGAGTTTGTGCCAGAAAGAAGATGTTTTATTTTAATACTTTCAAACAGGCAAAGATTAAATGATTCATTTTGAAAACATCAGAACAAAACCTATTTTCTTTCTCCATGAAAGTGAACTTTTCTGCTTTAGCACTGAGCTGAAAAGTCGTGTGCCTCGTTTTAGGGGACTGCAAGGTACAGAAAAATCCTGCTGCGGTCAATATGTTTATTAGATCCTTTTCCAGTGTTGATTAAGAAGAAGCTAGGATATTTTACATGTTTTTCAAAGAACACATTGCTATAACATTGATAATCTTGATCTGTTCATAATGCCTAATATAATTTTTTTAATTGTAATTGAGAAGAAGCCACTCTTCCTTTTGTACTAACCCACTGGAAAGAACCTGCTGGTCCATATTTTTTCTTCTGTGGCATAATTTACAAATTTCTGCATTTTCTGATAGCAAAGCAAAATAGAGCATAGAAGCACAGCATGGTTATAGTTGGAAGGGACCTTAAAGATCATCCAGTTTCAACCCCCCTGACCTGCTCAGGGACACCTCCAACCACACCAGGTTGCTCCAAGCCCCCTCCAGCCTGGCCTTGAGGGATGGGGCAGCCACAGCTTCTCTGGGCAGCCTGGGCCAGGCTCTCACCACCCTCACACCAAATAATTTCTTTCTGGTATCTCATCTAAATCTCCCCTCTTCCAATTTAAAGCTTTTGCCCCTTGTCCTGTCACTACACTTCCTAACAAAGGGTCCCTCCCCAGCTCTCCTGTAGCTCTTTTCAGATACTGGAAGGTCATGATGATGTTGGTCAGCACGAGGATAAAGAAACGCTGACAGTCCATCCTGGGTGCACATTGGGAGCACTGAGTGGTGTTGCTTGTAGCAAAGGAGCTGTATGGAACCATGATACCCCAGAACCATAACTGTCATTTCTGGGGAGAAGGAATTCAGGGTATTTTCATGTTGGCCCTACACTGCCATGGAAGATAGATATGATGTTAGAGAACTTGAACTGTCTGCTCCACAACAGGTACCAGAATTGAAGATGAATTCAGGTATTAGGTGAATGATGATACATTAGTTCACACTTTGAACACAGCAGAGAACTGATGAAGAGTTAAGATATACTAAAGAGCTTTTCCAATGGAAGAGGTGAAGCCCTTGATTTCTCAGGGAGAATGCTTTTATGTAAGTTGACATAAACTTCTGCTTTTAAGGTTTTTTTATTTTATAAAGACGAATGTGAAATCCTGTCTGTACTGACACACGTGGGAGTTTGCCATGCTCTGCACCCAGTGCCTTGTTGTGACCACTGCACGCTATCACAGGAGTTCACTGCTAGGACTTGGACTGTAAAATTAATGGCTAGATTCCAAACAGGATGTAGATCATAGAAGCATAACGTGGTTCAGGTTGGAAGGGACCTTAAAGCCACCCCAGTGTCACCCCCTGTCCTGGGTGCCTTGCATTTTTTTTAAGTTATTCTAGATGCCCTTCTGAGGCTTTAAAAAATGAAAAGAGCAAGGAGCCCATTTAGTCCTCATCTCACAGCTTCTTGAGCGAGGCCAGAACACCAGCTTTGTGCTTTGAGTTGTGTTGGGACTCAGTGCACGAAGACAGTGTTGTAGGAAGCCCCTCATCTCTACAGTATATATAAGAAACCCTCTCTTTTTTGTTTCCTCAACTATGCTATCTGTACCTCCAGCAACCCTCTTTAAAAGCATTGGTTCTTGGAAATCTTCAGGAAATCTATACCCTTTGATAAACCACAAAAAGCGTCATTAAGGCAATAAGGGTGAGATGAGGTTTGGGTCTGCACTTCAGGAAGAAGTAAATTCTGAAATGAGAACTTGGAGGCAGTGGAGTGGGGGGAGTCACTGGAGACGAGAGAGGGTCTGGGTTGAAAGACCCCTTATATTCACCCCTGGACACATATAACCTGCACTGATCCTGGATGTTTGGGTTTTTCAAGTTAGCTCTGATTATACACAGCAAAATATGGTAAACTTTTTAAAAATTGTTATTTTTAATTTGGACACTCAGTCTGACAATTCCAAGAAACAGCTAAAATTCTCTGTATGTAAATTTCTACCCTCAGCTAAATACCTAGGGATGTTCAGGGAAGAATTAATTGGAATCAACCATAAAAAAAAAGAAAAACAAAAAGAAAAGAGTTTCAGTGCCCCAGTGAATAATTTATAGCTGTTTCCTTTTCAACAAAGGGAATGTTGAATGTTTTTGACAATAGCAGGTACATAATTGTTTTATGCTGGGGGCATTTATTGTAACTCATTCATTATATCATCTTGCTAGTTTTCATGGCATGAGCTTATTTGTTCTCTTAGTGGAACAATTTGAATGACAACGAGGAGAAATCGTGGGGGACAGGCAGGGAGAGATGGCACGTTAAAAGGCTTAGACCAGTTTGACAGACAGCTTGGGGAAAGCATCCCCGCCAGCACGGGAGAGGGAAAGGTCTAGATCCAGTCACCAGCCTTTTTAACAAACGTCCTTTTTCCCCCACCCCCCGAACTGTCCATGTTCATTCATTCCAGTTGATTTGGGTCAGAAAGGAGACTATTATACAATAGGATAACTTTTTTTAAAAAAAAAAAAAAAGAAAAAGGCTGTGAAAGAGGGGGAAAAGATACAGCCACGTGAGAAACTGGGGGGAAAGTCGAATCAACGAGCACCCTCCAAAGACATAACTGACCCTCCAAGCTCGACCCAGACAGGGAGACTGTATATCAGACACGAGCCTGAGGTTTTTGTGCCCTTTGTCATTGGGAAAACATTTTAATTACACTGAGTCACTTCCCCTCTATTTTTTTCAAGTTGTAAAAACTCTGAGATCTCTGCATTCTCCTCCCTGATCTTTCCACCAGAGAATGTGCAATTGTGAGGGATGGTGGAACGATGGTGAATATGCATTAAGGCACAGCAAAGGCTTCTTCTAATGGTCCAGTAGGTCGATAGGTCGATTTTTAGAGGTAAAGACAGTGCTCTTTTTGTGACCTTAATGATGCTGCCACAACTTACAGTATCTTATCCAGAAAGCTTAGTAAAGACTTTGTATATTATTAATTATCACTGCTATTAGCAATGTTTCACAGAAAATTCTACATCTAGTTTTGTTCTCATATGTATGGACACAGATACAGATAAGAAGATATATGATTACCAACCTTACTACAGTAAAATATTTTTCCTAGGTTTCATTAACTTCTAAATGTGCCTTTTAAAATTTGACCATGGCAAACCAGCAGCAGGAGTTCCTTACGGGCACAGAGGAGCACAGGGAACTCCAGCACAGCAGGCACCCAGCCCTTCTACCCCTGCTTCAGTAACCATCTGACAATCTTGGGATCATAGAATCAGAGAATGGTTTGTGTTGGAAGGGTCCTTTAAAGGTGCCTAGTCCAACCTCCCCCCTGCCATGAGCAGGGACATCTTCAACTCCATCAGGTTTCTCAGAGCTCTGTCCAGCCTGACATGGAACGTTCCCAGGGATGGTGCAGCCACCACCTCTCTGGGAAACCTGGGCCAAGGTCTCACCAGTCTCAGGGTAAAGAGTTTCTTCTTTACATCTTCCCTCCTTCAGTTTAAAACCACTACCCCTTGTCCTGCCACAACAGACGCTGCTAAAAGGTTTGTCCCCATCTCTCTTGTAGCATCCTTTAGGTACTCAAAGGCCACCATAAGGTCTCCCTGGAGCCTTCTCCAGGCTGAGCCCCCCCAGCTCTCTCAACCTGAGTTGCCTGAATATCGGCAACATGAATGGTAAACTTCCACTGGAGGGGCANCCTCTGGTGCCCTGCTCCAATAACTCCATGTCCTTCTGCTGTTGGTGGCCCGAGAGCTGGACACAGTGCTCCAGGTGGGGGTCTCACCAGAGCAGAGTGAAGGGTCAAAATCCCCCCCAGCCCTGCTGGCCACTCTGCTGGGGATGCAGCCCAGGGGGCGGGGGGGCTTTCTGGCAGGATATGGTTGGCCTTCTCTCAATTCTACATCCTTCTCCAGTCCTTTTTGTAACAAGGGACTTTCATATCATACAGGTTAGCTCATTACTTATCTTGGGTTTTTGAACTATCGTATTTGACACCATATTTTCTGTTTAGTTAGTAGTCAGAACTGTTTGCTAATTCAAACACACATCAGGCAATATTTCAATTATCTTCCATTTATCTTCCATTGTGACCTGAATTCCAAGGTCCCTGCACTTTGGCTGGTGAGGAGCTTGCACTGGAATCCTGGGATTTTTAATTTGATTCCAGCAAACATTTTTGGTTTAATTTGAGTAACTGAAATGGTGTCAACAGAGTAAATGAGCATTGAGAAAGTTGGATTTAGCATGCAAAAAGAGAAAAGCATGTTACATGTAAATAACCAGAGTGCACAAACTCGCTCCCTCCAGAGCCATTTCCCCATCTCAAGGACAAAGGACATCTCTGAAATACTATTGAAACCAGTGGAGATTTTTGACCTCGTCAGTTCCCAGATCTGTAGAGAACTGTTTCTTCTGGCCATATATGCATTACTGTATGCCTGTACAGTCACCATTCTCATTTTCTCTCCAAAATATTTCTATTCATCCTCCAAAGGAGAGAGAAGAACTTGGTGCAGCTCTGTGGCTCACCCATTTGGTGAGCACAGCTGCGGTTCTGAAAGGCAAAAGAGCCCTGGATGCATCCCATGCTGTGAAGCCAACCCATCTGTGTTGGAGGAGAGCACCGTAAATTCCTGTTCTTGTCCCCTGTATTCTCTTTCTCCCGTCACTGCTGACATATTTCTGTCTGTGGCATCTTAATTTCATACAGGCTTAATCCAAAACCTGCTAAAGCCAATGTCACCAGGGACTTCAATGGGGGTTTCTACACCTGATACAAAAATCACAGCGATTTTGTTCAGGTAAATTTGGACCCAGTTTGCTTTTTTTGACTCACACAAAGCTCTGATTGAATTAAAGGATGGCATTATGTGATGAACAGCAGGGAAAAGTAGCATCAGGGAAGTAAAAGAACATACATGTTAAGGTTCTTGAAGGAGCACTGAATTAAAGAGGTAAGAATCTCACAGGTCTTTAAAAGAGCTAAAGGCCAGGCATCTGTTGATATCTGTATAGAAGAATGTTTGCACAGCCCCCTGCAGGACCCTGAACCACCAAGACCATTTGAGGGAGCACCTGGGCCATGCCAAGATGTAACGGAGGCTCAAGCTCTTCTTTCTCCTTGAAATCCATGGGCTGGGAAGAAGTTGCTGCTTTACCAGTGCCTGAATATCGGCAACATCAATGGTAAACTTCCACTGGAGGGGCAAGAGGGGACCTTAAAGAAAGAGGAGTGCTTACCTCTTGTTTAGGAATATAGAATCACAGAATCATTCAGGCTGGAAAAGACCCTTGGGATCACTGAGTCCAACCATCAGCCCCACTCTACAAAGTTCTCCCCTACACCAGATCCCTCAACAACACATCTCAACCACTCTTTTTACTCTAGAGAGGACTAGAGTCTTAAACCAACCCCCCCCTCCCTTAAAGCTAATTGGAGCCTTGTCACTGAGTGCCACATGGCAGAAGTTCACGGATGGGCTTTAACAGCACTGACCATCAAACTGAACAAAGCAAGGGGGGTTTCTCTGCCGGTGACCGATGCACCCTCTCACAGCCAGCAACGAAACCAAAATCAGCCAACCCAGAATACTACCCTGAAACCACAAGCTTCCTGCCCCAAACCCCAAAACAGAGGACCTTCTGATAACAGAAGAGCAGTAAGTAGAGGGGCAGCAAAGAAAATGATGAGAAACCCAATATTCTCTGTTAGTTATTGTCAGAGCTGTAATATTTGGAAGTTCTATATCCATCATCTTTTAATCTCTCTCAGATATTACTTTGATTGCATTTAATTTTCTTGTGGAGTAGGGTTCCTATTTTTTGGTCCATTTTCTTTTAAAGAAAACAGATGGAAAAGGAGAAAAAAGGTTTTGAAAATCATCCTGGTTTTAAAATGGCTACAACTCTGTTTAATGTCAAAAGCAATTTTATCAAATCAGCACAGGACGTTTAATGCTTACTGTTTCAGAGTTAGTTATTTTGGAGGAAACTGAGTTTTCTGATTTTTCTGTGACTTTTTTATAGCTTGTTGAATTCTAGGAGAGCAGAGTATTTGGTCAGAGTACCCGAAGGGAAAGAAAGATCACCCCGAATCTAGGATTTTTAACTCAAAAGACAATATTTTTGATGACTGAGTGAAGCCAGGAGACACCAATGGACGTGTTTTTACAGACTAAACTCCAGGGAGTGCCCCCAGCATCCTGTGATGAATGCATGGTGTGCACACTCATGCACACACATTCACCTGTGCATACACATATGTGCACGTAGATTTTTGAAAACAGAGCACATTTTTGGAGGAGGAAATCAAAGCATTCTTTTGTTTAAAGACTCTATGATTTTCTAACCCTATAGGCTCCAGTCAGAAATTCAGTTAGATGCCTGGCGTTCCTGCTTATGGATCCAATGCAGTATTTTTTGGGTTCCCCATTCAAACCATCTGTTTATTTTATTCTAATGTATCATGCCATAATTCCATGTAATTATGGGCACCCAGCCTTCCAAGACAAACAGCTGACACCTGGAGACATGGAAGGAGCAACTCAGGAGTTAAGGTTAGCCGCCCAACTCTCATTACACTGACATTTAAAGTACATTCTCTGAAGTTTGAGTGAAACCAAAAATGCTATTCAGTGGTTCTTGGATTCAGAAATAAACATACAATGGGCCAGACAGAGATTGTCAGCCTGTCATTACAATGCTGGCTGTTAACAACCACAATTAAGGAAGACTACATATCAATTATTATTTGTCTGGAACATGAACTTCCCTAAGCATGAAAGGAAGTGATGCAGCCTGTATTACTGTCTCCACTCCTCAGCTAATTAGTGCTGTTTTTAATGGCTTCATCTGCCCAGGATCAATTGTCTAATGGGGAACAGTTCCCTGTCAGTTAATAAGGTGAGGAACTGTATAATACAATTATGTCTGGCTCCAAAATAGTGCTTCAAACAACCCTAAAACAATCATGTGATGGAATAAATCGGCTGGTGCGGGACGGGCAGATGATTCTGGAGCAGGCAGGCTGTTCCAGTAAGGGCAGGAGTGGCTGGTGCCAGGGAGCATGGCCACGGCAAGGGAAGGGCAGGGCCTGCTCTAGAGGTGCCAGCAGGTTAATTACGAGAAGGAGCCGGGGGCGCCGTGCCTTCCAACTGCTGCTTGAAGAGAATTAGTGCGAGGAATGTGAAAGGGAAGGGCTCTGCTTCCAAAAATACGCGCTGCAGAAATAAACTGCCTTGTGGTTGTCCCGCTTGCGAGAGGCTGCCCTTTAAACTTTCCATCCGGAAAGCGGCAGCCAGCGCCGCGCAGGGCAAAGGCAGGATGATGCCCTACGCCAGCCTCCCCAGGCTGCAAACCCGGCTATTCATACCCCCGCGGAGCATAGCCGTGATTCTGCGGGGTGAGGGCTCAGGCAGAGCCGGGCAGGTCGGTGCTGCGGGGGGGGAGGCACCCGCACCTCCCCACGGGCAGAGCGGGGGCGGGAGGGCGCTGCGGGACCTCAGCTCGACTGCCCTCCGCGAGGATTGATCACCGCTGCCCACAGGCTAATTGCCATTGTTCTTGGCATTTACGAAAACGGATTATGCCCAGACCTTACGAAAACAGAAAGCAGACTTTGTGGCATAGGAAATAATGAAGCTTTATAATTAAGCCAGCGCAGACGTCACTGACTTGCCCGAGCTCAGGAGGGAGGGGAGATCAGTTAGTGAAAGCATTACAATACCCAAAACATGGAGTTTTTTATTCCAGACCTAATTACCTCATCTGCCTCCTTCAGTGATGTCCAGTTTCCCCTGTGCTATCCTCCTTGGGATAGAAAAAACACTGAAAAGTGACAGGGAGAAAAAGGAGGGTGTATTAATATATTTAATAGGACCTCCTGTAATGAAAGAGCTTCTCTCAAACTCCCACGGTCTGCATCTTTACATATACACTCAAATGTGGTAAAGGACAATATATGTACAGATATACACCTCCTTCCACAGCTGACTCAAGCTGTCAGAGCAGAAATCACACACCTCAAGGCACCACGGGAAGAAACCAGCACTTCAGACCTTTGGATCTCACAAACCCAGATTTTTCTAGCAAACCACACTGCAATCCTGCTTGAACCTGCTGCCTCTGGAAAGACCACCAACCATCACCAGCCCTTGCTCCTCCTCTGAATAACCTGAATCATAGAGTCATAGAATTGTCTAAGTTAGAAGGGACCTTTGAGACCATCAAGTCCAACCATCAACCTAACTCTGATAAAACCATCACTAACCCATGTCTCTCAGCACTATGTCAACCTGTCTTTTAAATCCCTCCAGGGATGGTGCCTCAACCCCTGCCCTGGGCAGCCCAGTCCAAGGCTTGGCAACCCTTTCAGTGCACAAATTGTTCCCAATATCCAACCTGAACCTCCCCTGGTGCAACTAGAGGCCACTTCCTCTTGTCCCATCGCCTGTTCACTGGGAGAAGAGACCAACCTCCCTGATTATACCCTCCTTTTGGGGAGTTGGAAAGAGCAAGAAGGTCTCCCCTCAGCCTCCTCTTCTCCAGGCTAAACACCCCCAGCTCCCTCAGCTGCTCCTCACAAGACTGGTGCTCCAGACCCCTCACCAGCTTCATTGCCCTTCTCTGGACATGCTCCAGCCCCCTCAGTGTCTTTTTTGTGGTGAGGGGCCCAAAACTGGACATAGCACTTGAGGTGGGGCCTCACCAGTGCCCAGTCCAGGGGGCCAATGCTGAAAGGTCTGTATCTCCCAGAGGACCATTTCAATGATCATAACCACAGAAATCCTACCTGCATTTTGGGGGTCCTCAGCTCAGAAGCCCCACGTTTCAGTGCACTGTGTGGACCAAGCAGAGCCTGGAGGAGGGGGCTGTCTGTGCACCCATGGAGGAGATGAAGACTACTCCATCATCAGAACATGGAGACCATTTTTGTTACAACACTGAGGGAAAGGAAAGGCTTTTTCGGGAGTGGCATGTGAATTGTATATTTGTGCCAGGGAAAAGAGAGGTGGCATGTTTTTTTGGAATGCTGAACTATAAGACATGGACGAAAGATGTGGCTCTTACAGGTGGAGCGGTGCAGGGAGACATGCTGAGCTTTAACCTGGGCTGGCCAGAACACATCAAACCTAAAAACATTGCACAAAGACTGTCATAACTTGGAAAAAGAGATGGTAATCATTGTTAAGGGGCAGCCTGTGAAGCCCATATTTCTAGAAAGAAGAAGGTATTTGCATTCCTTCAGCAGAACAGAATGCAACCAAACAGAATGGCAGGGTCAGAGGTTAAAAGTGTGAAAGAAAGAGAAGAAACAAATTCATCCATCTGAGTTACATCACTGGAGAATGGATATAATTTTCAGCAAATGGACTACCTCACTCCTATTTCTACTTTCTGTTTCTGGTTCAACTCACTTCCAACCAGCACTTGAGATCATGGTGGATAAGTGGAATTTGCCATTGAAGGAGAAATTTCAGCTGTGGCTCCCGGGAGGAGCATCCGTGACCTGCCTGCTCCTCCTTGGCTCCCTGCCTGCTCCTCCTTGGCTCCCTGCCACCGCAGGGAAAAGCCGAGGGGCTGGCTGGTGCTGCCGTCGGTTCCCCTTTCAACTCACGACTGGAGACAAGTCCTTGCATTTTTTCCTTCAAAGGCAGATCCCAGCTGATAGCTACAGCACAACCTAGACTGGCCAGTCCAGGGCTCAGTCATGGCAGAACTGCAGTTATAGACCTCTAAGGTGTTATTACGCTGTACCGATTCTCACGGGCACCCTCCGGGATCCAGCGCTGAGGCATGAAAGTGTGCTTTAAGTTGGACAGACGGGGAGGCAGACTGGGGAGAGAGATGCCCTTTTGGAGTAGGAATCAAAGCAGCAGTTTTGAATGGGAGACAGGGTGGGCAGAAGAGCAAGAGGGTGAACAGACCGAGTTTTAATTGTCTCCCTTCTCCAAATCTGGCTTTCCATCATCACGGAATATATTTCCTTAAGGAACAGGTAAACTGGGAGGTAAACTGGGAGGCATCAGCAGTTCATGTGATTTTAAACCCACAATTGGGAAGTTTGTTGTCAAAAGAATAGTGTGCTTTTGGGGACAAAATACAGAGGTTTAGATATCTGGAGACTCTAGGCACTTCTAAAGGTACATTAACAAACATATTCAGAGGGATTAGGAAACCAGCTGCTTTTTTTAGCAGAAATTATTTTTCACTATGGAATGGCTGTTGTTAACCTGATACCCTCCCTCTCACACTTTCTTCCAACATTTTACAGAGCTGCTTAAAAAAAAAAAACAACAGTAAATTTAAGATTGACAAGTCATATGGCAATATGAATTAACAATTACGTTTTCCTTTTTGAGCATTAGAGCTCTGGCTGAGGCAGTCTGTAATTCAAACAGGACATGCAAAGATTTTTATAAGCCCAAAAGATTAATCAATGACGTGTGGCAGAAGCACTTGTGCTTTTAGCACAGAATACGGAAGAACATGCTCAGTAAATGGATGCACTTTTGTTGGAGGTATCTGAGGCACAGACATCTCTAATTGTTTTTATGGGTTCATGAGAGGCAGGTCCTCTCCTGAAGCCCGAGCTCCTTCTGCGAGAAGCTTGGTGGATGAGGGAAGGGCTGTGGATGTTGTCACCCTGGGCAAAGCTCAGGCTTCTCTTGAAGTACGTTTCTGTGGCAGACAGCAATTAAACATAATGAGTGACATAACCGAAAAATAAATAATCACGTATTAAATATTAAGACAAGCTTTCTAAGGACTGGGTGGTGAATAGCTGAGAACAGATTGCCTGGGGAAGGTGAAGAGATTCCACTCTTTTAGGAACAGAACTCTCACTGCCCCTGTCCCCAGGATGTCCACCCAGAGGAGGGACATCATCCCTTCACTTCTGTGCTCGCCAGCCTGATCCCCTGCCACCGACTCCTTAAGAACTGCCCACTGAAATCTATTGCCAGCAGTTTGCAGGTAACTCGCATGAACACACAGGGGTGCTAATTGCATGTGGTTTGCTTTCCACCAATAGTCTCAGCCTGGTTATCATCTTGGTCAGCAACAGAAACCAAGTTTCTCATGGAAAACCAAGTTTCTCATGGAAAAGCAGCTATAGAAACCAACTTTCCCTTCTTCCATGTAGAAGGGAAGGCTCCAGGATGACCTGGGAATTCTGCAGTATTTTACTAACAAATATTAACCCTCTGGCTACACCATACTGAATTTTTTGTTTGGCAAGATGGAAAAATGGTGGTTGCTGCAGGAATAAGTGAGAATATTAATGATTGTCCTGGCAGGGGGAGGAAAGAAGGACGTCTCTCAGTTGTCTGCTACAACTGTAGGTGAGCGGGACTTGAGCCCTGATTCATTTAACGGCAGTTGGCTGCTCCCCCTTTCTCTTTGCAGGCAGTGAGTTGAAAGCCTCCCTCTCTCCCATCCCTCCCTCCTTTGTGTCCGGCTGTGCCGGGAATAAAGCGGAGGTGGGACGGCTCTCGGTGCCGCAGCCTCTGCAGGAGGAAGGGAACAGCCCGGCGCCAGCGGGAGGTCGAGGTGCCAAACCTCGCTCAGGATCTCCACGTGGTCCTTCTTGCTGCTCTCTCCTCTTCAAACATCACCGACCCTTCCTTCCAGCCCTCACCACCCCACCACGGGCCTGCTTCCAAATGGGACGAACTGGAAACTTTTCAATGACGCTAAAGAAAATCAGTGAGGAGGAACAAAATTAGTTGGGGCTGGCTTTAGGCCCTGTTCATATAAAACTGCTATGTGGAACAGCCAAACTCAGCAAGAACCAAGCTGTGAGTGATCTCCACGTAGGAACAGGTCCACAAATCTCTCCGTGGGCCACAGCAGCTTAACCACTGCATGCAATTATTTAGATGTATAGTTTATTCCTGCATAATTTATGCAGATCCATTTTCAGCTATTTTGCCCAAATACAAAATAATAGTTTCATGATTACAGCATCATCTGGGGACATCAAAGCACTCCACCATTATGATTCACATCCCCATTAACGATAATGCACAAGACAAATGTGAATCTTTATTAGGTTAATTCTATTTTGCCCATTTTGCAGATGAGTAAGTGGGAGCACAGAGAGGTTAAGTGATTTGCCCCAGGTCACAGAGCAAAATCTGGAAGTAAAAACAATGTGTGAGTGTGGCCTAAAAGCCATATACATTACAATTAAATAGTGAGATATTTAATAGCAAAGAAAATCTAAAAACTAGGGCTTGATATCCCACCTAATTATGGATTTAACAGGTAATCTTCCATTCCTCATAAACATTAAACTTCCCCTGATCACTAAATAACTCTGAAGAATGACAAAAAAAAAAGCAAGAAAAAACTTTTCCTTCCCTCTCTAAAAAGGAAATAAGATAGGAAAAAGTGCTGCTGAAGTTGCAGCAAGGAGAAATGATCTGTCCTAAAGTGGCACAGATTTTTCTGCAGTGCCCTCCTTGTCTCAAACGTCCCTGAGAAGCAGAAAGCCAGCAAAGCAGAGCTCTGGGGTCCACAGGGGAGTAAAACAAAAGGAAAAATTGCTCCTTAAATAACAAGGTTTTACAGAGCTCTCCTTATTTGACTTATTAATAAGGTGGATGCAATTTAATCAGTCAGTTTTAACTTAAGGGTCAGCAACATAACTGACTAACTGCCACTTCTCCAGTTAAGGGAGTTCCTAATAAATGCCTGCATAGCTAGAAATATTCTAAAAAGCATTCACTTTTTGGTGTAAAGCTATTCTCAAGGCAAGCTCTAAAACACACTGAAATAATGCTAATAACTGCAGGAAAATGCAGATAGCTCAGTTTTGAAAGAACCCACGTTCCTTACTGGCATTTGTGTTTCCTTCACGGATGCAGAGCTAGGCCAAGGTTCTATCTCCAGCCATAGCAGTAAAGTAGTTACTGGGCTCAGCTGTTTGCTTTGAATTTGCCAAGTTTCAGTCACAAGAGACTTTCCAGCACAGAAGCTTCCGCTGCCGAGTCAAAGGTAATACTGAAGGTGCCTAAGAAGCAGGAAACCCTAGGGGAATCGGGCAGTGACTCCTGCTGGGTGTAAACTCTCTAACGTTCCCCGCTGGTGCCCGGAGCTCGGAGGTGCCGCCGCCTCGGGCAGAGCGGGACCCTCGGCGTGCCCCGTCTGGCAGCTTTTGTCCCAGCCATTCTTCCCGAGAGCTCCGTCTCCCGAGTGAATAACTGTATTCTCTCCCAGAGGAGCTGGGTGTCAGCCAGATCTTATCCACCCCATCATCAGAAGTGATTCCCCTCTGAGGAGCCCAGCAGCAGCTGGCCGGCTCCTTTTATATACCCCAATGTGAATTTTCAACAAGAAGTCCCCTTGTCAACAAAGGAAGGGCTTTTTGTCGTGAACTCCCAGAATAATAGTCTCATTCATCGGGAAGCACTGACCAGCTCAGCAATGTAACCCAGCACAGCCTTGCTCTTGTTCTTGTGGCTCATTTTCATCTCTCAGATGATTCAGCTTCTTCCCATCCACAAAGTGGGGGATCCGTGGGGAGGGCCCAGGGCTGTGCGTCCCCAGTCCCCCCAGCCCAGCTCACCCACTCCTTTCTGAACTGCCCTCTCACATCACACCAATACTTTCGGTAACTTTAGGTTTGCAGCTTAAAAACTAAAGGTTGATCATGTTTCCTGGATACTTGGGAAGTCCCTTCATGCAATATATAGATGACTGTGAGCTTCCCCGTGCTGATATACATTTATGCATCTGCTGTGGAATTAGTGCTGTTCCTAAGTTAGCTGGTTCAAACTTCAAACTAAAGTAAATAATCAAGCTCAATGCCTTTGAAATCGGCAATAGCCCATTTCATCTCCAGCTTCTTTCACTAATCATTTCCTTGGAAAAAAGTTAAGTTGCTAAGTTTAGTGTCAACCTCATTTCTAGGAACATTTCTGTTTCAATCATGTAAGTTCTTTTGAGTTAAAAGAAGGGGACTGATCAAAACTGAAATACAAAGAGATTGCATTACAGTAACATGATATATTCAATAAAATAATTGTATTTACAGTTCAAAGGTAATTTTTAAGAGCAAGAAGCAATTACTCATTACCCATGGCAAGCTAGCAGCCTACGGACTAACGTGTATTCCCGCCTTTGGGGAGATACTTTCTCACTTCTTGCTGCACAAGGAGCTGCCAAAGGGAGGGGAGCGGTTGTTTTCAGTGATGGCCCCCATGGATCCCTCTGATGGAGCCTTTTTTTACAGGAAGTGCCTGACACCTACAGGAACATCAAACTAAAGGGCTACATTTTTGCAAAGCATTTGGCCAGAGGCAATCGGTCAGGCCTACCCTAGCTGATGGTTGGACTAGATAATCCCAAAGGTCCCTTCCAAACTGGACAATTCTGTGATTCTGTTACTGTCCTTGGCAAGTCACTGTTCCCTTCACGCGTTTCAGTGCGGAGCTGCCACTGATAGAAGCTGTTGAGCACAGTAGGCAAATACATACAAACACCACCACCAAAATGACGCGTTCTGGGGTCAACACGAGCCAGCCCCCCGCAGTGTATGGTGTTCTGGGGTCAACACGAGCCAGCCCCCCGCAGTGTATGGTGTTCTGGGGTCAACACGAGCCAGCCCCCCGCAGTGTATGGCGTCACTCATTTCACAGCAAAGCCAAACCAGAGGGAAGAAGGGGGCTGACACACCTCACTTCAGTTAACGTGCTGGCCTTTCTTCAACTGAGCATAACCGCAGTTGCTGCTCACTGTGGGAAGAGCTGTAGGATTTTTGCTATACTGGGTTTTTTTTTACCAAAAATAGCAACATCAGCTTTGGCAAAACATTACTCACTCCCCTCTGGATTTGCAGGAGTGCCTGACAGCTCAAAATACATACAGTTCAAATCCAGATCGAATGAGAATCTATACCTATCAACGAGAGGAATGTTCTTCACAACTGCCTGTCCTATTGCAAATCAACTATATTTCCACACATTTCTGTCAAGCTGGGTTTATAATAATATAATGAAACCTAAATATTTTACCATTTGAATGACCACAAAATCATGAAATAGACATCTAACAGAGAGAAGCTCTTGCAAAGTTTCTTTTCCTCACTACAGGGATTTGTTGGTCTCACAGGGGGAACCTGGACATACCCAGGTATCTTCTCTTGTCTCCATTGCCTCTAGGGACTGATTGGGCAGGGAATTTGGGCCAGGTCTTAACCTCTTTTTTCCTAGTCAGTTCTTCTCCACTTTGATGCATACCAGAGGGCTAAGATAAACCAGAAGAACTGGATATTCCTTTTCATTAAGCCTTTTAGGTACAATTTTATGGGAAACACAAAAGATCTTACTGAAGGTGAAGTTGCTTTGGTCTACACCATCTCAGAATTTGGTCTGAAATGCTTGGAAAGAACACTATTTACAGCTGTACCCAGAAGTTTATGCATTTTTGCCAGCTCTGCATTTGAAGCACCTTTTCTAGAGGGTTTACTGAGACATAGAGAGGCTGAACATAGGTAAGTAGCGAAAATGGATTATGGATGCAAACAAGAAAAGAAGCCATTCTCTCTTTTTTCCATCAGCATCAACTGTTCAACAGGAGTTGTTAACAATTAATGGAGTTTGGTGGATCTTTGCAACATCTCTAAGACTGTGATTACTTACACATTCAAAAGAAAACAAGCAGTGGCATTCTGGGTGAAACAGATGCATGTTTTCTTTGGCATCTATATGATGGAAATATTATTGTATTTTGGCATATGAAGCCCATTTAAAAGCCTTCTATTTTCCAATGCAGGAGCACAACAGAAAATAAACCCAGATTAGTTAATCCAGGTATCACTGAATCCAAAGGTGTTATGGTAATGTCAACACACATTTCCTAGAAGCAGATCTGAATTAAACCTTACAATGAACCTATGTTTATGTATCCCTCTTACGGTGAAAAAAACTATTAAGCCAGGATTGTACTTTACATTACAGCACTCCAGTCGCTAATAACAATGCAAGTAAGATGCAAGTATCAAAGAACCTTTTGATAAGGTTCTCCTCGCCGCAGTTATTTATGCTTGCAACAAGTTCGGGGACGACATTGTTATACGCTGGCAAAGGTACCCTACGGTCCCTGTGTAATTCCTAGAGAAACCTGTCAGAGGTAAAGGATGTGCTACAAAAGGGATAAAAAGTAAAGAACACGTCTATTATCAATTTAATGATGGGATAGACGCTCCCTTCAAAGTTTTTCCTGTTACGAAGCCTCACCAGTGAATAAAAGTATCTAATGTATTATTCAGATAAAGGCCTCTGAACCTGAGACAGAAGGAAATCCATACCGCCTTACATAGCTTTATTAAGTCTATATTAAGGGCTCCATTACTTTAAAGAAACTGTTTAAGTAACATTAAGGCTGTGACCCAAACTGACAAAAGTAAGGAAATACAGATAGCTGAATTTCCATCTTTAAAATATGCTGCTGTGGGGAAGAAAAAGGAACAATGGAGAATGAGACTTTGCTTCTCATCTTGGGCTGACAGAAATATTTGGGACCAAAAAAAAAGAAAAGAAGAAAAAGGAAAAANAGCCTGAATCTTCCCCTGGTGTTCAACTGAATCCAAATAAAACCTGTTTGGAGGCTGGCTCTGCCCATTGCCTCAGGCCAGGGGGTCACTGGCAGATGGAGTAGCACGTTTCCAGGCTGCTGGAGGAACATCAGACCATTCCCTCCCCTCTGCAGCAGCCACTGTCGGAGCAAAGGAGCCCGTGAATGCCACCGAGGCTCTGTGTGGGAAAAACACCAGCGCCTGGGGGCTCTCACGTGTCCTCTGCCCATGAGACAGACTGTGAGGTCTCCAGAGGAGAAGATCTCTCTCTACCTTCTTTTTCCTTCTACTCAGTGGGAACAGAGGAAAGAGGACATAAGGGGAGAGTAAGAAAGGGCTGTAAAGTGACCATTGCTGTACGGGAAGAGAAAGCACCATTAGACAAGTACTTCCTGCCTCTGTCTCCAGCCCAGAGTTAAAACCAACTCGCTTTTATACCATGACACTGTTATATTGGATGAGCTCTAACAGAATTCAAACAGATAACAAGTAAACTAGACACATCACTTAACTAAATATTGTCTTTTAAGGTTGATGTTAACATTAAGTGAAATTGTTTTGCTCGGGTGAATGTCCTACAGCCCTTCATCTCACCCGAAGGCCTGAATCTGAGTCCCGTGTGGTGGCTGTGCTGCTAAGGGCAGAGGTGTAGCCCCAATAAGCTTTCAGCAGGTATTGGAAAGCTTTGCTTGCAGAGGAAGTGCATGAGTGTGTGCCAGCAGCTGGGAATGGCTTTAAAGCTGCCAACAGCTGGACACTGGCTTTAGTCATAAACTTCAGCGTTATTCTTAGAATCACAGGATCATAGAATGGCCTTGGTTGGAAGATGATGCAGATCTTCTGGTCCAACCGTCAACCTACTCTAACTCAACAGCTTTCTGGAACAGAAATTTGGCCAAATCTAACTTTAAACAGCAGGCAGGAGTAAGTGGGTGAAAGACAGAAAACTGCAGAATTAATGCAAGATCACATTCCATGATCTATGGTCTTTTTTTGGCCTTAATGTTATGACATTATGATAAAAGTATACAATAACCAAACTAGAGAAACATTTCCATGGAAAAGTCATGGGAATACAGGAGATCCTTTATGACAAGGCATTCATTTAAAAGGACAAATGGCTAAATTAATAGCAAGATATTTTTAAAAGGTTCAAAATTGAGGAAACAGGCTCAAACCTGTTTCTGCACCACAGTACATCTCTGGACCACGCAAGACGTGTCATTCTCAGCATGCAATTGGAACATTCACCAGTATTTCACCATCACATGGTTACCAACATCGATTAACCTTTCCAGGCCCGTAGGCATCACCCAGTAGGTATGGAAGAATCTAAGATGGAGTGACGAGATTCCAGCTCTTTATGTGACGCAATGTGTCATTTACCCTGTTGCCGTATTTTCTTTGGTAAAAGTGGAAAAAAGGCTTCCTACAGACCTAAGCATAATGTCAGTAAATGAACAATTAGTAAACAGACATTAAACTGCTCTGCAGAGGTGAAGATCAGCAGCAATTCCAAGTATCCTCCTGCCTGTGGCTGAGAATCATTTGGTTGGAAAGAGACCCTTGGGATCATGGAGTCCAACCAATATAAGGGTGGAGCGACTCCTTCCCTTCTTCTTGAAGGAATCCTGCTCCTTTATCACAGCAATGCTGTTTTTAAGGCAAATATTCTTGCTCTGTCTGCCGGCACAGTGCATTTTATACCACAAAAGGCAACATTTAATCTTAACACCGGGAGTTTTGTGCAAAACGTGGGCTGCTTGCTTGAGCTGGCAAGAGACCATCTGGATCCCCATCCTGTTGACTGACGGGGTGTAAGGGCTTTTTCCCACAAAGTGCTGTTGACCCATGGGAAGGTCCGGCCAGTACTAAGAGTTAAGCACAAGAGCAGTCCTCCTGCAGGCTGTGCAACAGCCTGTGCTCGAGCGTGTCCGTGCCAACCCACGCTCTTGGTCTCTGTGCCCGCCCCGGCGCACTCACGGTGCCGGCAGCGGGACACAGGCGCAACAGCTCGGCTGGGGCTGGGACACTTGGAATTATTCCTAAGGCGTACCGCGCAAACCATCCCTTTGAAATGTCACACAGGGAATCTTCTCCCGGGACCCGTTCCTGTATGCTAAAATTCAACCAACGCTGGACTTTTTGGAAAAAATACAGGTAGAAGAGACGGGGTTTCAAATGGAAGTGCTGCCAGGCCGTTAACTCTCGCAGCTTGAGCAGTATCACCGCTGTACATTAACAACTGTACTCATCAGATCTCAACAGTTTTTCCCTCCCTGTCTTTCCCTGGAGCTGCTAAAAAAGCTAAACCCCTTTTCACACTCTTAATGACGAAAAGTTAAAAAAAAAAAAAAAAAGACTTAAAAGTTGTGCTGGATTTTCTTCTGGTTTCCTAATGAGCTTAACATCTCATAAGACGCCTTTGGTACAGGAGAAAATCTTTTCAAAAAGACCCATTTTCCTGCTGACAGCATAATCTTTCTGAAGTAACATCAGAAGACCATAAGGGTGACATCCAAGCCACCTGAGCTGGCAATACAAGTTCTGTAGCCAATAGATTTCTGTCCCCTCTTTACTCCACAATTTCTAGCAACACCGCTCTTTACAATAGAGTCAAAAGAAAAATTTCTGTTTAGTTGTTTAAACGAAACAAATAATTTTTTCATCAGATCTCTGCAAGAGCTTGGCCAAAGTCAGAGTATGCTGTCATTTACTTTGTCACAAAAGGCCCAAAGTAGTTGGCTCTTAATAAAACAGGAGATCACAAAGTTGTGTAGTTTCATGTCACCTTGAGTTTGCATGAACAATGGGACCAGACCTATTTAATGATGTTTTTCTGCTGATAGATGGCAGATAATAGTCTCACAATAAACCTGCACCCTGGGCTGTGGCAAGTAAAGTAAGAAGCAGCAAATGCACCATGTGTGAGGTCTGTGAAAAGGAGCTCTGTCCTGGATGCAATGGGTCACTCCACAGGAAATAGTGACTCAGATAACTGCCATCAGTCATGGGAGACATCTGATGGAAAACGGTGGCCAGAACCATCTCAGAGTTTGGGCTATTGATGCATCAGAGCAGCTACCAACCTGGGCTTTTCTATGGGCTGGACCAGGGATATGGGCAAACAGATGTGGTTTTGCCGCTGGTGTTAGGACGTGGTGACACCACAGTAGAGCAGGAGGGGCATTCTCTCCTTACACAAGTGTCCTTGTGTCCTGCTGTTACAAGACCAGGCTGAGTTATGGGTCAGAACCATCAAATTCTGCAACTGATTTTTGTGACAGAAATCCATAGCAGGTGTGTAGTCTTTAATGGGGTTGATCATAGATTGCACTCAAATGAACAGGGCAAGAAACTCAACAATGCTGTTTTGAAAGACCACTTCTCATTTTCTATCTTTTTACAACTTCTATAATTTTTGCTATAGTTGTTCTAATTCTGTAATTTCAGTAATTACGGGGCATCTCTTGTGAAATGAGCCATTAACAGTAATTCCAGTGTATACCTGAGGGCCTACTCAAGATCAACGGGTTTTCAGAGAGAGAACACCAGACCAAACAGCATGAAAAAGGCAGTTTTCCTCACAGCTGAGTTCCCACTTGTACAAGTCCTCCTTCTGGGAAGGACTCCACACCTTGGATGCCTAGCCAGAACGGGTCAGGTCCAGCCGGATCCACCTCCAGAATAAGGGCTTTCCAAAGACTTTAAACCTGATCTGGCAGTTGGTTGTCTCCAGAGGTGGGAATTAATTCTGCCCCCAGGTCAGCCTAATCCCCTTGTGAGAAGAAACCTTCAATTATGATAAACTCTGCTACATTATTTATGCTGTCTCTGTGATCTAATGAGGCTTTATTCAGTAAGATTGTTGTCTCGGGCTCACACAGGGAATGGAACGGAGCAAGTGATCGTGGAACTCCAGTAACTGCAGACTTCTGGAGCAGGAGCACTAAGCACTCTGGGTCAAATTTATTCTTAAAAAAACCACTCTGTTGAGTTCGGAAGAGTTAAGGTAAGAAGGGATCGAGACCATAAAACCCAATTTTACACTGAGTGTGGTATGAGGGAGGCAACCAAGTCCAGTGGGCAGCAGTTCAGCTCCTGAGGCAGACTGCAGGAAGTCCTAGAGTCCTGCCATTCTCATGTAACCTTTATTGTCCTATTCTCAACTGGCTGCTGTAAGCTGTAAAAATTAATTTGTGGAAAAAAAAAAAAAAAGACCCCAAGCCCACAAGACTGGTGCTTTGGGATATCCAGTCTTAGAACCTGCCCCAATAAAAAATCTATATGTGCATTCAGCTTCCACGCAGTTAAAGCCAGACGTGTTCTTTTAACAAAAGCCGGCCCTCCGTTGCAGCCAGTACCATACAGAGGCATTTGGAGAGTAAAAAAATCTCACAGGAAATTCTTTATATAAGGAGATTGAGAAAGGAAAACACCATGCAGGTCACAGCCATTGGCACGTAATGGTACGGTTAAGCTGTTTGGTTCTAATTAGGCCTGTGATCAGAAAATAGCCAATTTTGCTTTCTGTTGCTTGGTGTGTTCAACAGCTTTGTCAGCCAAAAACTGTTAGCTGCTGAATTTTTAATGATCCTTTATTGGATAATAAGGTTTTGTTTTCATTTCTCTCAAACTGCTGGAGCCTCCGTTAACAATTATATGGGGGAAAAGGTTTCCACAGTAGGTGGGCCCCACAGTCTGTCTAAACCATGGATTAGCATTGTAAGGAAAAATAAAAACCAGGGGGAAAAAACAAAGAACACTTAAGAAAGGCAGGTTTGGGGTGTGTACAGAATCAGGTCACTTCATTACACAAATTAAGCCAAGGAAATTAATACATTCAGTATGGTGAAGCATACGAATCTGCTGCTCTCTGGGTTGGCGAGATGCAGCCCCCGAGCTGAAGTGGTCTGTAATTAACGGGCAAATAAACCGATAGTTGTTACTCGGGAACGGGACAAGGGTTTGACAGCAGAGGTGGTCAGACCCACAGCAGGTGCCTGCCTGGCTCCAGCACCACCTCTGTCCCACCAGCATGTTAGTGACACATTCCAAGGACAAGGTCCTTCTGCTTTACAGTGGGAATTGTTCACACAACCATCAAAAAAACTGCTCCTCTTACCAGCCCAGGAGTCTCTGCTCTTCAAACCAAGTTTTCCCATTTCTTTTTGTTTCTAAGGCATAAAAGCCCTGTTTGTGATTGGCTCCACAACTCCGTTTCTAGCCCTGTTTGTGATTGGCTCCACAACTCCGTTTCTTATGACCTTTGTTTCAGAGGAGAGTGTTGGGGCAGGTGGATCAGCTCCGCTTGGCTCCGCAGCATCCTGGAACCCTTGAGATGGCACGTCGAGAGAGAGCGCCGGGTCTGGGCTCTGCCCGAGCCCTGACATTTGGATCAACCAGTTCCTGAAAGGCTCTTGGGCGGGAGAGACAAAGCCAGAGACTGCAGGAGGAGCAGGGACAAGAAGAAGAGAATTTGAAGGAAAAAAATAGAGAAAGCTCAAATGCCCTGGAAACAGGGACAGTGCAAGCCGTAGGACAAGGCGGGTTAAAGAAAAGCTACATTTTTTAAAGATAGGTTTGCAGCAGAATTGTGCTGCAAAGCCTCCAAATCTGCTCACTGGCAGGAATGCAGATGTAATATATGTGTCACTTATTCCCTGAGAAGGCTCCCTGACACTTTGTACTAAAATCTCAGTATTGCTTTTAACTTTGTCAAATTTTAACAATTTCCCATATGCATATGAAAATGAGTGATAAAATGAAAAAAAAAAAATGTGACCAGGGGGATTGGACTAGATGATCTTCCAAGGTCCCTTCCAATCCCTGATGTTCTGTGATTCTGTGATACACCAACTATTTTCACACATAAGATAAAAGAACGATTTGTTTTACCGGTATGAAAAATAACCTGGTGACCTTTTCTCTTTCAAAGGCTCTGAGGCAGAGACATAAAATTCAGCATCATGACTGACCACTTTGCCAAGGACGTGGTTTCTCTCTCTTCTGAACCTCTGAAAATCTCTCCAGGCTGAACAACCCCAGCTCCCTCAGCCTGTCAAGTTCTATGAGGAGAGGCTGAGGGAACTGGGCATGTTTAGTTTGGAGAAGAGGAGGCTGAGGGGAGACCCCTTGCCTTCTACAACTCCATGAAAGGAGGTTGCAGAGAGGTGGGTGTTGGTCTCTTCTCCCAAGGGAATCATGACAGGACCAGAGGAAATGGTCTGAAGTTGCAGCAGGGGAGGTTCAGACTGGTTATTAGGAAAAATGACTTGACTGAGAGGGTGGTCAGGCACTGGAACAGCCTGCCCAGGGAGGGGGTTGAGTCACCACCCCTGGAGGGATTGAAGGAACGTGTAGATGTGGCACTTCAGGGTGTGCTCTAGTGCCCGAGACTGTAGGGGATTTTGTGTGGGCTCGATCTCAGAGGTCTTTTCCAGCCACGAAGATTCTGTGATTCTGTGAACACTCGCAAGCCTTAAGCTACAGGATGTGGTGACAAGCATTCGCTGCTTGCCATGAAAAGCATGTGCTGTGGGGTTTGGTGCTCGTGTTCGAACCCACTCACTGCTACAGTCAGGAGAAAGTCTCCCTGAGGAAGCAGATTAGACTGGGCCCGGCTGCCGAGGAGCTGCATTTAACCTGCTGTGCTTTCAGGACACTGAGAATGCCCCACATCTCCTGCCCGGGGGCCTAAGGACCAGTTACCTCTTGATTGTGCTGGTCCAGCAACTTTCAAGTCTCAGACTTCTTCAGTTTGTGCTTCCCCTGCTCTTCTGGGGTAAACTTTTCTGTCTGTGCTCGGCGCTCTCCGTGCTGCCGGGGCGGATGCTCCAGATGGAAGGAGCTCCGGGAAATCAATGGGAAAAATCCTCCTGCACCAAAGGCCAGGTTTTGATCCATTGTGCTGGAGCAGAGTGATCCTCATTAACCTAACAGATAACGGCAGCGACGGGCGGCGCTCCTGTAATATCCATGAAATCACTATTTCATGATACCGGCGAGAGCCCAGGGAGGAGGCTTCTTGGTTGCAATAATTAATAATTTACAAAAAGCTTTAACTAAGCAAGACATTGCCCACCTGGAAATTGGAATGAAAGGATATTAATGAAGCTGCAATGCAGATGGTCATGTTGAAGGTGATGAAGAATTTATTAGGGAGACAGCCATCAGAGGCTGTGTAGTATATGAAGCATAAAACTGCTATAACTAATGACAGCCAGTAGTTTAGGCAAGTAATGGACAGCACAGCTACAAAAGGGAACATGGAGATATATTATTTAGTGATAAAGTTCTCATAAAAATGTGAAATATGAAGTAGAAAGATTAATATGATTGCACAAGCCATCTTAAATACCCATAGCCAACTTCTGCCTTTAAAAGAAGTAGACTGAACTTACGCCCAAGCAGCAGCGTGTGCGTCACAGCGCTTATTTACGTGGTTTATGCAAACTACTACAGATCTACAGGCTTGATTTATTCAAATAATGTTTGAAAGTGGTTTAATTTATTGCATTAACAATAGGGCAGGTGCTATATTTCTACCTGCCAAGTGATCCAAGAAGCGTGGGTCAGGGTATCAATCACCCCATCACCCTCCAGAAGAGCCAGGGACCCGCGGGCTGGCGCCTGCTCTGCTCTGTAATGTCAGCCTTCCCTGCGAGGCAGCGACCGCCCTTCCTCGCCTTCCCCCTGCTGGGGTCCGCCTTTGCACCACCCGGAGACGGAGCTGGGGGCAGGAGACACCACCCATACAGGCGTTGCTAAAGAGACTCTTCTCCAGCGCTTCGTATGCCACTGAGCTAGAAAACAGTGTTCTCTCAAGCCGCCTCTTCCCAGGTTTTCTTCCAGCAGGAGAAAGCTGGGAAGTGCTTTAGATTAAGCTAAGGCTGTTGTGCAGAGGAGAGGAGGGGGAAACCACTGAGGATCCTGGGCTGGTTTTAAGAGCTGTTTAAGCCTGCTTTTCTCTCACCCGTCTGGATTCATAATACATCAGGAAATGTGTCTTTAATGCATACATTGATCAAGCTGCCTAATTAGAGCAAGCCATGCTTTTTTCCAGTTCTTTTTAAAATGTATGAATGCCTATTCCAGAGCAAACCCACTGTACCCGATTGGGAATTTCCTGTCCAAAATAAGGTTGCTGTGGTGCAGATGCCCTGTAACATACAAATCCCTGCAAATCACTACACTTCAGCCCACAACACGGGTTTATTTATCCTTTCTCCCACATTAAAAAGAAAAAAATACTCTAGATATCCTTGATGTTATCCAAAAAGGGAGGATTTTCATGCGTTTGCCCCGATTTATCCATGCTACTTGCCTTTTGTGGCATTACAGCAACATGAAGACTGGCCCCAAGTTAAACAGGCCGTGGCTTTCTTGAGAACATTGTCCCGACCGCTCCTGCAGAAGGAGACCTGCTTTCTCAGCCACCTTCTACTTCCTGCAGCTTCAACTGTGTTAAAACACAAACTTCTACACCTGTGTGCACAGTGGTTATGGCATGACCACTGCCTGAGTCACAGTCTAAGGACTAACCCGTGGAGGGGGGTATTTTGAAGAAGAAATGGGAAAACTACACTGGACAGTCGTTTGCACGACCCAGAAACGTGCAGAACGAACGTGAAGGGCTATTCTGATGTGCCAGCAGCAGGACTGCCTTCACAGGCTCTGGGTCACTCGCTACTGAGAGACTTGGGAAACCTCCCCACAGGAGCAGGACACACAAATCTATAGCTTTTGTTGCTTCAGGGCACTTGTTTACAAATTGTTCAGCCTCTGCTGGGGGGATTATTCCGTTTGCCTTTTAAATTCGTTCTTCCCGTTCCCTCCCCTCCTCTCACTCCTTTCTTTCTTTTGGAGGGGAAAAAGCTTAGAAAAATTAATCTACAGGGCGGTTCATTTTATTTTCCCATGGTACACTGAATTATTCTGCTACCTGGATGTAGTTTGTCATATTTAGTGGGGAGGGGTTGAATCATAAATGAATAAAATAGTTCATTTAACCGTTGCTGGAATTTTGCACTTTCCCCTTGTGAGCGGTTTTGCTGGCCTTGTAATACTGTTTTGGCCAGTTGAAATCTCATGAGTTATGAGTGTTATTTCCTTACAATTGCACATATTTTCCATATTTCACACAAACCAATTATTTATCACACACATATACATGTGTTTCAAATTATTTTTAAATTAGTTCCTTCCTATTTCATACAGTTTTTAAATTACTCTCAGTGTTTTGAATCTTAAAATAAATGATCTATTCAGCACTTATTAATGTTTTTCAGGACTCCATAGAATAGCTGCCGGTTTGTTTATGAAGAACATGCTTTCTCACCCAGGCACCGTGGCCTCCTGCTCTGCGGGGTGCTGGGCCCTGGGCTCTCTCCTGTGCAGGGAGCAGAGCCTGGCCGGAGCGGAGGGAGCCGGGAAGGCCTGGGGCTCGAGGCGTTCCTGAGACCATCCTCCTCACCCACTGCTGCTGTGCCAGATGGCAAAGGTCCCAGCGTTCCACACGCCAGTCCTGCAAACAACAGGCGTAAGAGGAAGGTAATACGTGAGTGACACCATAAGGTCATTGTTAATACATAATGCATTAAGTACTTTTAATATCATTTATATGCCGTGTTTCACATAATGTTTATATATTATCTATTTAAAGGATATACATGGGTTTACTAGTTATATGTAGCTAGCTAGCATGTGCAGAGCTATTTGCCCACAGCACCTTCTGCTGCTTTCTCCTAAAGCCCCTGGGAACAGTCACGGTAAGGAGGTGCTCGAGAGCGCTGGAGTCAGCCCACGGGTTATTATCCTTTGTGGCACTTGTGCAGATCCTGCCCACCCTTGCCCTGCACCCTACTGCTGTCCCACTGTTCAGCGAGCTCCTGCCGGTTCCCCTCTTCCCCATCACCCACTCCTCATCCCTTTTGCAGTGTCAATGCTTTCCTGGTTTCACTGTCTCTGCAAAAACTTGAGTTCTGAATTTTATCTCCCCAAACAAACAAATGCACTTCCCCNTGTCCATATTCTAACCCCTCCAGCTCCACTTACAGTATCTGGGCTTTTTTCAGTAGGGACTGCAGCCCTTTCAAGCCCAGTGCCTCCGCTGAGCTGCAGGAATAGCCCTGTGCCACCACTCAAAATCCATATGGAGCACAGTAAGTGAAGTTGCACTCAGAACCCGCTCATTGTCCTTCACCAAGGAGTTTGGGCTTCCCCTCGCTCTGGTCCTGCAGTCACCATCCAGGCTGGGGCTTCACTGGAGAACATTCTGTGAGATAGTCTGTCTGAGGTGTAACGGGAATTCACACTCTGGCCACCCCTCTTTCAGCCATCCCTTGCTCAGGCAGTAAAATCTTCACCTATGGAGGAGGCATCTTCAAAGCCCTCCTGCTGCTCTGTGTCTCCAGGATCCCCAGGACCCAGCTGTATCTCCTCTCCCTTCCCAGCCAGGACAGCCCTGCCCTGAGCACACCCTCAATTAACGGCTCATACAGGCAAAAGAGCTGTGATTCACCTTCCCTTGAGTGAAGGAAGTGGACTTTGTTCCTTCAGGTGATGAGAGGATGCAGAAAAGGGGGCCTGGGGGCTTTCTTTTCACCTGTGCCACCAGGTCAGGTCCCTTGGGTGCGGCTGCCTGGGGAAGCAGGAGAGGACCAGCTCCCTGGCGTCTCAGTGTCCTCACTCCCAGGGAGCTGCTTCCGCTACGTTTTTCCAGAACCACCCGGGACACAGGGAGAATCCACAGAAAACAATCACCAAAATCGCTCTTCCTTCATGCATTTTGAATTTGTTTTTTTCTCTGTCGTTTTTTGGTAATTGCCCACGTTTCCATGTCTCCTCAAGGATAATTGCCTGTGGCAGAGTAAATGAATTTCCTAATTGCCTTCCTACCAGCCGGCCTGAACAAAGTGCAAATGTTCCACTTTTCCAAGGTTTCTTTTGTCTGGTCTTCATCAAACTCTATTTGAACACGTCAGAATTGGCTAGTGACATGAGCTTTAGCTTGTGTGCCTCTTGCTTCACAAAGATCTTTCAAATGATACTGAGTTTCAGTAATTTTTAACCATTACTGAAGTCATTTTCTCACTCTTTTTCTAAGTGATAGATTTTATTTCCAGGATTTTTGCTTCCTAAAAAAAACTTAAATTTAAATTTTTAAGTTTTAAATTTTTTTCATTTCTTTAACTACTTTGGCATACAAGAACTAACATAGATTCATTTTTATTGCCTTTATTTTCCTTCCACAAACTTTTTTTTCCCCCTATCTATTCCACACAAGTTTGGGTTTATTCCGATTTCCTAATTTTGCTTTCTGGAAAAAAAAAATGTATGGACACTTCTTCCTCCTTGCATTCTTCTTTCATAAATATAACTCTAAATCATGTTGATCCATAGCTAAAGAACACGAGCGGGCACCCCTCTGGACACCAAGCCGCAGTCCATCGTCCTGCAGGCTGGGGGGGAACAGTTTCCCCCTTTCCCTTCACTAGAGGGAAAGAGCCCCGTCATGTGCTCGTATTTCAGTCACAGAATATTCTTTCCAGGGGAGAAGGAATTAGGGGGAAGTACATGCTGATTAAAGATCTAAACATGTGGACACAGATGTCTTAATTTCTTCCATTAAATGATTTCTGAACAGCATTACCCTCCATTGGCTTGATACTAACTGGAATTGAGCAGAGTTACTCAGAAGCAGTACTATTCTTATACTCTCTTTTTTCCCTACTTTTATAAGGACGTGAGGATTTAACATTAATTCTCCTTTATTTAGTTTATCTATTTTTATTAGCAAAGTGACTTATATCCTTATTCCCTCCAAATATGTTTGAAATCAAACACTTTCTGTGACCTAGTCATGAGAGATTTTCCTTCTCTCTCCCTAATTCTGAGAAACTTGTATCCCATGTCTATGCTTTTCCGCCTTTTTTCCTCAATCCAATGCACTTCACAACAATGTTCTCCCGTCGCAGCTCACCAACTTTATGTCTATACCAACTTCAAAGTTCTGGTGTCCTTCTTCCCTTGGAGTTACAAAATTCCATGTCTGCTAGAATACTCCCCCTGCAAGGAGCCGCTTCCAGGCGTCGCCCATTGGTACCAGCACCAACGCATGGGACTATGGACACCACCGAACTCTCTGCACTGGTACCTACAGGGGAATCCTCTTAGTTCTCTATTCCTGACTTTGGGGGTTCCTGCTCCTTTCACACCCCTGCTGGTGTTTAATTACAGTAATTCTCCTCTTACTCATAATTTTCTATTTCATAAACACTTCATCCCCTATTTTATTTTAAAATTACATCAGTCAGTGGAATGGGCTGCCCAGGGAAGTGGTGGAGTCACCATCCCTGACTGAGTTTAAGAGTCAATTAGATGTGGTTTTGAGGGATCTGGTGTAGGGGAGAACTTTGTAGAGTGGGGCTGATGGTTGGACTCCATGATCCCAAGGGTCTCTTCCAACCTGAGCAATTCTAGGATAGAAAAAAACAACCAAACAAACAGAAACAAAAATAAGAAAAAATAATAAGTCTAAAATATGAGAATGGCAAAGATCTAATCTTGCTCTTGGTATGAGGCATGGAGTCAATGCGAGTCTCTACAATGCTGGATTCTCTTTAATTATCACTGAAAACCGGGCCAGCATTGAGCAGGTGGGGAAGGTTATCAGTGTTACATCGACAGCGTTTGCAGCAAAGGGTCTCAAAACATTCCCAAGTTACTGTGAAACGCTGCGAGCACTTTAGCTAAAATATAACCTCAGAGAAGAAACCCCCCACCTCTCCAGAAATGCCGAGCACATAATTGCAGTCGGAGCCTTCTGCCTGCCCTGCATAAGGGAGAGAGAAGGCAAAGGTTCAACATAAAACCTTTAAAAGTTGGAGACTACTTTAAAAGCTACATTGTCAAAAGGCCAGAAGAGTTTCTTTTATTCCTACTGGTCCAAAAGAAGTCCCAACAAAACCCAAATCCAAACCCTAGCAGGAAGAGGAAGTTGTACATGAGCCTTAAGAAACTGCAACCCCAGGTACACAGCGGCAACGCTTCCCCTTCCTCGCCCGCAGACCCGGTTCCGCTAAGCTCAGTCGATACTCAGCACAGCGGTGGGGAACGCAGGCCACCGATACAAAGACCCACGGGATTTTCTGTGTAAAAGGAAATCCATACAGCTGAAAAACCCAAGCATCGGAAAACAGAGAAATAATTTGAATAATTAAAAAGCAGGCTGTGACAAGACCTGCCATGTGGGAAGGGAGCTGCCTGTCCATCAGGAGAGTATATAGACATAACCCATCTCGGGATGCGTGACATGCACATGACTGTGATGTGTCCATCACGGTGCTCACGTGACCTTACCCAGCTTTACAAGGGGTGTTAAGATGAGAAAGGATCATCAGTCATCTATTCTGATTTCCTGCATGATAAAGGACTAGCATTTTCAAAGCGCATACATAATTTAGAAACATATAGACCGTGGGGTTCTCGTTAGACGCCCGGCTCCCACTGATTCCACATTTGATAAATGACATTGAGTATCTCGAATCTCTAAGGTCCAGATCCTCAAAGGCACTTTGGAAGCTAATTCCCCCTACAATCAAAGAAAATCAAACGCCTAAATGTCTTTGAGGACCTGGGCCTAACCCATTTTTGAAAATTTTGCCCTTTATGTCTCTTTTGATAAAGATAGGTGCGGTTAGATGAGGGGCCATTTTCATTTTCCTTCCTAAGGAGGTGATAATGCAGACACTTGTCTTTAAGCGTTCATCCAGGAGGTGGAGGACCTGGAATCAGCCCTCTCCTCTCTCCGAGGACATCCTAATGACACCTCCTGCCTCCCAGGAGGACGCGCTGAGCGGCGCCATGCTCTCGGGAGAGGGAGCGTTACCCACCAGCTTTTGCACAGCTGCCCTGCCATGAAAAACAGGGAACTCCCGGGGCAGAGGGAGAAAGCAAGCAGAAACACAGCACACTTCTGGAGAAAGAGACCACCTGCATCTTGGCCCGTGCTTGAGGTCACTCCTCACCCGCGTTATTGCTGTACGATGGCAAACAGAGCTGTGGATGGGGGAGCAGGAGTCCTACCCACTCCTGACCCCAGGGGCCATGCCTCAGCCCTTGGGCTGCTCTATACAGAGCTGTCACCAACCCCAGCACTGTCACAGGCACCTTCCCTGCTCCTCTCTCCATGTGTGCAGGTCCTGCTCTTCTCTGGAGAGGGGTTGCAAACGCCTCTTCTCAGAGGAAGGTAACAGTCTGTGAATTCCAGCCAGGAGGTCTGAGGGAGCTCCTAACTGGTGAGGACAGGCAAAAACCCACTCTTTCCACAGGAGATTTTTCACTGTGTCAGCTGTTGCCAACTGTAGGTGTCCATTTTTTGAGTCCTGTTTGGAGGGAATGGGAATGTCACCAATGGCCTGGGCAGACCCCAGGCAGACCCCTGGGCTCCGCTCTGCAGGACGGTGTCTGGGCAGGGCTAGCATTGCTCTTAGCTTTTAAAACACCTGTATCCACTGCTGGATTTGTCTGTGAGACACTAACACTGCTGCCCTTTTCAAGGGAGGCCAGACTCAGAGAAAGGAATGTGAGAATTAGGAATTCTTAGGATAAAATCATAGAAATCACGGAATCATAGAATTGTCTGGGTTGGAAGGGACCTTTGAGAACATCAAGTCCAACCACCAACCTAATTCTGATAAAGCCATCACCAACCCGTGTCACTGAGCACTGTGTCAGCCCAGCTTTGGAATCCCTCCAGTGCACCCCGACAGACCGGAGATGGTCCGGGTGTAGCCGTGGAGGTCAGAGCTGCCCTGCAGCATGGAGGGAGGGCACCGTGCCTAAACCTGCTGCCAATAATTGCCCACAATACTATCGGGAGGGAAATAATGGCTCTCTACAGACAGTGCTCTTCATTTGCCCTAATTAGAGTTCTGTATGAGATTGGCCAGAAGGAGGTACCGGAGGAAAACGGGGAGATTTCTGCGGTAACGGGACATACGTGTGAGGTCATGAGCTGTTCAAAAAGCTTCTGAAATGCTCCCTGGGAAGGGGTGGAAATGTGATCCCTCACCCTGGGTGGTGGGTGGGAGGTGTAGGAAACCCTGCTGTGTGGAGAACGGAGAGGGGGAGAACGCTCCTGCCCAGACCCCAGCACGGCTTCCAGCAGCCGGGACTGCAGACCAGAGAGGGGGACACTGACACAACAGCACGTGCTCGTTCTCTGCAGTGACAAAAGGTGACATCAGTTGCTTTGGTCAAAATTGTGTCGAGGACAGGAAAGCTGCCCTCAAACAGCCGGTGGGGGTTTACCACTGGGCTCAATGGAGCCAGGCAGCAACCCCGTTCTTACAACTTGCAATTATTGCTTACCCTTACAAAAACCCCTCCATGTGAAATACTGGGCAGGATGCATTTCTTACCTCTCATTTTTTCTTTATTCCCATGGTTGTAGCAAGCTCCTCTGTATGTTTTTCACCTCCAGCAAGTCCCTTGCCTCAGTAACAGCCATCAGCTGCTACAGGTGTCCACCAATAGAGAGGTGACGGTTTTCCAGGTGTTGCCTCACACCTTTGCCTCGCTTGCACAGAAGAAAACTAACTGGGAATGTGAAAAGGGTAGAAATTGACCTTGTGTTCCCCTACTATCAGCCATTTCTGATGAGACTACCAAATAAAGGAATATTAGATGTGTTGGTGAGGCTTGTCCTTGATTGTTTGTTTGTTTGTTTGTTTGTTTTGTTCCCAGGGATGCCTGAAAGCATCCCCATGCAGAAAGCATCCCACGCCACCCATCTCGGGAGCGGCGTCCCACACACCTGAGCAAGGAGCTACTTTGCTTCAAGCCCCTCGTGATGAAACCAGTTACACAGCACAGCTCCTTAGACAAAACTAGTCAGGACATGGGCTTTGCCTCTGCTGCAGCCCCATGTGTGAATGACCTGCCTTGTCCTCTCCAAGCATCTCTTTATTTTCATCCCTCACCCCCTGGCACTTTCTGAAGCATTTTAAACCCCGGGGTGGGTGACTCTCCATCTCCAGGCACCTCCCCAACCCAGGGAATAAAGCAGTCCCGGAGGAGGCACAGAGTTACAACTATTGCTTTTAAAATTAGCGCTTCAAAAGGGAGGAATGATCTAATACATTGAGTACAGACAAAATACTGAAGAAGTATTTGTTTCTTCCTGCTAAAGCACCTTTCTGTGGTCTGTGTCTGTCCCACGGGCTGTACTTCACACCGGTGCTCTCCGGGTTGCTGAGCACGGGAGGACGGGCGGGCTCAAACTGTGTGCCCGGGGCAGAGGGACGGGCGGCGGGAGCCACGTTAGACAAGGAACCAGCATTCTGCAGTATTTCTGTTGCTTTAAAATGATCAAGGTTGATAATTTGTTAAATGAAATACGTGACCCTTGAAATTCTGAGGTCATTTCTACAGTTGCCCTCTAAGGGGAGAGGTAAGAGAATAATAGCAATATGTCAATGCAGTGGCTTCCAGTTCAAGCTCAAGATAATGCACTCGCTGCTGGGAGTCTGGAATATCAATGCTTTTGTGACCCAAATGTTTACTGTTGGTATTAGCATTATTACTGAAATATTCCAGTCATTCTGTATAAGAAATGACTGGGGAAAATTTCCCTACCTGAAAGGAGGGCGACTCTGGCCAGCGCCAGGCAGCTTTATTTAATGCCCAAGAGTAATTTGCAGCGTGTGTGACCAAAGCCACGCGTAATGAAGGCAGCGGCTTTAAGAGGATGCCGCATCTCTTTGACATCTCTTTCATCGCCATCAGCATCGTAATCAGCCACCAGCGCTGCCATTTCAGCAGATAGTACAAAATTACCAGTCAAGAGAGAACAAAAGGAGGCAGTTGATCTTTTTATAATGCTTTTAAATAATGTTACAATTCATGAAACGAGTGCTCGTGTGGCGCAGCCCGTGGTACAGCAGTGCTGTGCAGCTCCCTTGGCAAACAAGGTATATTTAAGCTGCCTGCTCCTGGAGCAGCGTGGTGTGCCACCCAGCCATGGCCTGACCACGGCAGGTCCCGGAGAACAGCACAGCTTTCCTCTTCAGGCAGGTCCCTTCGCCCCATACCTTTCTTTTCAGGGTAAATACTTGAAATCTAAAGCTGCAACATGTATTTTTTTTCCGTCACAAACCCTTTTTGGGTGAAAAAAGCCTAAGACAGCATCTTTACCATCCATCCGAGTATGAGGATATTGTGCCTGTGGTGCTGGGGGTTAATAAAAACATCTATCACCACAAAAAGCATGATTCTGTAACAAAAATGCTGCCCCAGTACTTCGTACCCAAATGTAAATTTTCCAAGACTTTGCTGCTTTCGGTGAATAGAGTGTGAACTGAATAGAAAACAGGAGCTACTCCTGGCCCCAGAGTTTCAAAGGCAAACACCAATTTGGAATATTTGGTATTTTTTTGGTCCAAATGGCTGCAGCACAGAGGGAACTGAACTTCGGGGAGCAGGAGAGGTCACACAGCACAGCAGGGAGCGTAGGCACAGCCTGTGTAGGCACAGCCTGTGTAGGCAGCACGTGCTGCAACCCACGCAGAGGCCATTCCAGCAGGTGGGACACTCCAGAGATGCTGCTGTTGTGTGGCCATACTGGTCACAGCCGTCCCTGACCTCCCCGGTCACTGCAGCAGCAGCAAACCTGCCCAGGGAGGTGGCCAGGGAGCTCCAGGGTGTTGTTCTCTGTCCCACAGCTAATGTGGGGGGCAAAATCCAACCGGTCTGGGAGAACCTGCCCTTGCAAACATTCCTGACCCAACACCTGGAGACAGCTTTAGCCCTCAACAGCACGGCAGAGCTCTGAGAGCTTGTGCTTAAGCCTTGTGCTCCAGAAGAAAGGTGGAAAACATAAAAACCACAAACCTTACTGCACATCAGAAGGGTGGGGAAAAGCCGGGCCAGGCCACCGCTGGTAGCACTGACAAGTGCTGTGTCCTTCCCTTCCCTCTCTAGCTGGGAAGTTAGAAAATGGGACTGAAAAGGTAGTGGCTTTTTCCCAGAGGAAACGTGCTGTTGACAGTAGCCATTCTCCACAGCACCCACAGGGCTGGAGGTCACTGCACAGGCAGTCCCGTCACTGCAGGTCTAAAAGGACCAAGTGGATGTGTGTCACGGTGGTGGCATCCACCTGGAGAGCAAGTCCCAAGAGCCCAGCACCAAGCTGCTCTTCTCGTACCAGAAGGCTATGCCAGCCTCTAGCTGTGATGCACATCAGCTGTATTTCTGGCGTGACGTCTCTCAGGTATTCCATCCATGAACAGCCTGTGTTTTCATATCCCTCTATATCCCAGTAACGCCTTTTCAACGCCTGGCGGTCTGGTGAGGAGGATCACTAAGCCTTGCGTTGGCCATGAGCAGCAGGGCAGGATCCTGCACCCTGGCACAGGCCACTGTGGCACATCTCCTCTGGCTCCAGCTTTTCCTTACCAACACCCTCATCATTCTTTTGTTCCTGAATACCCAATTCTCTCAGGCAGGGACCATGAACGAGACCTACAGCAAAGACACGGGCCCTCTGCTGAAGAAAGGGCAAAGCCTGTGTGGAAATAAACGGTTCCCTGGGCCTTTTTATTGCTTTGAATTTTACTGGTGAGCTTTGTTGGACTGAGTCCTCCCTCAGCTCACCACACCGAGTGGAAAAGCAGAGCCACGCACAGCTACTTGAGAAGCAGAACCACCCCGAGGGGGAAAGGCCGAGCGCGAGCCCCAGCAGCCGGGAGGCTGACCAGTAGTGCCTTCAACACCACTGGAAAAATTCATTCCAGACCAGTATCTGTATTCCTGCTCATACGCCAAAAAATGATTACGTTAAAGTTTTCTTAATACTGTAGTCTTTGTGTAAATGAAATGCAATGTTAAAATGTCACCCCTCTGGAAAGAAATGAGTTAGTGTATGTTAGACAGGCACACTGACAGACTGATATTTCCTGCCTGGAATCCAGAAGGGATCTGTGCTGCCCTGGGAATGTCCAATACAACGGGAAGAAAATAAATAGCCCGTTGTAAGGGGGGATGGGGGGGCACCCACTTTTCAATAGGGCTGTTACTATTTTATTATTTTTAGGTGAGCTGTTCTCAACAATAAACTCTCATTTGAGGAGCTGATTGGCAAGGACTGGTGAGTCCTTAGTTTGTGTATGAGGACATACCAGCTCCAACCAGCAGTTGGAGTGATTTTTTTTTTCTTTTTTTTTTTTTTTGCACATTCCAGGATTTCCAACACAATTGAATTTTTATTTGTTTAAGAGCTGGGCTAGCTTTAAGAAGGGGCTGCTTACCGTGAAGTAATCCCCGTTTTCCTGCAGGGACCGGAGGGTTTCCTCTGAAGCCCAGAGAAAATTTCCTGGTCCCCCAGCCGTCCCTGCTGCTGCCACCAGGGTAAGTCCCTTCTTCTCGGGCTGCCCGACCGTCTGTCGCGGCTGCAGAGCTCTGGAGCCCTCTAGTGCCTGGAACCCTGCTCCCGGCCCGGCTCCCGAGGAGGAACTCGGCATAGATGAAGGCCGCCGGTCCCTGCCCCTCTCTGCCTCCCCCTGCGCATCCCACAGCGACCTGCTGCGGCTGGGAGTGCTGGAGCTGGGGTGCTGGGGGCTCACTCAGCCCTGCTGGGGTCCCCGGGGTGGCAGCGCCCCGCCTGCTGTGACGTGTAGGTACGGAGCAGTCACAGGGGGCTTCTCTAGGCCCCGCTGAGTGCTCAGAGGTTGCAACCAGCCTTACCTAAAACACAAGAGCATTTCAAATAAAAGTTGAGAAAGGTGTGTTCAACAAGACAAAAAAAAATAATAAAAAAAAAGGGCAATCAGGAGGTTTGAGTGAGATCACAGATACCACAAGAAGCATCTCCTGGTGAGCAAGAGTGAAAGCTCAGCTCGGGAACACCGTGCTGAGCGCAGGGATGACACAGCCTGCCTCCCTGCAGAACAGGCTGTGCGGTTTGGGGAAAAATAACTCACTTTGGGAACGCTGCACATGTAGGGCACAATGCAGAGGGAAGGGGGAAGATCAGGGGAGATTTAGATGAGATGTCAGGAGGAGCTTTTTCTCCCCCAGAGTGGTCAGGCAGTGGGATGTTCTGCCCAGGGAGGTGGGGGAGTCACCGTCCCTGGAGGGGTTCAAGAATCATCTGGACAAGGTGCTACAGGACATGATTTAGTAGCTGAGTGGGCAGTATTGGTGACAGGAGGATGGTTGGACTGGATGATTGTGTAGGTCCTTTACAACCTTGTGTTTCTTTGAGTCTTTCTATGATTCTATGACCATCATCACTTGTGATCTACAGCCCCCTGAGCAGCCCCCCCACCCCAAAGCAAACCAGAGGCTGATGCACCCCCAGACCCCTGGGGGCTGTCAAACAGCATCGGGCACAGAGCAGCAGAGCAACTCCCTGGTCACAAGCTCCCCACCAGGAACAGCATGGGGAGCAGGACTCGGGAGGTGATTGTCTACAGGCTTATAGCAAGAAACCATAAAATAAAAGCAAGGAAAGGCAAAAGAGAAGAGAAAATTAGATACCGAAACAAGCTAGAAATTATTTAACAAGGAAACTGAGGAAAAAATAGAAAAGGAGACACAAGGTGGGTGTGAGTAACCCGGGAGCAACCTGAGGAACCAGGGTACCAACTCTGCCAGCACCAGGCAGTGCCCAGGTGTAGTGGGTGCAGGAAATGAGAAGGAAATGAAACGTCATGCATTAAGCCAAATAATGGAAATACTTTTCTAACGCTCTAGAAGCATAACCCTAGAGTGAGGTTCACCAAGGCAATCACTCAACAAAAGGGTTGTGACATAGTAATGCTGGGTGCTGCAATGCTTCTAAGTTCTGCACTGGGCCTATTTGAACAAGGGGATTCCCAAAGCCCCGTCAGACACCCCGCTGTCTCCTACGCCGTCTGGAGGAACAGCTCGGTCCCCAGGCTGGGCTCCACGGAGACACACAGACCTGCTCTGTCAGACAGCTTCAAACGCCTGTGCTGTTTCTGGTCAGCTCCGGCTGCATTTGGGTCTTTAGGCAGAGTCTTGAAAGTCAGACTAGCGAAACAGGAGGAGAACTCCCTAGGGGAGAACTCTGCAGAGTGGGGCTGATGGTTGGACTCGATGATCCCAAGGGTCTCTTCCAACCTGAATGGTTCTGTGAACAGCGTACAGCTTCTCTGTGTACTGTGCACAGGGGACATGGTTTTGTTGTCCTCTCACTGAAGTGAAGCGGGTGGCACACAGCAGCAGCACACACCTATATTTGACCAGAGAAGCTGGGTCTGGGAGCTACCCAGCTGGCCACACAGGGCATTTGAAAGTCCCTTAGCTTTTCACATTTTGACGTCAATTTTGTGCTGAGAACCAGTGAGGGACTGGCTGGCACCATCTCAGAGTACATTGTGGTTTCTTTCCTCATTATGGAAATCTGTGGTTAACTTTGCATTTTGTTTTTCCTTTTCAACATTGTCTCATTGTTCTCTCCCCTTATGCTTAAAAGTATCTTGTTCAAAAAAGGAAAGCTACTATTTCCCTGTAGAAATAAACCCAGGCAGGCTCATGAAGAGAACTATTCATAATATAAGGTTAGAGTTAATCTAAAAAATGTCCATCTGTGTTACAGAAAGGCCTCCTGACTGATGAAAGTGCAGGGAACGTGGGTCCAGCTCCTGGCAGAGCTCAGGTTTTACGGGTACAAAGTTTAGGCAAACATTTGCTCCCTCCAAGCCTTGGTCGGGATACGTCGAGGGCATATCTTATATATATATATATACACATTACTCACACCAGGGCACTGACTCAGGCACTTACGCGGTTGTGTTTGTCAGTTCCCAAAGGTGTCCCGTGCAGTCGGTGGGGGGAAGCAGAGCCCCAGGAGGGGAGAGCCAGCCCGGGGGCTGTGTCACTCTGCCCCGCATGAGGAGCAGCAAAGGGCACTGCGAGGGATGCCCGGGAGCTGGCGAGAGAATCCCGCTGCTCCACTACCACATTATTTGCTCTAGCTCCTCTGCCTCTTGTCAAGCAAGCGTTTCTCTCATTGCTCTCCTGCCATCACACCAGAAGGGAGCTCGGCTGGACGTGTGGAGGGCAAGTGGTGTTACAGGGTGCAGGGCAGAGCCAGTCCCCCCACCCTGAGCAGGAGCACTGCAAACAGGCAGCGGGTCCCAGCACGAGCCCCCCGGCTCCTGTGAGCCCTGGCAGCGACAGGGCTCTCACTCAGCTCCATCTGACGGCCTTTCAAGGCTTTGGCTTGTTATTTTATTTATGTGTAGACTAATGTATTTATTTATGGACTGAAAGGTAAACCTCAGCTCTCACTTGACAGCTCTGCAGCCCTTCAAAGATTTGCATAGGGTTTTATCCTTGCAATGAGAGGCAGAACTGGGGACCTGGGAAGAGCTCTCTGGGTGTCCATGCGTGTGCTTATTTCTGAGCCTACACAGAAACACACACAAAAACCCCAACTAAACCATTCGCTGACCCATAATGTCAAGCATTAAGAGCCAGAAGCTCACAATGCAAACCAGAGAGGACCATAAACAGTGTCTTTGGCTCGGGCAATGGAGCATCCCAGGGACACTCTCAGCAGCTCCGTGCTCCCATGAAGATAATGTGTCTGTCAGCCTCAGCAGACACGTAACATCCCAGACAGGCAAACGTATCCCATCTTACAACATCAGCCTCCTCCAAGCCACGAGTTCAGAATCTGTCCTTTTTGCTGCACAAACATCAAACGGCGGGGAGCACGGGAAGGTCTCCAGGTGCAGCCTGTGCCACAGACACAGCGCAGCAGGGCAGGTGGAGCAGGGTCAGCCCTGGGGGGAGGCAGAGACCTGTGGCCGCTGGAGCGTTCATCTGGTCAGAGGTGGGCTCCTGCAGCGTGGGTCTAACCTGAGCAGACGGGGGGCACACCGAGTACCGGGGTGCTATTCCCCTCTTCTCATTGAGGACAGGGCAGATGAATTACGTCCTGCAGTGCCTTTGTCTTCCTTCTGCCTAGAGACGGAGCCCAGGAGGAGCAGCTCCCAGGCAGACAGCCAGACTGTGGACCTCTCAGGTGGTGTAAGCTGGATCCCACGCTTATCAACCCACCAGAAGATAGGCTGGAAAAGGCACTAAAGTGAAAAAAATAGTTAAACAAGAAGCCCATATATTTTCCTGTAAAGTTTTCAGAGGAAAAGCTGGACAAAACCATAAACTTGCAAATAGCAAAATATTTTTCACCAACAGATTTTTAAAAATGAACCTTGTAAAAAATATTTTTTTTTTTCACCTCACTCTGGTTTTAACCACTTACTAAATTGTACTTTACTCTCTTTCCCCAAGTGGCCTCAATGAAGATAAAAACCCGAAAATTAGGTAGTAATGAGAGGCTAAAAGTACAGCTACGGACTCAACTCCATCTTGGAGTGTGTCTTTGTCGCCTCCAGTAGAATTCCGCAAAATGAATTTGACCTTGGATGTTTTCAATCAGTGTGTTCCAAATGAGAAAAAATTGTTGTTAGTAAAGACCAAAGAGGGAAATAAATCAAAGACACAAAGGGCAGTCAGTCGTCCAATTCTCTCCGATTCTCAGTGGGAATTGGGTGCTTAACAGCCCTTAGTATCCTTGAAAACCTCCTCTGGGACGGGAAAATGAAAAGAGAAATGGGTGACCTTTTCTACCTTCCAAAAATTGCTCTGCGAGAAGTTCAGCCTGTTGTTTTCTGGGGGAAGTGAAAGGGAGGGAGAAAGACTGAATAATTTCTGGTAAATAAGTTTTCCCTGGAGTGGATCGCTCTGGTGAGACAGGGGGGGGTAGGGGACACCATCTGTTGGTTTCTGTTCCCAAAATGCGTGTTGTGGCCACTGTGCTTTCCCCTGCGTAAAGGCAAGGTAATAAAAAACTCCATGCCTGGATCAAAATAGCTCCTGTACTGAAAGGAGCATGCAAGGTTTGCACGGGAAAGACAGTCATGAGCGCTTAAGAAAACACAGCCATGGGAAGGACACGCTTTTGTGGGATTATCTAGGCATTACCTCCAAAGAGACAACCAGTCTAGAGAGCTCTTCCATCCCATCCATTCCTTAGATTCCTGCCTGCTTCCACCAACCAAAACAACACGTGCACATCATAGCACCATAGAATGGTCAGAGTTGGAAGGGACCTTAGAGATCATCAAGTTCCAACCCCCCTGCCCTGGGCAGGGGCACCCCCCACCAGACCAGATTTCTCAAAACCCCCTCCAGCCTGGCCTTGAACTCTTCCAGGGATGGGGCAGCCACAGCTTCTCTGGGCAACCTGAGCCAGGCTCTCACCACCCTCACAGCCAAGAATTTATTTCTGGTGTCTCATCTAAATCTCCCCTCTTCCAATTTAAAACCGTTACCCCTCGTCCTGTCACTGCACTGGAAGGCTGCTCTAAGGTGTCCCCAGAGCCTTCTCTTCTCCAGGCTGAACAACCCCAGCTCCCTCAGCCTGTCTTCATAGCAGAGGTGCTCCAGCCCTCTGAGCATCTTCATGGCTCTCCGCTGGACCCCTTCCAACAGGTCCATGTCCCTTCCAAGTTGAGGGCTCCAGAGCTGGACACAGTGCTCCAAGGTTTGCATGAACCCACCTCTCAAGTATCATTTTCCTGTGCAGATGGGGTGGGAGGAAGGAGGGAAGAATCAACACTTTATCTGGACAAAAGTTTAAGATTAAAAGATTAATCTCATTCCAGTTGTGACAATGAGTCGAGGTTGAGAGGAATTAAAGTCTCTGCCCCCTCTGCCTTAACCCAGGCATCCAGAGGGGCACCAGAGCACAGAGCTGTCCCCATGGCCCCTGACCCAGGGCACAGGGGGTGGCAGAAGCTCCAGCCGTTTCAGGAGGAAGGGGCAGGGGAGCTGTGACACTATTTGGGAGGCTTCTGCTGGGCAGCAAGTGCCGGGGAGGCTGCAGCCTCTCATCCCTGCCCTTCCTCTGCTTTAAACACCTGTGATTGAAAGCTTTTTACTAATTCCTGGCACAAAAAGAAAGGTAAACACAGCTGTAGGGTTTAATGGCTGGGAGATAAGCACACACACTTGTGCTGGGCCGGTATGGCAGGACGAGGCTGCATTTCAAAGGCAGCAGCACAGAAGGGGGAACTGTACTGACCTGGGAGGTGCATTCCGACTCAGACCCTTCTGTCAAATATGCCTGGGAACGGCTTCAGGTATAATGAACTCAGCACCCACTGCAGGCTGCTGGAGCGGCAGGAGAAATCCAGGGTAGCTCACCCAAAAGGTGCACACAGACTCCAGGAGCGAGCCAGGCCTCAAGCTCCCCGTGACGAAGAGAGGGGACACAGCCAGGTATAACTGAAGAGAGGGGTAATGGCCTTTGTTCAAACAGTACAGGTGAAGCCAGTCGGGAGGGGACAGCGGGGACAGCCCACTGTACCCACTGAGCGCCCTGTCAGCGCTGGGTGCTGACACAGCAGAGAAGGAGCTATTTAATGTCTGTGAGTCTATTCTGCTCTAACGCTCTTTCAGGTCCAGGCAGCCGGATCACAGCTTGCAGCTGGCATTTGTGTTGCTGGGGGAAAGCAAACTGCTCTTGACACCACACAGGCCTTTTGGAGACGTTCTAGAGCCTGCCAGGCCTGGAACAAAGCAGAGGAAGAGCCCAGGCTGCAGGGGCACGCGGAGGGCTGGAGGCGAGCCCGGACACAACTCGCTACAGGTGTGTGCGTGTGCCCATGCACAGGATTTGTCTCTCAGCACAAGAATTTGCTGTAAATCTCTGCTCTTCTCCTACAGATGTGAAGAACAGGATCTTCACCAGGGCCACTTCCACACTTAGCATCGTTCTGAATTCTTCCTAATTTCTCTGGACTCTTTGCAACTCAGTATCCAGGTAATACCCCCTTGCTGACATCTCCTTCAGAGATGTGCAAAAATCTGTTTCACGTTCGGGTTTCCTTTTCCTATTGGAATTCCATTTCAGAAGAGCTACTTGACTCACAGAGATAATGGATCCTTAAACATGCAGGAAAACACTACTGCTTTCCTGGGATGCATCCAGGCCCATTAGAGACGTCCTCCAACTGGAGCAAAGTCGAGGGGAAGACTGAAAAGTGTCGTGTTTACTATTTAGATCTGATTATGTTGTTAATTCTCTGCTTCAGCTTCCTAATCAGAGCAAACAACAACAAAAAATTTACAAAAAGAATAAACAGTAAGTGATATGCTGCATGGTAAACAATTATGAACTAGACAGGGGATTCTTTCTGGCTTGAATGATAAATCAGAGACACTAGAAGTCAGAAAATTAGATAAATCAGATGAATTTCTAATCTGAAGGAGAGTGCTGTTTCTGGCCAGCCCAACTCCGTACGTGGTGACGGAAGGGATCACCTCTCCTGGAAGAAGTGAACTGATGGTGGGGGCTCACGGAGGGACTGTCCCCGCTGTCACCACCACCGTGACTCAGCCCTGCTCAGCCACCCCCGTACTTCCTCTGGTAACACAAGAGACAGCTCCAGCCCGGCATGGACCACAGCGACGGGTACCCGTGTGAGCCTCCCATCGGCACTGCTCACTGCCTCACTGCCGGAGAGGCGCAGAGCGGAAGTTCGATCTGCAGATCATCATCATCATCATCATCATCATCATGGGAGTCACTGCCCATTTGAGCACAAGTGGAGTAAGGGTTCACACAGGTGACCGGTGGGACACCGCTACGCCTGTAACGCTTACATTCCGTGCCAGCACCTCTCTCTGCTTCCATCAGGTGCCTGTGCTCAAGCCCTTTGCACATGTGATCGCACAGCTAAAAATATATGAGAAGAGCAGGTTTAAAATGTGGTAAGAAATAAAGAAAGAGTGCTTTAAGCATTTAAAAAAAATAAAATTGTATTTCAGGAGTGCCTCATTCTAGTGTGTTTAATTACAGGGAACACTGGAAGCAGCATCTGATCAGCTGAGCACTTGGGGCCTCAGATTGGTCATGATGCTTCCGGCAAAAGGGCTCACAAATACCCGTCATCGCCTGCCTGGGCTGCAAACACAGAAAAACCCAATCAAGCAAAGAAACTCCAGCACCTTCAAAATAATAACCCTTGTATACAGGGCTTCAATATTCTCAATTTGGAACATGAAAACAAATCCTTATGCCATGAAAGTGAAAATCCTCACGGAAACACCAGCAGCAGCCTCGGGGTTACTCCAGCCCCGTCCCTCAGCACGTCTGCAGCCCTGGCCCACAATGGTGAAGGGATGTCCAGGTCCCACAGACACAACCCACGCCAGAGCCTGTACTCCTAGTGCTGTGATACAGCTATAGCCGCAGCCAAGGGACTGCACGGTACACAGGGAAGCCTGGCTGAAACACATCAGGGCCTTGGAGAAAAGCTGGATTTTGACCCAGGTTTTGTGTCTGGTCCCAGTCTGTACTGGGCTGAGCCAAATCTCAGAATCATAGAACCATAGAATGGCCCAGGCCAGAAGGGACCTCTAGGGTCATCTAGCCCCACCTCCCCGCAGTCAGCAGGGACACCCCCAACTAGACCAGGTTGCCCAGAGCCTCGTCGAGCCTTCCCTTGAATATCTCCAGGGAAGGGGCCTCAACCACCTCTCTGGGCAGCCTGTCCCAGTGCTCCACCACCCTCAGAGTGAAGAACCTATTCCTGATATCCAACCTCAGTCTGCTCTTCTCCAGCTTGAAGCCATTACCCCTCGTCCTGTCCCTGCAGGTCCTTGTAAACAGACAGTCTGTAAACAGACTGTAGCCCATTCAGGGACTGGAAGTCTGCTATCAGATCCCCCCAGAGCCTCCTCTTCTCCAGGCTGAACAACCCCAGCTCCCTCAGCCTGTCCTCAGAGCAAAGGTGCTCCAACCCCCTAAGCATTTTTGTGGCCCTCCTCTGGACCTGCTCCATCAGGTCCATGTCCTTCCTCTCTTGAGGGCTCCAGACCTGCACACAGTACTCCAGGGGAGGACTCACAAAGAGCAAAGTGGCAGAATCCCCTCTCTGGATCTGCTGGCAACACACCTTTTGATGCAGCCCAGGATGGGACTGGCCTTCTGGGCTGCAAGTGCCCACTGCCTGCTCATGGCCAGCTTCTTCCTGACCCAACGTTTGGGCACATTCCCAGCTGGCTCTCCCAGCCCTATTCCCTGCCCCTGCTGACAGAGGATAGGGGCTGGGGGCTGAGCTTGCTCTAACAGTCTCTATTTCAGGCCCAGACAAACAGAACTACACGTAGTCAGAACTACGCAGAAAAGTCTTTCTCTTCCAAGCCCATCTGGACACAAAGCGTGTTGGCTGCTCCCTCCAGTTCCTGCCCACACCTCCAGGCACTGCAGCTCTCCTGGCGCACAGCGTCCCCAGAGTCCCGCTCTCCCGGGATGAGGAACACCAACGGCACCATCGCCTCAGTGACACACAGTGACAGTTACAGAGTCTCTCGTGACAGTCACCACAACTGCCCTCAGAAAGCACCCCTCTGGTTTCAAAATTTATCTTTCATTGAGTTGGAGTCGTTAGTTAAGAGAGATGTAAGTTCTCCGGAGCAAAGGGAGTGTGTCTGGTTACTCTGAGTTTTACAGGACCTACAGCTGGCTCTGAAGAGATCCTGTGAATCTAGGAAAGAGTTTATAAGTGGAATTTTTATTACAATTCATATATTTGCACAGATGAAGGTTTACAGTAAGTACTTTATTTACCAAGTCTTCTACTAGAGGGGCAAACACAGTAATAGCAATTAGAATGGAAAGCAGCAGGAACACTGAGCACAGCGGGCTGGTTACAATGGAATTCCTGCTGCTCGGACAAGAGGAACACATCAAACAAGGAGCGGCACTGAAGAGGAAAGAACCAGCAAAAATAATGAGCTTTTAAATTATAAACAGAAAGGGACAACCCTCTCTTTAAACAATGCGAAAAAGGTGAATATAAAATTCAGCCACACGCAATAGGCAGAAAGCCACCATGAATAGAAGCACCTCAGACAAGTTATTACAGAGGGGGGGCTGCCTGGCTGTCAGGGAAAATGTATTGCTCTTATATTCCTTTCAAAATTAAAATGCTGCATCTGGGGACAGCTGCTGCCTGATAAGGACGGGCTGCCTGCATCCCTGTGACATTATTTCTCTGCAACCGCATGGAGAAATTAATTTAGTTAAAGGGAAGACATGAAAATAAAACTGAAATAGAATGGATTTAAAGATTTTTTTTTCCCCAAACTCGGACTTTATTATTATTACTGTTGTTGTTGTTGCTATTATTATTATGTCTTTATTTCCCTTCAGTTTCTGGTGCTGAAATTCGTTTCTTTCAGATGATTCCCTCCTGTCTGTAAATCCAAATAACCGAGCTGTAATGCCAGTTGTGGGCATTAGAAAAGTATTCTCTACATGCTTGAAGTGAACATTTGTATGAGTCGAGCGAATTATCAGCCACTGCAGGATGTGTATGGAAATGGACCAATAGCCACACCTTGGCTGTCATTTCTGCACAATGCCTAGGGATTGCATGGAACACAATACCTGCTGAATAGAAAAATACTCCATTTTACAAAAAACCCAAAAATGAGATCAGGCAGGGTTTTGTGCTGCCTAGAATCAGAAAGAAAACCATGAACAAACCAATTCCCCACGTGCTGTATTGGATGATGGTCAGTATACAGCCTTCCTGGAAAAAAAATGTTTCTTTTGTGTTTATCTCATTGAAACTCAGTGTCTCTTGTTTGGGAATAATCTCACTAAAGATTGCCCAACATTCTGTGGGAATAAGGGCTCCTTCCCATCATTCCCACTGTAAATCTTAACTATAGGCTGCCACGAGAAGCTGAGATATTAAGACACTCATCACTTCCCAGTTCACAGCTTCCTGTAAACGCCTGGAAAAATACCTGCAGACCAACAATCAAATATTCCCGAGAGGAGACAGTACACTTTTCTCCTGCTCAGGAAGGGAGCTGTGGTGATCCCCAGGGCTCTGATCCTGCAGCTCCGTTGCTGTGTCCCACTCACACACCCACGGCCTCACTCCTGTGACACTGTGTTAAGGATTTACTCCTGCATGGATAGAGCTCACCCCCTCCCAAATCTGCCAGCTACTCCAGAGGATCCATCTATCTGAAGTGAGGTTACTGTAGCTTTCTGTAACAGGACAACAGAGGCCTTTGCAAACCTTTCAAATGGCAAAGAAATTGAAAAAGCATTATGTTTGCCAAAAGAAGAGTTCCCCACCACCACCCCGTCTCCAAGAAACGTACCACATAACCTCAGCCCTGCCCTCCCTGTACAGGAGCGCTGCCTTTCCCAGTACAGAACGTACTCCTGGTCTGACTGAAACAAACACCTCGCTGGGTCCTGCTTGGTGCCTGGGGATGCTGTGCTGGGGGAACACAACCCACCTGAGACCCCGCTTTACCCACATCCCTTATTTCCTATTCGCGGCCAAAACCCTTCCCTGGGCATTCTGGTACGGTCTGGGGTTCTCGGCATCCTTGGCTGTTTAGTGGGTACCAGGACATGGACAGGACAGCAGGTCCCAAGACAGGAGGTACCATGACAGCAGGTCCCAGAACATGCTAAAAGGGCAGGACAGCAGGTCCCAAGACAGGAGGTACCAGGACAGGATAAACAGACAGGACAGTAGCTCCCAAGACAGGAGGTACCATGACAGCACGTCCCAGGGCAGCAGATACCAGGCAGCAGGTCTTAGGGTGGCAGGTCCCAGAACAGATTAAATGGGCAGGACAGCAGGTCCCAGGCCAGCAGGTCCCAGGCCAGGCAGATGCCGAGCCCAGCAATGCCAGCGAGGGACCTTTCTGCCCACTCCAGGGCTCCTGAACCTCTCCCGGAGGAGTTGGGGGTCCTGCAGGGGTGCAGAGTGCAGTCCCTGCAGCAGGACAGTGGGATGACACCCAGCAGAAGAGCACAGCAGAGCACAGAGCCGATCTCCAGCCAAATATATTGCTCTGGTAGCACAGATTTCCAGGGGGAAGTCAAGACTCTTTCCTGCCCAACAGAAAAGGAAACACATTATAAACAAAAGAGTGTACTAGTCACTTGCTCTGAAAGGACAAAGGTTCTGATTGGGCATGATACCCGTTCGTGAAGTAACTCACAAGTCTCTGTGCACTGTCATGAGCAGCTTGCAAAGAAAAGAATGTTTCTCAAAACCTGGTATATTTATGTATCTACCTCCATACACACATATGGAGTCAAAGCAGAGAATCTGGTTCAGCAAAAAAAGCCATTTTACATGTGTGTTATGATGCAGAGAGATAAAAAACTGTTTTCATGAAACTACTGAAAAACAATCCCTGCTGCAGCCTCAGTGCAAATCTCAACTCCCCACATACCCCAAAACGAGCAGCTTGCTCCCCAATTTGGAAAATTAATTTCTCTTCAATAAAAAGTCCTTCCTCCTCTCCCCTTCTACGAACCCCTCGGGGACAGAAGCAGAGCAGCTCTTCTGACAGCCCCAGGGTAAAACCATCGCTGGCACCAACCGGGCCAAGATACTGTAAGTGACTCACCAAAAAGGAAAATAAACCCAAAAGGTCTGTGAGACTCTGTGAGATCAATTTAGCCTGTTTAAGGAAATTCAGAGCTGCCCATCCAAAGGGGTAACTCTCGGCTCCTCTCCACAAGCTGCTTCTATTTCTTCCTTTCTGTTGCACTGGAATTTGTACAAATACATGGCACAAAATCACCAGAAAATTTAAAAAGATAATAATTAAAATCTGCTCTCTTTTCAGCAGAAGGCCCAGTCTGACACAGCTGTTTGTTAACCACCCAGTATCTTCTAAAAACACTGAAATCCTGATGATATGAAAGAATCTTTGCTCAAGGATAGCTGCTGCCCCACGGTCACTGAGCAGGGGCTGCCCCGACCCAGGAACACTCCACCGGGACAGCCAGGGACGGGCGCAGCACGTCTCAGCCTTCCTCTGTGCCAACCCTGAACTGCAGAGTCCACACAGCAAGAGAGAGCTCACTCCAGTCCCTACTGACTGTGGCACCATGAAAAGCACTTTCAGACAAAGACTTGACACGTTCTTGCGCAACTTGAGATAAACCTCCCAGAGAATCGAGTTTCACAACAGAGCACAAGGAAATCAGGACACTGCATTTGTCACACAAAGCAGGGGAGGTTCTGGCTTTGCCTGGGACGGGACAAGGTGCTGACCCGTGTGTGCCAGGGCAGACCCGATGGCACTTGTGCAGCAGCCCATGGCCAGCTGCAGTGCAGGGCAGTGCAGGGCAGATGCAGTGTAGGGCAGCCCATGGCCAGCTGCAGTGCAGAGCAGCACAGGGCAGATGCAGTGCAGGGCAGCCCATGGCCAGCTGCAGTGCCTGCAGAAGGTCCTGCACACCCATCCTGCCACACGTCCTGCCAGTAGGGACCCCCCGAACACGGTCCTGCAGCTGCTGCAAGCCCTGGCTGTCCCTGGGGAGCACTTGGACCCTGCAGAACACCCAGCACCTCCTGAGGCCAGAGTTCATCTTCCAGTAAGACGGTGCCTCTAACACACCGACCTGGAGAGCTTCCCTCAGGTTCAGAAAAGAGTGTCCAAACTGGGAAGGAGAGAAGAGGAAACCTGGCATGTGTGTCACCGCGATGGTCTCTGAGGGCGCAGCAGTGGCAGATGCTGGCACAGGAGTGTCCCCCAGGCGCCCGCCCGCCCCCCGCCTTCAGGGCGAATTCAGGATTCCTAGCAGGCTGCCATTAATCCAGCACCAACATTCAGGAGTGAAGCTATCCAATGTCAGGAAAAGCAAATAACAATTTTTTAAAAAGGCTAAAAATATTTTTTGTTTTCATTGTGATGCCAGCAGAAAGACATATTAGGCCCCAGATTGTTGCCTTTATTTTTGCATTTAGTTTCACTGAATGTAATGGAAATCCTCAGGAGACAAAGGCAAATGGATTTGGCCCAGCATGTTTCTGAACAGACTGTGGTGAGAAAATGATACTGACACTTAAATGCATCTCCAGCTTCTTGATAAAGATAGGGTTTTCAATGGATATCAGATTTCCCGCATACTGCTCGTCTCCAGACAGTATGGAGAGAGCCCGTTAGACTCAGAACACTCTGTTTTGACTTTCTGTTCCTTTCTGAGGCTTGCCTCAGCAGAAGAGGGGCTCTTTGGGAACCATTACTTCTATGGCTAGATCGTCCTAACTCTCACAGCCCCCGTGGTCAGGTCTGCCCGGCCACTCAGTGCATCACAGCAGCCTATTGCTCAGAATGACACACGGAGAAACACACAAACACTCCAAAAACAGAACAGCATTATGAAAATTCACTTGGGTCAGTTGTTGAATTGCCCCAGCAGGACCAGGCAAACCAGTCACAGAATCAGAGAGTGCTGTGGGGCTGAAAGGGACCTCTGGAGACCACCCAGTCCAACCCCTGCCAGAGCAGGTCCCACAGGAACATGTCCAAGAATGGGTTTGAATGTCTCCAGAGAAGGAGACTCCACCACCTCTCTGGGCAGCCTCTGCCAGGGCTCTGACACCCTCACCATAAACAAGTTCCTCCTCACGTTTAGATGGAACATCTTATGTACCCGTTTCCTCTTGTCCTCTCACTGAGACCACTGAGTCTATCTCAGCCAAGGCTGCTTCAATCACTGCAAGGTTCTGAGGAACCTTGGGTTTATTCCTTCAATTCAAAATGGAAGATAAATGTGTTTTTTTCTGTCTTACTGCCACACATGGAATGTCTGTGCAACAACTACACTCACCGTCATCCAGAACTGACAGCATTTAGCTCTGACTTCACTCCAACTCATAAATCAGCTACTTCATGCCTTGCAAGGGGTGGAAATGAGACTTTTTTCAGCTTCCAGGGAGAATACAAAGGTTTCGAGTCCAAATCAATATACAGCTATTAATATTTATTATTGATGTCATTAACATTATTTATTATGAAGGGCTGAGTAATTTTTAGATGTCTCTAACAGTTATGAATTCCACTTTTTGTCCTTCATGCCCATTTATAATTAGACCCTTAGCATACTAGTAGACTTATCTAAGAGGCAGAAGGCTTTATCTTTACATGTTAAGAGGAGCTGTAGATTGGTTGTCCTCAATACAATGATATACAGTGATTCTACGTCGATTTCCATCCATTTGGGGTGACGCCGTGTTGCCTTTTCCTGCTCTGGCCTAATATGACATGACATGGACAGAGAAGAACCTGATGAATTTCACCAAGGGCAAGGGTAGGTGCTGCCCCTGGGGAGGGATAAACCCCTGCACCAGCACAGGCTGGGGGGGACCTGCTGGAGAGCAGCTCTGAGGTACAAGACCTGTGAGTCCTGGTGGACAACAGGATGCCCATGAGCCAGCAACGGGCCCTGGTGGCCAAGAAGGCCAATGGCATCCTGGGGGGCATCAAGAAGAGTGTGACCAACAGGTGGAGGGAGGTCATCCTACCCTCTGCTCTGCCCTGGGGAGGCCCCAGCTGAAGCACTGCATCTGAGACAGCAAAGGGCTACGAAGACAATGAGGGGACTGAAACATATCTCTCGCGAGGAAACACTATGGGACCTAAGTTTGTTCAGTCTGGAGAAGAGAAGGGTGAGGAGGGAGCTGATCAACACCTATATATGCTTCAAGGGGGGGCGTCAGGAGGATGGGGCCAGGCTTTTCTCAGTGGTGCCCAGGGACAGGACAAGAGGGAATGGGCACAACCTTGTACATAAGATGTTCCATCTAAACATGAGGAAGAACTTGTTCACTGTGAGGGTGTCAGAGCCCTGGCAGAGGCTGCCCAGAGAGGTGGTGGAGTCTCTGTCTCTGGAGACATTCAAACCCCCCTGGACACATCCCTGTGGGACCTGCTGTGGGTGACCCTGCTCTGGCAGGGGTAGGACTAGATGTCCCTTCCAACCCCATATCAGTCTGTGATTCTGCCACTCTGGCACAGTCTTTCAGGGACAGGGATCCCAGTATTGCCTTTGATCACTACCCAGTGAGATACTGGAGGTCACTCCTCACATACCAGCTACTGTATGGTTCTGTCCATGTATAGTCTCTTCATTTTACCAGCTAATGTCCTCTGGAGCAGGCTCCTAATTAGTTACAAAAGCTGCCTCCGACTGACTGTGGATGGACAGTACGAAGACAAGCAGCTGCTCAGACACGAGTCCAAGACATCATGGGCAAACAGGGTCCCTTCACCTCCCCATGGGAAGTGCCCTCCCATCCTCTCACCCCAGTAACGCCAGGCAGCTGAGGCTCCAGCAAGCACCGGCTCCTCCAGGCTGAGATGGTCCCCTGCCCTGCCCAGAGCAGAAAATAACCATTGCAAAACAAGAAGAAAAAGGAAACTACAATAAAAAACCATTTGTGCCCCAAAACCACTTGTGCCTGAGAAATATCAGACAGTGGCAGCAATTGCAGCAACTGAAGAGTGTTTCTCTGCTTGAGTCAGAGCTATAGGGAGAACCACAGCTCCTGGAAAACGTAATTTGCACTTGTAGCTTGACACTTCAATGGGTAGAGAAGAAACATGTAACTCATGCATTATATATCTGGTCATGATACCCCTCAGCTCCCCTCATCAAAGGAAGTTCTGGAATGGTATGGTGAGAGCAGACCGCACTTCGCTTCTCCATTCCTTACTCTACCTCAGACCCACGATTTCTTTAAACACGGGCATTTAGTCCCATGCAGCCCCCACCCCGAGCTCCTGTGACCCCCCCGCACACACAGACCCAGCACCCCATTCCAAAGGAAAGGAGAAGGCGATGAGGAGCTAAGCTGCCATCAGCCATCTCTGCATTACTGATCTCTGGCCCGAGAGGACACGCCGTGCCCGTCCCACACCCCCAGCACCAGGACAGAGCCCAGCCCGCCCTGCCCCAGCCCTCTCCTCTGCTCATCCCAGCTACCCTGGGTCACAGCCCCTCCGCAGCAGGGCTGCAGCCGCCACAGAGGACACAAGTCCCTCAGGGAGCTCTGGATGGCCTCTTCCTCGGTGCTTCCAACCCGCCCGGGCAAAGCATTGTGCTCCGGGGAGCAGGGCTGAAGGGCAGAGACACTTGGGGGGTGGTTTTTCTTCCACGGCGTAAAGCGTGTGCTGCTGCAGAACCAAAACTGACCAGAGAGGTAAAAAGGTTGCAGGGTTGCCCCCACCCATGCCCCGCTCTGAATTTGCAGTGGCAACAAGCAGCGCAGGAGAAATCAAAGTTTTAGAATCATAGAGCTGCCTGGGCTGGAGAGGACTCTCAGTCCGAGCCCAACCACCAACCTAGCTCTGATAAACCCGTCACTCACCCGTGCCACTGAGCTTTGGAATCCCCCCAGGGATGGGGCCTCAACCCCTGCCCTGCAGCCCCAGATCCCTTTTGGTGTGAAAGGACACAAAATAGCACAGCAAACCGGTCATAAAGCCTGTCTGAGCGAGTACCAGCCAGAGCCCCCTCGGCCCCCAGGGCCTGCCCCGACACTCCCCCTCTGCAGCGGGGGGTCCTGAGCCCTCGGGCCCTAAGGCTGCACCTTGAATCCTCCACCCCGCGCTGCTGACAGCCCCTGCACTGCCGGGGNCGCTGAGAGCACGGCAGCAGCGAGCGGCGCTGAGGCAGAGCCACCGCCGCGACAAGCGGGGCCGAGCTGCCGGTCGGTCAGGGACAGGCCAGCCTGGCCTCCGCCTTCGGGAGAGAAGGGCATAAGCTGTGAGAAACCCAGCGGCTGAGAGCTCGAGTGCAGAACCACAGGATCCCGGACTGATAGGGAGCCGGGGTCTCCGGAGCCCCCCCAGTCCAACCCCCTGCCGGAGCAGGGTCACCCAGGGCAGCTGGGCAGGAACGTGTCTCTGGGGACGGAGACTCCACCGCCTCTCAGGACAGCCTGTAATGGAAATGTAGTGCTGGCTTTGGGAGAAGGGATAGATTAGCACTAGTAACCGGCAGGCACCCTCCCCGCTCCCAGGGACTGCAGGAACTGTGGCGTGCCAGGTTTAGCTGCTTCAGCCCGGGG
>VZTM01029961.1:451374-467721 GCA_013400555.1 Jacana jacana
GCCCCTTGCAGCCGCCACCCCGCGCTGCTGACAGCCCCTGCACTGCCGGGCCGCGGGGCAGAGGGGCACTGCGCTCTCTTTGCTTCACTGCTGCACCCGCGGAGTGGAGGGGCACTGCGCTCTCTGCTTCACTGCCGGGGCCGCAGGGCCGCTGCGCTCTCTCCGCCGCTGGAGGGAGGGGCCCGCGGAGCAGAGCGGCACTGCGCTCTTTCTTTGCCGCTGGAGGAACGGGGCCGCGGAGCGGAGCAGAGCCCGCGGAGCGGAGGGGCAGTGCGCTCTCTCTGCCGCTGGAGGGCGCTGAGAGCACGGCAGCAGCGAGCGGCGCTGAGGCAGAGCCACCGCCGCGACAAGCGGGGCCGAGCTGCCGGTCGGTCAGGGACAGGCCAGCCTGGCCTCCGCCTTCGGGAGAGAAGGGCATAAGCTGTGAGAAACCCAGCGGCTGAGAGCTCGAGTGCAGAACCACAGGATCCCGGACTGATAGGGAGCCGGGGTCTCCGGAGCCCCCCCAGTCCAACCCCCTGCCGGAGCAGGGTCACCCAGGGCAGCTGGGCAGGAACGTGTCTCTGGGGACGGAGACTCCACCGCCTCTCAGGACAGCCTGTAATGGAAATGTAGTGCTGGCTTTGGGAGAAGGGATAGATTAGCACTAGTAACCGGCAGGCACCCTCCCCGCTCCCAGGGACTGCAGGAACTGTGGCGTGCCAGGTTTAGCTGCTTCAGCCCGGGGTCTGGTAGCACAGGGTTCAGTAACGGTGAAGTGCAGGCTTCACGTCATCTGGGATCAAGCAAGGATGGGCAGAGTACACCCAGCTCAAAGGGCAGTTTACTCTGTGAATAAGAACACATGCTGCTTATAAAAAGTCAATCAAAACACTGATTTCAGAAAGAAAAAAATATTTGCATTACTAATAAGTCTAATAATTCAATAATTAAGAACTTCATACAAAATAATGAACAAAAGAAGAAATAATTTATTGCATTCGTTCTGCTGAAGTGGGAGGAAAATTACAGGTGATGGTATGCTGCAAGAGACATCCCCTCGGGCACAGAGCTGCTGCCGAGAGCACTGTGGGTCTGGGTGAGAGCAGCACCCAGCCAAAGGATGCACAGGCCCCTCGGATGGGTAAACCATCCTCTCCCACCTTCGAGCAGGCCTACGCTGCTCACATTTACAGACGTGCTCGCCCCGCAAACGTGCCGTTCTGTTGTCCCTGTCCTCTGGCGGAGGGAGGGGGTCTTGAGAACGCTTCACCTCACTGCCCCATCTATTGTCCTGTCCCATGGGCAAGGGAGGTGGCCAGCTGGGCAAGGGAGGTGGTGAGGGAGGTGGCCAGCTGGGCAAGGGAGGTGGTGAGGGAGGTGGCCAGCAGTACCTGCTGCGTTGGGGCAAGGCGCATCAGCAGGGGGGAAACAGTGTTGAAAGAGCAATCAGCAGTCGGGTTTTCCATACTTGAAAATTAAAATCCTGGCTTGTTTCTGACCAGTATGTCAGGCTGTGTAATACTTACTTCTATCTTCACTGTAACTACCATAAAAAACTGAACAAAATATGTGTAAGTGACTTCCACCCTTGTGACGAATTAAAGTGGATGCAGCCAGATAAAAACACAGAACCACAGAATGGTTAGAGCTGGAAGGGACCTTCAAGATCATCCAGTTCCAGCCCTCTGCCCTGGGCAGGGACACCTCCCACCAGAGCAGGCTGCTGCAAGCCCCCTCCAGCCTGGCCTTGAACCCCTCCAGGGATGGGGCAGCCATGTGTTACAGTCTTTGTCTTTGCCACCAAAGGACAGCTCTTGCAGACTGGACCCAACTCAAAATAGGAAAGGATGGTCTCAGTCATGGAAACCACCTAGTTCTCACCGTCCGCCCAAGAGCTTCGCTGGTGCTCAGTCAGAAGCACCACGTGCTGCCCAACAGCCAGTGCTCAGAGTGCTGAGCTCAGAGTGCTGAGCTCAGAGTGCTGCCAGCTGCCACCAGACCAGCTCTGCTGCCTCAGCACCCCAGGGCACAGCCGAACAGCAGCCTCAGCACCCTTGTCCTTAGCCAGCCGCTGCCTGCCCTGATCACCCAGATGGGTAGGAGTCCCGAGACTCTTAGCCAGGTCCTGCCCTCACACCAACCCCTGGCAGCACTACAGGCCAGGGGAAGAGTGGCTGGGGCAGTGACCACACAGCGGCTCACAAGGTGTCTGCTGCCAAAGCAACTACAGGTACGGCCATACCGTTTGGAGTCATTCACATGAACGACTGGGTCATAACAACAGAGTGGCCTGGCCCATGTCTAAAAGGTTACCTCCTGTGACAGAGCTCTGGTCGTTATCAATTTTGTTTCAGCTAAGAAAGTCCCTAAGAAGAGCTGGGAAATCCACCCTATTTTCTTTTGTTGCTATTGGTACTTCAAACAACAAGTATGCCAAAATGGTTTCTGATAGCCCTACCTTAGTGACACACAAAGAACAAGGCCAAATCCACTCTTTGATGAATTGCTGCTGAAAAAGCCTGTGAAAGTGCAGCTGGAAGTTTGAGGAATGAAAGGTGTGCCAGGTTCAGAGGGTCTGCAGCCTGGCAGAGGAGCCCCAGCCCCAGCCCCAGCCAGCAGCTCTGCCTGCAGATTAACAGAGAATACAAACAACTGCTGCTTCCAGCTAATCGTCCATTTCCTGCAGAACAAAACATACTGTCAGCCACGAAATGCTCCTGCCTTCCCATCTTCCAAAGTTTCAGTGTAATGACGTTTTGCCATTTTGTTAGTTTGAGATACCCACAGATGCCTTATCTCTGCAGATGAAAGCACCTGAAAATGGGTTCTTACTTTCCAATATTGCATCTGTGCCATTAGCAGAAACTGCAGGTTTTATTCTCTCTGAAGATGAAGATGGATTGGCAGACACTCTCCCCGAGGCAGAGCTGCTCCCCTTTCTCCAATGCCATCGGGCACTCCTTACTGGGACTGGTAAGTACCAAAGCAGAGCTGAGGGCAAGTCCTTCTTTTCACACAGGTACTGCACCTTAAAGAACATATAAACAGCATCAGAAACAAAAGGAGAATTTAGTTCAGCAGTAGCTCTTACACTTAACAATCAGGGGTCAGCAACAAACCCCCCAAAATAACCTCTAATATAGGGCACCATTTTATCAAAGAAGTGTCAGGTGTTGGTTTCCCTTCTCACCCCCCATTAGAACCACTGTGGGGCTGGAGCCTGGCAAAGACTCACTGATATGGGTTATTTGCATAAGGAATGTTTTAAAGGAGATCAACTAAAGTCTGAAAATTAGGAAATTAATATTTTTTTGTGTCTTTAAATCAGATTTTCTCAAGTTCTTAACAAGTTTAAAATGTGCTATGTCTGTTCCTACCTCAAATGCAGAGCTCAAAATAACTCATTTCCTAGTAATTAGGCTGGGAGAAATTGCAGAAACTTGCATAATATTAATTCCATTAACGTTGAACATCAAAATAATTTCAACTACATATGTAAGTTATTAAATATTTTAGGGGTTTGAAGGTCTGAAATATATTAAAACTGGAAACCATTGACAATAGCAATTTGAGAGGTGTTGGTTTGTGTGTATGGGAGTAAGGAAAAAATAGGTGTGAAAGACACTGCAGGAGATGGCGCTTTTTCCATTCTTCCCTTTGAAGTATAATCTATTTTTCAGTTCTCCTGGTTTGTCTTTGCTTTTTCCCACCCCTGGAAGTCTCCCTGAGTCCTCTACAAGCCCCCAGTAGCTCTGGCAGAGGTTCCTAACCCCGCAGAGCCATTTCCAGTGAATTCAGTCAACGACACCCCTTTACTGCCCTACGGGAACCCAGAAAAGTTCATCACTTTACACCTGCTTTTACCACCAGTGTCCCCCAGCACAACAGATGGGACGAGGATTTTAGTCCATTGCTCCTTTTGGCCAACACAAGCCTGCCAGTTTGAGCCCAGTTTCTCCCAAGGTGCCACCGGCGCCGGCTCCCGGCTCTGCTGCAGTGACCCGATGTGCCCGGGCTCTGGGGGCACTGGGCACGGGACATTTTACTGAGCAGCTCCAGGCAGTGAGGAGTGGGGTGTGCTAGCTTTAGCTTCAACACTTGTAACTGTTCACCTAGCACATTTACAAGCTAGCCACCAAGAACGTTCCAGCAGCAGGTTTCCACAGCAGTGAAGCCTGGGTGCGTGTTGTGTCCCCCCCGAGGTAGGTGTGTGTGAAAGCGCGGCCTGGGCGCTGACAGAGCAGGGCAGAGCTGCAGTGACCCCCGCCTCGGTAACACAGAGCTCACACACTGCAGTGCACCCCCTGGGACACGGGGTTAGAGGGGTGAATCAGAACAAAGCGGGGCTAAAAAGGGCCATTTCAGGATACGTCTAACCCAGCAGGGAAAAATGTTGTCATAGAAGAACTGCCACACCTTTTGCTTGGTTTGAAAGAGAATTTTAGTGCACTGGGAAAATGGGCAGTAGTTACATCTCCTTCTATTGTGCAATCCCACACTGCTTCCTAAAGAACTCAGCAACCCGGCTGTGGCCAGCGCTCCTGAGAAGCAGCCAGCCTGTCTGTCTGTCTGTACTCGGCCTTCTCAAGTGTGTCCTGTCCAGGAGACAGAACAGATTGGAATTCTAAAGCTGGATTTCTCTGCTTCTTCCCATCGCAGAACTTCTTCAGCAAGATTTTCCCTATATTTTGGGTATTACATCTATGCACATACTTGATTTAAACGCTCCAGTAAGAGCTGTCACTCCAACACCTCTTCACCCCAGGAGACTGCAAAGGTGTCTGAGTTGGGCTGGGCTTTTCTCTTTTCCTGCACACATTTTCTTCCTGAGGCAAATGGGAATTTTGTACCAACAGAGGCCCATTCGTTAAATATTAAAACATTTAACTCTATCTTTCTAACTGTCTTTGGGTGCACTGGGGCCATTGCTCCCGAGGCCTCTTCTGAGCCGGACACTTCTCTGTCTGCAGTGCCCACACTGCTGCCTCTTGCAGAGGGTGCCACCCTTTCTAGCACGGCACCATTTGACAGGCGCCACCATCTGAGGCAGATTGGTGTGATTTTGGCAACGCAGGTTCCACAGATGCCAAATTTGAGCTTTGCTTCCTCATTTTGTTTCAGATTCTCTTTTCTGCTTTGGGATTGGTTTTTTTCTTCTTTTTCTTTTTCGTGTTCTCTCACGCTGTCCAAGCACTTCACTTTCTTCAGTATGTTTTCATGTGGGTTGACAAATCTCCTTTGCTTGGCAAATTTTAATTCCTTCAACAAAACTTAGTTCTTTGTGCTGAGATCTGGGACAAGTCACAACCCAATCCTCTCTAGAACCCCCCGCATTCTTGCATCATTAGGTCAGCCACATCCCCTTTTTCTTGCTCTTACACAGACTTTAAAAAGGTTCACTTGTACACACACCAGTCTAGTTTTCCAATTTACTTTAAAAAAAGGAAAAAAGCCCCACAGGCTGGGTGAGGGCTGCCCCCAGCCACACTGGGCTCTGGCAGCATGGGCCAGGGGTCCTGCCTGACACCCGCCCTGCTCCGCTAACCCCGGGAGCTGTGCTGGACCACGTCCTCTCAGTCAGGAAGGACTCCAGGCCGTGGCCTGCCAGGAGCTAACGAGGCTCTGTAAGAAGGTTGAATGTACTTCTAGAAAGGTAAACTGTATTTTCGAAGGGTAAGGCACTGGGTAAGAATAAGGAGCTGTAAAAAGGCCGGAAGGCCCAGTGAAAGCAGACGCTTGGTATAAACAGTAACTGCCTCGCTGATGAACACATCCTTGGAGAAGAACAGGAGGCTGATAACAAGGAACACCCCACCACTGAAAACCAGAGAGCTGCTGGATACAGCATGAAGCCAACAAAGATTGCAGTAACTGGGGGAAAGGTAAGGGTGGCAGCGGGAGACGTTGACCCCCCACTCACCTAGAGACTGAACTGGACTGACCCCCAGTACTGGAGCACGCACACATCAGCTAAAGGATGCTGTAACTTTAAATGACATTGGGAGACTGTAGGTAGTAAGAGAAGCTGTTCAGATAAGGTACCAACCAACACTTGTAATTAAGGGGGTGTGTTTCCATGCTTTGAACCATATAAATAGTCCTAAGGGTTTGCGGGCCGGGGGGGCTGGCTTTGTGGGTCACCACCCAGCACCCAGCCCTGCAGAAATGCAATGGAATGGGTAATAAATCTGTGCCTTTGACTGCTGGCTAAATCATCCTCTCATCACCCTCTAAATTATCATTTCCATCATCATTTAACTCATTCTCAAATCACTGCTAAATCACTGTGTAATTAACATCCAATTATTGCTTAATCACCATTTGAGTTCCATAGCATCATCAGTTAATTACCATCTGATCATCCCTTGATCATTGATGAAACCCTTGCAGTTAGTGCCACAAGGATGACTTCCCTGCGAGAGTTCAGGCGTGTTTTTGGGCCAGGCTGTAGTTCAGCGTTTCTTACTTCACTAGATGTCCCAAGGCAGGGGTGGGGAAAAAAAGCAAAACCTCAGAACTAAACCACAACAAACCTTAGCCAAAATCTGAACTGGCAGTGTGTGTCAGCCCCAGAGGGCAGGGTCTGGGCTGAGGGTGGTGCAGGATAAAATCTAGACTGCGATGCAAGTGAAACCTTCACAAGGAAGCAGCCCTGGGTCTGCAGCGTTGAAGACAAGGCAGCTCTTGTAAAAACATTCCCAGCAAGTGCTGGGACAATCCCTGGACTGTGGATCAGAGCGGGGAGGGAAGCAGCAGCCTGGGCCCTTTGGAGAGAAACAGCCCCGCTGTTGTGTCTGGGACGGAGAAGCCCGAGTCAGCGCCACGCCGGGGAGCACCAGCTGCAGGTCCCAGCAGGCGGCTCCGTGGCTCTCAGCAACCTCCTTCTTCAACCGCCTTCTCACAGGTAACGCGGATTTGGATAGCTGCACACAGCAGCTCCCTGTTCCGGAGCAAATGGGAGGGTTTCACCATCATGCTGCCTCAAAGCAACACCATTTGAGATGGAATTAGGCCTGCGCAATGGGACACATCACAAACTGATGTGGAACAGCCTCTTTCCTCTTTTTGTGAGGTCTGAAATTTGGGATCAGACAGGTTCAATCCACTGTAAAGTTCCTCAGTAACCTCCCCTCCCAAAGGCGGCATGAACAGCCTTCTATGTCAGAAGGAACAAGTGCTCAACAGTCTTGGGAAAGCTGCTCCATCTGGAAATGAGGGCCAGCTTCACAATATTGTCCTTCCTTGCTGCAAAAACAGCAGCTGTTGAAATACTCAAATTTAAACAGTGATGCAAACAGAATTTCGGGTGAAGCAAAAACATAAACAAGGGAACAGTAATCTTTGGATAAGCAACAGAGTGGGGAAACCACCAGGCACTGGGCAGAAAATAGGGTGGTTCTGGCACTCCAGACGCTCAGCTCCGTTTCCAGCTTTGTCAGAGACTTCTTTGGCCTCGTTCAAATGGTGATGTGCCCAGCTCTCCCTTCCAGCACCAACAGTCTCTGGTCCCCTTCCCTCTGCCCCCCGAGCATTAGCGATTCGGACTGAGACAGCCAAGATACAGCTACATCTACCCCAGCAGCCAGGAGAGAGCGGGGGCCAGCCTCTTGTGAGAAGTCCTCACGCAACAAGAGGCTCAGCCTCACTACCAAAGGTCACCAGGTCCCTTCACTCGCAGGTGCGGATTTCACCTCCCAGTGAGTGTGGGAGGGGGTTACTGCACACCAGGGAATGGGAGTTACAGCCTCTATCCACGCCTCCAACAGAGGGACCGCCGGCTCCCACTGCCCCCCACTGTCCCGCTGCCTGCCCGGCACAGCGCTCTCCCCATGACGGTGACGGCAATAATGACAGATCTCTTGGGCTACCAATTTTATCTCTTTTTAGATGAAAAGCATGCCTAACCATCTAGCTTAGTGAACATTACTGTCTGCAAAATGAACAGACGGGCTTTACCTGTGCATTCTCTTTAATGTCGCCTCTTCTGATAAAGTCTATCGACGTTTCACAACTGAGTGTTGCAAAGCCCAGACTACAAAGGTGTGTCCCACTCTGCATGTAGTTTTCATTGAGCAAATGTTTTCTACAGTAATTAAATGGAAGACCACAGCCCAGAGTCTCTTGGAGATACTGGAAATAAAGTGAGTGTAAAAACAGAGTTTATTCCCCATCTAAGGACAACTTCCAGCTGAAAATCCCTGCAATATAGTGACAATAGATCTGCTAAATCCCAGAAAAATCAGGTTCCAGAGCTAGCCAGAAACTGAATGGCATCACTGATGTATGCAGTGCGTGGTCTAGGAAACCAAAGGCAGGCAATTTTATTGGAAAAAAAAAAAGCTAGGAAAGACTGAACTCCCACCACCCTACCAAAATCTCCGAGCCAGGAGTATTCCCCATTCCCCAGACTTTTAACCTGCTGCCTGGGAAGCTTTGTCCTTTCTTACCTTTTGTGAAGCAGTGTTCTTGGTCCCTGCCCAATTCTACCAGGGGGCCTTCAAAGCAGCTTTCTTAACTCCTGTCTTTAGCTTCCCAGAGCTCTGTCCTTATTCTCCTGCTGTTCTTCTATGTCTTAGTTCAACCATGGCTCCATGGCCTCTCTTTAAACACTTTATAAAATATGTGTGCATTGTCTTTCCTATTTTGCCATGCAATCAAAAATCTCATTTCAGTTCTGCATTGCCACAATGTCCTTATTTGGCTTTGGCACCTGCTCGTACACAGTGGGAGCTCCGTTACAGAGATGAGCGCTCCGCCCCATCCCCTCAACTGCAGAATTCATCTCTGCCCATCCCTCTAACCCCTCTCTTTACACCAAGCTGCTCTGCCCACTGCCAGAATCACAGAATCTCAGGGACTGGAAGGGACCTGGAAAGCTCCTCCAGTCCAATCCCCTGCTGGAGCAGGAACACCCAGAGCAGGTCACACAGGAACACATCCAGGCGGGTTTGGGATGTCTCCAGAGAAGGAGACTCCACCACCTCCCTGGGCAGCCCCTGCCAGGGTTCCCTCACCTTCACCCTGAAGAAGGTTTTCTCATATTTCAGTGGAACCTCCTGTGTTCCAGCTTGCACCCATTGCCCCTTGTCTGTCGTTGGACATCTCTGAGAAGAGCCTGGCTCCATCCTCCTGACACTCACCCTTTACCTATTGCTAAACATGAATGAGGTCGATGACCTTCGCTGAGCGCAGCTCCCAGCCAGCTCGGGAGCAAGAGGTCTGCTCTCGCTCCTGTGGGTCTGCATCGCAGGCCACTTGTGTTTTCATTTGAGGTTTCACATGCAAAGCTTCTAGACCCACGGTGGGACACCCTCACGAGTCACCTCATCACCAGAAAAAGCACAGGTTCGAGATGCCAGATCTAAAAATGTGGCAAACCCAATGCTGAGAGGTGGAGCACCAGAACACACCGTGGCTACTGCCTGAGAATGCTGGGAATGCTGGTACCATCTTCACTTCTCCCCTTACGGCGTATGCGTTACAACAGCACTAGATTACTGTAGCCCATTCTTCCCACTTGGATGTTTTCTATTACAGTGTTAGCAATGTAGTTTTAAGCCCAGAAAATGCTAATATGGGACTTTTTTTCCTATGAAGTGTAGAAAATGCAAAAAAAAAGAAGCAGTGAGGCCAACAGTGGGAAATGAGAAAACCCAGACAAGTTGCTATTAAAGTGTTAAGATGATGGGGTTCCTCCATGCTAAGACAGTGCTGGAAGCCCCGAGGGGAGTGGGAAAGAAGCCTCCAGTCCCTACTGGCCTCAGGAGGCTGGGGGCCAGCTCTGCCCCTGCGCACCCACTGCCACTGCCCTCGGCTGAAACAGCCCGAGGGTCCAACTGGGTCCTTCCATAACAGTCAAACCATTGCACGGGAGACACGGGGGCCATAACTGATGCCCCCGCATCCTGTGGGTGCCTGGCAATGCTGCACACAGGGCAGCACTGACAGCCCCTGCCCTCCAGACCTGTCATCCCAGCACTAGGAGGGGGATCCAAGGAAACACCAGCTGTCTGCATCCAGTTTGGTTTATTCTGAACTCGTCACAGTCAGATCATACCACTGTAATCTCCTGTTGCTGGAGATCAGAAACTACTGTGCTGACCTTGGCATGACCTGCTCGCTTTTTAATTCAGATTATTTTGATAGAGTTATCAAGTAATCAGCCAAAATTTACTTAAATAATTATTGCCTCCCAAATGGTTTGGAAATGACTGCAGACATGTATCACTAAACATATTCTCTAGATGGTGGTTTGTTATGGTTTGAGAAAAGCCATAACCATTTATAGTCATACAGACAATTATTCTATCACCCAATGACCCCTCCCCACCCAGGAAAGGGGAATCAGGGAGCACAAAGAAACACAAGGGTTGAGATGCAAGTAGATTTAATGGAACAAGAGTAAATAATTAACAGTAGTACTCAAGAACCAGCACTAATCCCAGTACTGATACAAGATGCACAAGACTTCTCCTCAGCCCATTCTCTCAGCAGGAAGCTGTGCCCTCCCAGCAGGGACAGCCAGTGTGGGACACGGCGAGTGCAAGGGCTTTGGGGACAAAGGAAGGGCTCAGGGGTCCGGCACTGGGGCATGGAGTTGTCTAGGCCCACCGCTGTCAGGGGAGAACCAGCTATGCAGCAAACTTTTCTAATTTATAAGGAATGTGACATTTCTGGTATGAAATAACCCTGTTGGCCAGCCTGGGTCAAATGCCCAGGCCCTGCTCCTCCTTGTCCCTGCCCCTGGCAAGGCTGGAAAACACGGAGACCTTGAAACTCACAGAGCCAGGCTGGCCATAGAGTAAGTATTTTCATGGATGCAGACACTAGAGTCTTCTAAAAGTGCAGTTTTCCCAGTATAGAAGACAAATTAGTCCCGTGTCTCTCAGCCCAGGACATGGCTTTAGCTGTAAGTCTGTCTGGGTATCGCTGACCCTGCAGTTCCTCTTGCAGTGTCTTCAGCCTGGGCTGTTAGGTCACCACACACCCCTGATCCTGCCATAAGCACTACACCTCAGCAGCACCACCAGGAGAACAAAATGGGTTCATTTACTTCATTAAGGCTTATCTACCTGTAACAAACTGAAATGGCAATGAAAGAAGAAAGAAGGAGTAAGGAGTTGAAACAGTGGCCGTGGAGAGACAGCTTAGTCTATTTCCTTTTGAAAAATACCTGCTGAAAACCCACTGCCAGGATGAACAGTTCTAGGCACTGTTTCTTCTGAGCAGAAACCCTACAGCAATTTTTATTTTGTGCGTAATTTTATTTGTGGGACCTGAAATTATTTCATCTAAAGAGTGCCAGAAACATCAGAGGGACATTAACTTATCAGGGATAACCAAGTGTTCTCGTGCTGCATTCCCACACCCCGCTTCAAGGTCACCAAGGCTGCTTTGATCCCAGCAGGGATACGGGGACACCCTGCTGTATTCTCCACGGGAACTGTAAAGCAACGTGCAGGATCTTACACTGCGCTGCTGGTGACGTGTGGCAGGTGGGTCTGAATATTTTGAATGCTCATGTAAATTATTTGCCCAGTTCTGTTATAAAAACTGGCAAAATTTCATAACAACTGTTTATTCATTTTCTTGCTTTCGTTTAAATGAAGTCTGAAGAAAAAGCCTGTTATTAAAGCACACATTAATACTTAGCTTAATATTAAAAGGGAGAGGCCCCGATGATAAATAAACTGTTTAGAGCAGAATTATCTGCTGCTCTCCAGCAAGCAGCACAGAGGCTTGCACTGCAGAGACTCCAAGAGCACTGCAATGGTGGCACACTCGGCCCTAGCGTAGGCAGCTGCCCCAGGAGCAGGGCCCCGGGAGGCGCGCTGTTTGGGCAGAGAAAAGCAGGTAAGGAGACAGACAGTCACAAGTTCTAGTTTATACTCGGTACAACCAGTGTTCCTAGTCTCAGGAGTGTAGCTTTAAGGAAGCCTGTGTAGAGTGGCCCTGACATCCTATGTTCTTGTACTACTTCTGGCTAGAGGTAGAGTTCCTTGGCTTCATGCTAGCTTGTGTGGTGCCACGGCTGGGTTTGTGCTGGTGTGGGTAACACACAGCTGGTTTAGGGGTTGCTGAGCAGCGCCTACACAGAGGCCTTTGCTGCTGCCTGCCCGTGCTCAGCCACCACAGCTCTCCACATCGTACTTGCCTCCACTGAGAAGATGCCTTAGAAATCACATCCACTTGTACCAGCCCCCCTGCTCTATGCCAGTTCAACCACTAGTACCAAGCAACGTGGTAACAGAGCTGCCAGCTCCAGAAGACCTCTTTCTGTTAGGAACTTCCCCAAGGTTCTAACACTTTCTACATAAGTATATGCTTGCACACATATAGATACATATGTGAGAGCAACAGTGTGATGAATTATCTCCAGGAGAGCTTCAGGAAGCTCCCATAAGGTATTAAACACTGCTATACAATCCATGGCAGAGGTTCCTCGTGCCAAGGTAAAATCGAAGTAGAGAAGTAGGCCCCTGGGAGTTTACCTTGCCCTGACTCCAGCCACAGCCCAGGAGCGCAGAGAACAGCCACGACCCTCCCAGTGACAGAGACACCCGCAATTTCCTGGGTCCCAACCACGGCTGTCTGACAGTCTGCAGGAGCAGGGCACTGCCTTTGGCTTACAGCAACTTCTTAAGGTTTTATGCCATATGTTTCCCATTACATTTAGATGTAAATTTACTCCTCTAACTTGGAAATACTCTTTTGATTTTAATTTCCCTGTGAAAACAGTGACAATCATTTCTATACATTCACTCATTCCCCCTCATTGTTTTTCCTTCACTCCACCCTTTACTCCAGCCAGGAATTACCAGGAAAGCAAAGTACTCGGTTTGAGAGACAAACCATACATTTTTTACCTCCATCCTCACTAAAAGAGAGCTCAGCCTCTTTATTTCAGGATTTTTTACATTTTTACCAGAGATCATAGAACCATAGAATGGTCCAGGCCAGAAGGCACCTCTAGGGTCATCTAGTCTGACCCCCCCCCGCAGTCAGCAGGGACACCCCCAACTAGACCAGGTTGCCCAGGGCCTCCTCCAGCCTCCCCTTGAAGATCTCCAGGGAAGGGGCCTCAACCACCTCCCTGGGCAACCTGTCCCAGTGCTCCACCACCCTCAGGGTAAAGAACCTATTCCTGATATCCAACCTAAAGCTGCTCTTCTCCAGCTTGATGCACCTTTTACTATTTATTACATATTTTCCCAATCTAATTCAATTTGCACGTTGGCAAATCTCACCTCACCCTTGCTATTTCTAACCTCTAAGCTACGACTTTATCATCACTTGCTGGATGGCAGCCTGCTTCTAATAACTTGTCCAGAGTCATCCCCTTTTCAGTTAAGTCTGGAGTTTTTCCATATACATTGTTCTTCTCACTACTAATGGCATTTCCAAACTTTCCCCATACTCAGGTGTTCCACTCATTTCACTCATAAGCTCCTTTTCTCTTCCCTACACTGCAACCTTCTAAAGCTGCGGGGCTGAGATTTTAATCAGTTTGTATCTGTATTTCCACTTATTTTAAACTGAATGCACGAGTATATTCTCTGAGTAGAATGAGCTCCCCGAATGTTGCCAACTGATGCACACCTGTAAGTTTTTCAACTAAGATCTAATTCTCTAAGTGTCTCATTCAAATGTCCTCCCCCCCCCCATTTTTTTTCTAATTATGTGTACTGAACAGTACTAATTAATAGTCTTGGGCCAGGAGCATTTACTTCTTCTCCGGACTCTGGAATTTACTGCTATAAAGGAAATAATATAATCATCATCATTCTGTTTTGCACAGACCAAGGGTTTTCCAGTACCCTACTGATTTCATGGGGTGTGTTAGGAGCTGCTGAAGCAGGCAGCCCAGCAGAAGAGCTGCCACAGCTGCGTTTCCCTCGGGTGGGCTGCCTGGTCGGCAGCGGGTCTGAGCACCTTCTCCCAGCAGGCACACAGGGTGTGTAAGCACACACAAACAGAAACTCCCAGCAGGCACACAGGGTGTGTAAGCACACACAAACAGAAACTCCCAGCAGGCACACAGGGTGTGTAAGGACACACAAACAGAAAGATGCACAGGGCCAACCACGCCGATCAACAGACACAAACACAGATGGCACGCATGATGCAATCCTCTCCTCCTCCCTGGCACGGGTCCCTGTGACCTGAGGTGTGACTTGTTGCTGGCACTTACACCTCCCCACAGAGAACAAGGGGTCCCCTCACTCCCTAAAAGAGTTGGAGCTTGGTGCAAGGAGAGGAGAGGCTGTGCTGCCCAGGCACGGGGCACAGCCAGACAGGCGTGCTGACCACAGCCTGCTCACACAGGACTCGACATCCCACTGCATCCCCTTGATCCCTTCTCTCCTCTGCCTTTGGTTCTTGCCCTACACAAATAGCAAGCCTTATACAACCCAAATGCATCCCACAATGTTTCTGGAATCCTAAGCAATAACTCCATCAGTCTGTGAGCACAGAGGTTTTTGATTAATTTCTGTGTCCCCCCCCAGCCCCACGGGGCTGAAGCTTCCCTGGGACAGCCCTGGGAGGGGCTGGGCAGGGGCTCCCTTTCTCTGACCCAGTTCTTGGGGCTCCCCTGCCTGCCCACATGCCCTGGAGCTCCTCTGTGTATGTGAAGATGAGCCTTTCATCACCCAGCCTAACGCACTGTACACAGAGATGAGGTGTCACTGCTGAAACTCTGCCAGTGCCGCACGCTCAGCTCTGCAATGCCAACCCGAGGGGAGCCGCGAGGCAGGGAGCCCCAAACCAGCACAACTGTGGGACTGCACAGGCACAGGGAACCAGATCACAGGCACTGGCACAGTTAAAAGCCTTAGCATAACCATTATAGAAGTAAACAATGAATTTCTGAAAGGGAACTCTGGCTCACAGCCATGTGGGGTGAGATGACGAGAGGCCCAACACGGGCCAGCAATGTGCACTTGCAGCCCAAAAAGCTGACCCTATCCTGGGCTGCACCCCCAGCAGCATGGCCAGCAGGGCGAGAACCCTCCCCAGTGCTGCCTCCAGCAGATCGACATGGACCTGCTGGAGCAGGGCCAGAGGAGGCCATGGAGATGCTGGGAGGATTGGAGCCCCTCTGCTGGGAGGACAGGCTGAGAGTTGGGGGGCTCCAGTCCAAAGAAGGCAAGGCTCCAGGGAGACCTTAGAGCCCCTTCCAGTCCCTCACAGAGAGGGCTCCAGGAAAATGGGTAGGGACTCTTGATGAGGGAGGGGAGCCCTAGGAGGAGGGGGAAGGGTTTGACCCTGAAAGAGGGGAGATGGAGATGCGGTCTGGGGAAGAAATTCTTAGTTGTGAGGGTGGTGAGAGCCTGGCCCAGGTTGCCCAGAGAAGCTGTGGCTGCCCCATCCCTGGAGGGGTTCAAGGCCAGGTTGGAGGGGTCTTGGAGTGACCTGCTCTGGTGGGAGGTGTCCCTACCCAGGGCAGGGCTTTAAGAACCCTTCCAATTCTAACCATTCCGTGATTATACCATTCTTACCTTAATGAGATTCTTATCCCCTTTTCTGTTTTCCTCTACCACTACAGACACCCTTCCCACGTATACCCAGGCCACTGAACTGGCTCTTCTGTTTCAGACCTCAGCACCATGGGAAACATCAACATTTCCAATGCAGGCCTACCCCAAACCCTTGCTGATGCACCACTTGACTACGGGGTCAACAGAGCAAGCACAGCGCCTTGTAAACACCTGTACCCGCGCTGGTGTTTTCCTGGGAGCTCATCCAGCAGGACCTTTCTTGGCCAGACACATCCCTGCCTTGCCTGGGAAACACGAAGAGCTCTCAGCCTGCGGCGTTTCGGCGGCAGGGATTCTCTCTGCACCAGCCTGGGGTCAGTTCACTAACCCATGGGGTTAGCCACGCAGCCGCACTCCTCCTGCGCACAGGGCAGGCTCCTGGGATCCTGAACCGTGACAGCAACCCAGCCTCCTCCATGAGCCTGTCTGCTACCGCTACCCGCGCAGGGCTCTGTCAGTAACAAAAATAGCCGTGCTGCCTACTGGCGGATCTTAAAAATACCGGGACGCCCTTGGTAACGGAGAAGTGTGTCCCGGTGACCTTGAACGCGGTGCCTCTGCTCTGCTCTCCGCCCCCCCGGGCACAGAGCAAGGGCCACCGGCAGAGACAGCCCGCTCCGCCCCAGGGAGCGCTGCGTTTCGAGGGGCGCAGGCCGCGGAGTGCTTGCGCGCCCCGAGGCCGGTGGGGAGGCAGGGGGCGAGCCGGGCGCTCACACACAGGCCGGAGGGATTGCGGCAGGTTGTCCTCCAGCACAGGCCCGCACACAGGAGCCTCCCGGCCGATGGGATCCTCCCCTGCCCCGCTCCTCGCCGTCTCAGCCCGGTG
>VZTM01029961.1:468241-523654 GCA_013400555.1 Jacana jacana
GGGGGCGCGGAGCCCCGCGGCAGGTGCCGGCACCCCCCGGGCTGCCCCCACCCTCCCGGCCCCGGGGAACGCATCCCAGGGTAGGGGGCTCTCCGGGAACAGAAGCGGGAAAAGGAAATAAAAAAGGATGTTGTCTCATTTATGCCTCTGGATTTGGAAGCCGCTTCACGGGAATCTGAAGGGAATGTAGCAGAAGTTGGAGCACCGGCCCTGACGCCAAAATGGATCCTGTTGGCTTTCAGGGGGACTGATGTCTGTGGGTTTTCTTCCTTTTTTCCATTTTTGTCACCTGGCACAAGGATGGTACAATCAAAATATCAGAATTCGAATGCCTTTGTGTGCTGAATGGAAGGATTAGTGAGCTTCTCTTCTGCCGTACCACCGTCGGGAGTGAAAGAACCAGTAGGTGCAGCGCTGTGGGTGGTCACTGGCATTGCACGCCGTGTGTGGTACGTACACAGGTCTGGGCGTCAGAGGAATGGCCTTCTGGAATTGAGCAGAAGGGGGAAATCTGCCTCCTCTTTGTCCCTGTTATGTGTTGGTGATTTGGGTTTTCTTCTGCTGTAGATAGGCTGCTCTGAAGCAGGCGTGTCGATACAGGAGGGTAGGCTTGGCGTGCAGGGGCAGGTCACTAGAATGAGGGTTACCTGCATGAAGGAGTGGCTAACAGCTCTGTGTGGTTTGGTGGGGAAGAGAAAACAGGGATTGTGCCCCTGGGAAGAAAAGGACAGGCTATTCATCTGCTTTTAATGAAAAAAGGAAGGGGGGTATTGGAGCCTGAAGGCTGTTTCATTCAATGTTTATTTACTTGTATGTTGATTGTGAGGGATGCTGTTACCCTGCGTGTTCAGAGCAGCTCCTGCGGCTGTGGGACCCCAGTTGTGACTGAAGCCTCTGGTCATGGGGCTGGTGGGATAGAAGTCATACCTGGGGAGGTGCCCTGCCTGGAGGGCACTAGAGGAGGTGACAGGCAGTTGCTTGGTCAGTTGTTGTTGTTTGTGGGAAGATGTGTAAATCCATGTATCTGCCTCAGTTGCTGTTGCTGGGTGTGCAGAGGGCAAACAATGGGTACAGACATGGGAAACGCATAAAAAAAACCTCCAACAATTGAGGCTTCACAGGGCTGGAATAAAGAGTGACTGTGCATTGCAGGGTCAGAAAGCTGTTCAACTGACAAATATATGCTCCGGAGAAGTCATTAACTATGGCCCTGTCTAACCTTGGGCCCTTTAACGTACTCTGTGGCACACCCAATGGACATATTTCAAAGCAGGAAAAAAATCTCATTGCATCGAACCTGTATCTTCCATCTACCAAGTGTTTACTTTGTTCCTGTAAAACTCTGAGGAGTCTGAGTGATGACATCTCTGCATCTCTACTGTTTTTCCCTGTTCTAGAGAGGAACATGGTTGGCTGTCGCGGCCATTGCAATGGTGTACTCATGTGCTAATTGCTCCTCTAATTGCCTGTGGCTGGAAAAGGAAACTAGCTGAAGTGGCTGAATTCACATACTTCTCAGATGAGTCCGCCCAGTCTATATAAAGTCAGTTTCTTCCCTTCATCAAGGAAGGGGTTTCCATTTTGTTGTTGTAAATACAGGTAGTAGGAGTAGGCACTAATGCTGGCAGTGTTAGTACAGCAAGTTTAGCTGTTTGTGCTTCCTGGTAAACCTAAATAACTTTCAGAAGGCTGTTAACAGGTTTTTTCAGGGTGTGGTGGCAGGGATGAAGGAGCAGTTGACCAAGAGCCATTCGTTATCATAGATGTGAATGTGTGCCTGATTGGTTTGACACTGAAAACCTGAATTGCTTTTGGTTTTATCCTGTGTTGCTCCAAAGACTGATGGTGTAATTGTGTCAAATGGACACGTGTGCTCTTGCAGAGAACGGACATCTGTGCAATTCTGGGTGTGAGTTTAGTTCAGTAGTGAAACTGATGTAAATCTGCTTCCTGCAGGCTGCTCTCCCAGAACTCCCCTTCCTCCTCCCAGTGCGGTGGCTTCCATCCCCTGCCAGGCAGAGCAAGGCAGTGTTGTGGTGGTGGATGTGGGGCAGCAGCCCTCCGTCTGGAGAGCTGGCCACTGGGTGATCTGGGATGGACTGGGCAGCAGCTGAGATCTAGCTGCCTTCTCAGTCTCTGCTATTTTGTAATGCTTCATCTGGGTTGGCTCTTCACATGTGTATGAGCGTAATTATCCTGGAGGTTTCTGGGCATTTCTCCAGGTGGGGGGGTGCTGGTGGGTCTGTCTGGGTGGGTCTGGGTTCCTGGGGAGAACAGACTGGGAAACCCAGGAACCCTTCATGCACTCAGAGGTTTGATTCCACCTGTGGTCCTTTCCAGGTGAAATGGAACCGTTCAGTTAAGCATTCTCATAATAATACATGATATGTTAAAGCTGATGCTTCCCAGTGCAGTTTGAACTGACTGAAATAACCGTGTTCCAGAACAAGCATGTATTTTTTTTTCAGTTTGGTTGTTACCAGGCTTTCAGTTGGATTATTTTCCCCAGATCAAGAATTCCTTGAAGGCTGGGGAAGAGTGTAAGGGGACAGATACTACCCAGTGAACTTAAGACTATGTTTAGCATGTGCAAACAATCAACAGTATTTTAACAGGAGTGATAACTGTTTTTTCTCTCCTGATGAACAAATGTATTGGTGCTTTTCCCAGTGCATGCCCTTCATATGTGGTAGCTGACATCCCCGGGTGAGCAGGAAGGACCATCTGAGAAGTAAACACCAGCCATAAGCTCCAGCTTTGTCTGCAGTGTGCAAATGGTTCAGTGTTGGACTCTAACTGGTGTCAGTGGAAGACGTGTATGTGAGCAGGCAGTCAACTGCAAAGGGGAACCAAGGCTTTTATCTTATTCTATTTTACATGTATTATGGTGGGAACAAGACGGCGTGCAGTATCACTAAGTTAGACCTAGTGAAGTAAGTGAACGCTCCCCAACCCGTGGTAACGGGCCCCCGAGTTCAGCATCTGAAATATGGGCACAGGAGTGCAGTTCATGTGTGATTCTCACAAAAGCAGACCGATTGGAGCCTGTCTCCTGAAGAGACCCCGTGCGAGAGCAGCACACACGTGAACCCCATGACAGAGATCAATTCTACGATGCACTGCAGGACTAGTTTGAAGGAAGTTTTTGTATTCTATGCTCTTAGAAAATGACTGTGTTAAACCAACATTACAGAAGGAAGGATCTGATTGTACAGGAACTGTACACTTCAGTATATGTCCCTAGCTTTAAATATCAACATATGGGAGGAGAAAGTAATACAAAGTGGACTCCCCCTTAGGAGAGTCAGTGCAAATGTTCCAGCCAAGTGCCAGATCAAATAATTCCCTTTTTTTTTTCCTTTAATTTTTACGGCAGAACCAGTAAGATATGACAGTGGTTTTTGTCCTCCTACCATACTGGAGATACACTGCACTTCTGAGCTGGTCCCATTTCTGCGGTGGTAAAATGATTCCGTGGTGCCTCTGCCCTTCTTCCCTGGGTAAACCAAGTGTAAAGCATGAGCTCTGCAGAAAAGCTGCTGCAGAACAATTTCCGTGTCAGCCAGGATGCAGTTCTCTCTAGTAGAATTTGTTTTGTTTTCTAACCTTTATTAAAGTGAGTTTTAAAATGGGCTACGTTGGTGTTCTTTGTCTTTACAGGACTTGCAGGTGATCTGAGCTGTGCTCTCTGGCTGGTTTTTGCACAGTTACTCCCCTTTCTGCACTGGCATCCCAGTGATTCGTCAGATACGATAGGCAAATAACTCCAGCCTGGAACGTCAGGCTCTCTTACTTGGGCTGCTTCTGTTTGTTTTGCAACTTTGTTCTAGCAGCTATTCCAGAAGACCCAAAAGTATATCAAAGTTATCTTGGCAGCTGTTAGCCAGCCTGTAAAATGTGCTGCAGCTTTAATGAGATCATATACATCTTAATATATCTATATAATTATATATATATTATATAATATATATATTTGCTAACTATTCACTCATTTGCCTTCTACCTCCCCCAGAATTTCCAGTTACACATATGGTGAGCACATAACTGGAGAAACGATCTCACCACCTGTTGTTCTAAAATAGCAGAGATGCTTATTAATGGGCCTTCCATGATGCTGTTTATAGCCCATGCTAAAACTCGCTCAAAATACTGCGGAGCCTCTCGGTAAAGGATAGTATTACTTCCCCGCACCCTCAGGTTGGGTCCCGTTTGCCATCCCCCCTGGCCTGCTGGTTTTTGGTGGGTAGGAGAGGTGAGTGCCCTGGCTGGGGGAGCCAGCCATGGGTGACTCCCAGTCCAGGTGCTCAGTGGCTGTGGCTGTCACTGTGCAGATGGCAGAGCCAGCCAGGGGACGGTGGAGAGGAGCAGTGCCCATGTTCTGGGCAATGGCAGGTCGTGAGCTCCTTCAGGCCAAGGCTCAGAGGCAGCGTTTCCACACTTCACAGCCAGGGAGAATGAATGATAGTGCAACTTCAGCCTTAATCAAGAGTGTCTCCTTGTTTGTTTTGTTTTTTCCATGGCAAAGTCAGTTCTAAATCGACTAAGCTAAATTTAGGTACACAAATGCTCGGTCAGTTCCCAACTTTCTTTGTCCAATCTAGTAAGTGACTTGGAATCTCAACTTTGCTTTCAAAGAATTTCCACAGTTCTGCCTAATATTTCTGGTCTGTAACTCTAGGTTTGCCTTTGAACTATTTCATTTTTGTGTGTGTAACCTGGTTGAAGTAGAAATTAAAAATGTGTTTCTGCTTTGAAATCATCTATCCTCAAGTGGACCAAGAAAAATTCTTGCTGTTAGGTGGCAGATCACCATTGTTCTCACTTTCCTGAAATAGGGCCCTTGGGATAACAGACTCTGGTACTGTCAGACCTCCCAGGGGGCTCACCGGAGGCACAGGAAGTTCTTCACATCTCCATATTGCTGGTGAGTTCCAGGAGAGCGCTATAAACACTGCAAAAACATGTAACAAACAAGGGAATGAAAGATGTTGAAGTCTATCAAAAGCTCTCAGCAACTTAGGGTGAGCGTCATCTTTGTGTGATTTTTTTTTTTCTATTTTTTTTAATGAAATACATATGTGAACTTTTTTTCCTTCTGTGGTGCAAGGACAGATGGCATTGGCTGGGTTGAGTATAGGTAGTAAACGTAAAGAAATAGGTGTTCCTACCGGAAGGGTGTCTGTCAGATGCCTGTTCAAGCTGTACAGGATGGACTAACCCCTCTTCTTGTTTTCCCCAGGGGAGCTGTAGGCCTAGCCTGTGAGAATCTGCTGAGATAAGGGGCGGGCAGGGTTCCCATGGAGGAGGCTGGCTGCTGTAGTGTGGAGGCGAGGCGCACCAATCCTGCGGTGGTGCTGTGGGTGCTGAGGAGCCCCGTGCACTCGTGCTCAGTGGCAGAGGGCCTTGTGGCCTCCCGGGGTGTCGCTGGCGGGGCTCGTTTGCAGGCTCCTTTCCTCTGCGTGCTCAGGTTACAGGGCTCGGCGCATGTGGGGTGGAGGGAAGGCAATCTCTTGGGTTTGCCTTAAAATGTGTTGCCTGGTGGTTTGTTTGGTAGCCCTTTTAATTGTCGTGATTGGGAAAAGTTGAACGAGGGTTCCGGTTTCTCACAAACCATGTTTTCATGTCTCTCACATTCCCCTTTTCCTCAAGAACAGAGTTGTCCTGGTCTATTTACCCTTTCTGCACAGCTGATTCATGTGGCTGCTGCTTCTTTATACGCTTCCTGCAAACTCATTTCTGATGAGCAATGGTCAGAACTTGTACAGCTGCTCAGGACCCTGGTAACTCCTATTCCTGTTCTGTTCCTTTCCCAGTTTCCTTACTATGAGTGGTTTCTTTTCTAGTTACTAGTTAGTGTTTCATTTGGGATCATCTCTTGTATCGCTGTGTGTCAGGTTCTCCTTCACTGTAGGACCAGAACAGTAGTCCATTTGCAGTGAGGCTGGAAGAAACGGGTGCCATTGCCAGGAGACAGAAGAGTTGAGAGCTAGATAGCAAAACCTATTGTAAATGTGAGAAAGAACACTGGTATGTAGCCTTAGGGAGCATAAACCCCTCCTCTGTTTTGTGTGTTAGAACAGTGGGATGATGGCAGCTTTACCTGTTCGGCCTAATGCTTGTGAGCTCAGACACAGCAAGCAGAAAAGAAGCTCTGTTAATGCATATAAAACTGGAGCATGTGAAAAACTTTGTCTCCAAAAGGCTGATATAATGGTAAATGCTTTATTTGCAGCTTTCTGTCCCTGAAGGAAGCCCTGTCTGTCATGTACTGGGGAAAGGTTTGATTAGTGCTGGGGGAAGGAATTGCATGAAGGTATCTTGCATGGTGTGATGCATTAGCTCATTGTCATGCTGAAGGCAGGTGCTGTTCAGTCGCACCCTCTGCTCATCTGTGGACTTCCTACAGTCTAACAAGCACAGCCAGGCATTTCCATTGCCCTCTTTTTCTCAGCTACTGGGGAAATGTATTATTTATGTAGCACCTTTCCTCGTGGAAGCGCTTCCATCTTGAGTGACAACATCTGCAAGTAGGGGATGAAAGCTGTTATTTAAACCTTGTTTTCCCACAATTGTACTGCTGATCAGACTGCAGATCAGGGAGTTAGCTATGCAAATCTCCAGAAGGGTACCGATTCCTGACGACTGCTGCAGCATGCTCAACCACGCTGTTTCCTCCCAAGCAGAAAATGCTCTTTCCTATCACTTTTGTGCCTCACAGAAGCAATTTTTGAAGGCCATTCATCCGTTACAGACTGCAGCTTCACTGCTTCAGCAGCGTTTCTAGTGGGACCACACACTCTGCAAACGTGTTCTGTGGAAGCGTGCGCTCCGTTAGCAGTTCTGTTCCTCCTTCTCTAGCTGCCGTGGTCTGCCCAGCCCAGGCACTGAGACTCACTTTTCAGTGAATTTTGTAAAGTAAAATTTTGGAGTTTGTGGTCAGGTCTGTCTTGCTAGAGCAGTATTTCATAAATGTGTGTTCTTCACTCCTCTCTGGTACGTTTATTTGGAGACTAAGGGATTGCAGACCTTAAACACCCAGGCCATCCTCAGTGAACTGCAAGGGAGAACAGGACTTCAGCAGTGCTCTGGGGTCAGCAGCTTTTCTCTCAGGGCTGTACTTCACCATCTTCTTTCATAATTCTGTCCTTGAATGAATTTTGGTGACAGGTACAGGAGTTCTGAGGATGTTGTGTTTTGTACAGAACAGGTACCAGCAGAGTCGGAGTTGCAACCCGCTAAGCACCAGAAGAGTTTCGTATGTGACTGGTGACTGTTGTCAGGGATTTGGGTATGGTTTTGGCTTGTTTCAACTTGTTCTTCCAAATGATTCCGTAACTTGGTCTGGGAATTGTTGTGGGTTGGGTGTTATTTCCCAGTAGGTAATTTGAATGTTGCTTAGAAAATAAATTACCCTATTAGAAGCCTTGTAGTTTGCCTGAGTTTCCCTTGGTGTGGTTGCTGCTGAGGCAGGGCAGATTTTCAGCTAATTTGTCTGGGGTGTCTGTTCAGGCTGATGAAAACGGTAGCAGCTTTCCATGTGCCTTGGCAGAGCAGTCTTTCACCTGGTGTTCCTTCTGTGACACTCTTCTGGAACACTTGACCAGAGCTGCTCTTTGTTCCCCTGAAGTTTTAACTCTCTGTGTCCCTTCCTGGCCTGTTCTTGTTCTGCTCCCGGAGCAGTAACTCCAGTGCCGTGTTCTGGTTTATCTCTGAACTCGTGTGGAAGCCTTCCCAAGCAAGGCAGATTTGCTGGAGTACTTTGGAGTATCGTGGCTCTCCTAGTAGCACTTGTAGAGGCTTTCAGTAGCCTTGCTCCCTACATCTGTTAGCGCTGTGTTAAGGCGTGATGTGAAAATCCAAGAAAAGTCACGGGTTAGCAGCTAGTGCTGATTTCTGAAAGTGAGTCCCACCCTGGTAACAGGGGCCAAGATACTGGGCTTTCTTTTCAGCAAGGGTTGTCTCTCGAGAGATTCTTGTGTACAGACAGGCTGGAAGGGATAACAGAACGGGAGTTAACTGTCACCAGAAGGATGGAGCATGGACCTAGTGAGGGGTTTTGGGGTAAGTCAGATACAGGACTTAAAGCTAATTATTTGTATACACTAATGTAGATGTGCCAGTTGTTTGTTCCATGGCTGAGGTTTTCCCTCCTCCTCCACACAAAGTGCCTTCTCTGTGGAACTACTGAGGGTGAGACCCAAGGTGAGGGAAGCAGCACTTCCTTTTTCTCACGGTCACCAATAGCAACACTCGAGTAACCAAAAGTAAAGGTAGTGGTGGTCTCTACTCTGATCTCTGCTCTCAACTTCTCTTCTGTTGTGTTGGAATGCGGTGGGGTGGTAGTCACAGTCAGGTGCTTCTATCTTACAGTTTAGGCATAAAGACTTTGTACAAACTAAGGAAAAGGGCTTCTGGGCTGCGCTGGGTTGCTTTGGCTTTTTCTCTCAGATTCCTACTCTCCTTTCCAACTAACCAGGTGATGTAAGGCTACAATCTTGTACTTGGCATGGGGGCAGTTTATATTCAACCCAGCTAACACAGTAAGTGGAAAAGTATTTGGGGAAGCATGAAAAGATTCAGTAGGATTAAAAAGCAAAGCATAAGGGGTTTTTCCGTGCAGGAGCAGCCTTTGAAAGCTAGAAGCAAGCTGAAGAAAGCAGCATTAATTGTGGGAAGTTAATATGGAAAATGGGAATCAGAAGAGGTGATTCTTCAAATGCTTTCAGATACTGGAAGCATGGAATCAGAGATGTTTACAAGTGGTCAAGAGTAAGGACAGATGGAAAAGAAGGCTGTTAAGGATAAAGAAGAACTGTTGAAGGGCTGTTACGCACCTCCCTATCACCAGCTGTCTGTGAGAAGGCTCTCTTCCTCCTGCCCGTGAGTGTGGGCTTAGAGATTTGAGTGGAACTGCTGGTTACTGAAGGTGGCATGAGTGACACCACAGAGTGAGGTGCAGATGAAGTCAGTGCCCATGTCTTCTGTGGATAAGAGGATCCTAAGGCCTTGCTTGTCTTCACCTGGGCAGCCTGCATGCTGCCGTCTCTGGCAATTGCCGGTTGCTCCCGAAGGACCCTTTGCTGTCTGTGACAACCCCTTTGGTCTGAACTCAAGAGGTCTGGAATAAGCTCTGAAGCGCTGAGCTGAGCGGGTCGGCCACAGCACACCTCCTTGGACTGGGGACAAGGGACCCTTCCACAGAGACTGGGATGGTGATGCAGAACACGGGAATGGCTAGGTCTCCTCTCGACCATTTCACCCTCAAAGCCTGCAAAATACTCGTGAAACGTGCAACTGGAACGGAACCGGGATCTCTCTTTGGGTCTCACACACTGGCATGTTTTGCTGCTTTTTCCACAGATGAGTGCCTTGGGAGGTTTTTCTCCCCTCACAATGACAGAAGCTGCTCTACTGCCTGCACTGAGCCAGACTCCAACCTTTGATTTGCTGGAGTAGCTCCAGCAGCAGCTGTCAGACAGTGTGGCTTAGCCCTAGCTTCTGATGAAAATACCTGTTTTGGTGAGTGATTTCTGTTTCCACAATTGCTTAGAGGAGAATGTCTTGGTGCTTTCTCATTTACCTGAAGCAGAAGAAGCACATACTTACATGTGAGGCTTGTCTCAACACGCAGATGCTCTCCAAGGTGTTTTGAGGGACCTAAACTGGCTTTACATCAAATAACGTAGTCCAGAAGCAAAATACCAAGTTGTCATTTGTGGTCTGTACTATTTGAAGAGCCTTTCTGCCAAGATAATTCATGTAATAACTAAAATAACTTTGACTCCTTCCTCAAGCTTCTTAGGAGAAGACATGGGCCTGAAAGAATTGTTATCCCCAAGGGAGACTTTCCTGCAAGCCTTTGAAGTCCAAGTATTTCTGTGGAACTCAGTGGCATCCTTCTGTTCTTCTAATGACATCTGTGACCAATTTGCCAGTCTGTTCCTGTAACTATACTTAAACTACAAAAAAGAATGGAATTTGTTTGTCCCACCTTGCTGGGTAAAACTTGCTCGAAAAAAACCCCAAACCCAGTGCCACCCAAATTCAAGTGAAACTGTCCGCTGTTCCTTCTTCCCTGCTCCTGCACTCTGCTCTTGGGCATCTCGGAAGAGCAAGGGAATTACAAGAGTCATAAGGAAGCTAAAATGAAGTCCTTTATCAAAAAGGATAAATACAGTGATTTGATTACCAAGGTGTATTGTTCTGATGTGCCTCCCAGCAAAACGGTAGAAAAAGCGATAATCCTGCCCCTCCAAGCTATAAATAGAATATCATTATTGGAAATCACTGATGGGTAATGAAAAAAAGATCCTATCAAGAGGCCTGGACATGCTGGCTTTGGGTATTCTGGAGGTTACAAGTCTGGCTAAAGGAGGTAACCTTAGTAGTGTATTTTACTCGGTGAAGACTGAAGCTGATGCGATTTTGTGTCTGCCAGCTCAGAGCCCTGCTGTGTCACCGGCTGGTGCTGACGCTGGTGGGAGCAGGACAGCAGTGTGGCTCCAGCAGAGGAGGGGATGTGCTAGCACCAGTGTGGAACCCACCAAACTCTTCCCAGCCTGCCACATGGGCGTGATGGACATCTCCCAGCGAGTTCAGCATCGGCCCAGGCTGAGAGCATCCGCCTCTGGGCTTACCCTGAAAACACTCTAAAAAGATGGAGTAGGTACAGTCTGCTAAGGAAAAGCCCACCGTATCTGTATGGTGATGGATATCTGGGTTTCCCTTCCTTGCTCGGTCTCTGCAATGTTTGTGGGTGTTCCCAGACCTTGCTCTCTCCTCCTTGACCTCTCTACACGCCAAGAAGGGAAAGTAGGAGGGAAGTTTTTCTTGCAGCAGAAGGTAGAAACGGGATGGAGAGGTGCTGTAATGGAGCTGTGGCTGTCTGGAGAGCTATGTGGTTTCACACAGCTGCTGTGTTACCAGTGGAACAATCTGTTTGCTTATTGGTAACTTGGACACGCAGACATTCCATCTTTCTCTCAAAACCCAGTAATAAAGACCTGTATGGCTGGTGCTTTCTTGCCTGTTCATATGCAAGCATCTGTCTTCATGTTCATTGTAAGTTTACATGTTAAATCCACCAAAAAGATTGCTTTCTTGCTGGAAAGCCAGGAAGCTGTTCAAAGGCTGAAGCTGGGCATTTCTGTGTCTTTCCATGTTTTACACCTCATTAACTTCTTGTAATTACCCAGTGTATCTTGGTTCTTTCTACTTTGTACTGAACAATACGAACTCTTTTTCCGTTTGTCCTTTCCTGTTTGAACCTTTGGGCAGACTGTTCTCCTTTACAGCTTCTCTTTCCACCCAGGGCAGGGCAGGGTTCTGCCAGGCAGCCAGCACGTTGCCTGAAAGCCAAGGGGGTGCTGGCTGTAGTGTGAGCCCCCTGCTGCTCCCACGGGGGGTGTAAGGAAGACCTGCCCGCCGTGCAGACAGAAGGCTGCCGCCTGTGCCGTCCCCGAGGTGTCCTGTAGCCTGAAGAGAAGCTCTGGTGTAAGGAGCAGTCAGACAATGCTGACTGAGCCTTTCAAATTAATTATTGAAAACAGCATGAGAAGCACAACATGAGGCAATGCAAGAAAAGAAAAAGTCAGCCATTATAATGAAGATCTTTTGCCGAGACTTGAGAAGCAGCTTTTAGAAATACAGAACCTTTCCAAAACAACCCCTGCACCCCCAGTCTACAGCATAGGTGTTCTCCAGAGCTGGGGCTGGAGCTCCCTGGGGAAGTCGCCTGTGTAGAGTTCTTTGTCTTTCCCAGCTCACCCTGTCCCCAGATCCATCCTGGAGCCGGGGGGCTGTGACACTCGGCTCTGCTCTGGTCCCTATGGCCGAGTGAGGGCTGCGGGCTCTATGCAGCTGTGAGCTGCTCCTACGAAGCCCTGTTCTGAAAACCAGCTCCCTCGGGGCTCTAACAGCTCACTAATGACATACTGGTTGGATCTCACTGCAAAGAGGCAGAAACCACTGCTAACAGATGGGGATTCTTACGGTGTTTTTATTTTCCTAGCTCAAGAACCGATTCCAAGAGCAGCTCTGGTTCCAGTGCCTCCTTGCCCCCTGTATTCCGGGGCTGTTCCCCCTCCTCCCCTGCTGCCAGCCCCCCTCACCTCAGCCTGCGACGCTGTAGTAGGATGTATGGGCTGTTAGCAGCAAATACACAGCAGCTATTGCCAGGCTCAAGGCCAGAGATTGTGTGTTCTTGCAAATTCAGAAGTTAAATATGCACATCCTCATCTTCTCTTGAGAAATTATGTATTTTTGACTGTATGGGTAGAATCTGAGAATTCAGCCAGTGAAAATTCTCCAGTAAAGTTAATTAAAGCTCGTATCCCGAGAGTGCTTTGCATTAATTTTATATCAGATTATACTTCTACTTTCTGCAACCTTAATTAGTCAAATCTTAATAGTTACTCAATCTGTAGCACCGTTTTGGGCTTAAAAACATCTGGGGGCATGTTCCTAATTGAATATTGGGATTTGGGGAGGGGATGAGTCCCTTGTTCCAAAGGGGAAATAGACTCTGAGCAGGTGGAAGAGGCAAAGGACAGCTTGTCCTTCAGGAGGAGGAATGGCAGCAGGAGGCAGACAGCAAAGTAATTAACAGGCCTTTCTGCAGAAGAGAAGGTTGCCCTCGCTGTGTTAATTACACAGCTGATAATTGAGAGCCTGCCGTCTCCGTGCCCGTCTGAGGCCCGCCAGCAGGAACCTCCATGGTCTGGGACCAGGGACTGCCCTGGGCCGAGTCAGAGCTCGCGCTCATCCTGTGGGATTAGTGGTGTGGATGGATGGCTTTGACTCAGATGTGACTGTTGTGAATTGTATTGGGACACGGAGGAGGATGAACTCGAGCCTGAACCCGGGCTGTCGTCCTCCAGCAAGTAGAGAGAGGAAATCTGATTTTATAACCTCTGTGCAGATGTGTAATGAAAAGGAAAATATTTAGTTATCTATGTCAGGAACAAGCAAGTCTAGAATAAGGCAAGACTGGTGTGTGTGTAAGCTGGGGCTGTGTTTCACCCATGACATGATGATAGCTTTCTACTCTCACTAGCTGTGTATTGAACAGTGTTTCTGTCAAACAGTACCCTTGGCTCCTGCAGCACTTTAGAGAGACTGGGCTCCTGAGCCAAGAAAGTACCGGGGAGCTACATGTACCTTCTAGGAAACTGAATTCAAGAGTGATCTCTGCTGGGTTACACCTAGGGCTGCTGGCCAGGCTGCTCCTGTCTGTGTGCCATCCACCTCCCCTGTGACTGCTGGTGACTGGGACTCTTACCCTAAACTCATGGCAGTCCCTTGGACCCGCAGGTGCAGAAAGGACATTGACATCCCAGTTAAGAGTTCAGTGGAGGCTCCAGAAACCCCTGAGGCCAGAGCACACGGTGTTCAAACAGGGCTGAGGGAACGGGGGATGTTCAGCCTGGAGAAGACACCATGAGGAGGTATAACTGCACTCCCCATGGAGGGTTATAGAGATGATGTAGACTTCTCTTGGCAGTGGACAACAAAGGGTAGGGGGCGATGGCCACAGGTTGCAATGAAAGGAATTCCAAACACAGGAAAGGAAAATCTGTCCCTGCAAGGATGGTTTAGCATTGGTACAGGTTCTCCAAAGTGGCCAGGGAACCTCCGTCCTTGGAGATACTCAGAAGTCATCAGGAGTGCCTGAGCAGCCAGACCAGACGGAGCTAGCCTGGCTTTGAGTAAGCAGTTGTTCGACTTGATGGCCTCCAGACATCCCTTCCAGCCAGAGCTCTTCTATCCCTGGGAGAGATCTCTTGATCTCCTGGGTGTGCCTCTACAGACCTATCGGTCCCAACTCAGGGGCTGAGTCTAACTTGGTATTTTCTGTGTGAGGGAGGAATAGTCTTAATGCTCATCTTCCATATCGTAGCCTCCTGTTCTCATAGCCCGAGAACAGGCTGTTCTCACTCTCAAGGAGCCTGAACTCATGTCCAAGCAGAGGACAGAACAGAACCCAGAATAAAACTTATGCTGTAACTGGTTTATTGTGTACAAGCATGATTGCTTTCCTTCTGGTCTTGTGCTTTTGCAGATGGGATGGTCAAGTTTTGTGTGCTGAAAAACAAGCAGCCTCCATGTCTGGATCATCCTCCTTAGATTATTTTTTTGGGTTTAGTTGACTCTGGAGTAAAATATATGAGAGGTTCTGGAGGTCTTTGTAGCTCTAGGAGTTATGCACAAAACAAGCCTTTCTGTTACTTGGCACTTATTTCACAGGAATGAGCTGATCTAAGGTCAGGCAAGAGGCAGGGTTCCCTTGTCCTGCCCGTCAGGAGGCGTCCAGACACAGCAGAACAACGCTCCAGTGCTGGAGTGGTGTGGTCCTCAAACTTCTGCCCGAGGAACAAAGCTCTGGCATGCTGGGGTTCCCAGTCGGTACGGCATGGGCACGGTGGTCATCATGGAGAGATCACTTCTGCTTTCCTTCTGCTCCCGCACCAGTGACACAGTGAGGCACAAACTGAATAAGCAGTTCCATAGTTGGGTGTTAATGAGCTTGTCATTGTTTAATGTACCTCGGTTTGGTGCAGAAAAACACAGCTGGGTGACATTGCAAACTAAACTTATCCTTCTGTCAGGTCCACCCCCACAGAAGATACTCCAGAAAAGCTCCATCACATGCTGCAATCTGTGAAGGTTAAAGCAGCCCTGGGAGGCAAATGAATTGAAATGAATAACTGTGTGTCATGCAAACGGCACTGGTGTGGGACAAGACACAACAGAAACCAAGCAAAGAGCAGAGCAGTGGATGACTTCTGTTGGGTTTTGTTTGGGTTTGTTTATTGTGAAAGATGCCAGTGCTGTCCTAGGAGACCTTGCCACGTCCTCTCCTGAGGTGGATTCCCTTTCAACACTTGCCCCTGCAGAGGCCTGTCGGGGAAAGCTAGCCAGAAATACTTTTGCTGGGTAGAGGAAACCCCTTTTTTTCCGAGAATCAGAAAAGAAGATATATTTGCTAGTATTGCTCTGGGTGTAATCACAGGAAATACTCGCTGTATACAGAGCACAGGTTACTTGGTCCGGCTGTTCTGCACTGTTACAGCCTATGCTTTGCTTTCACCTGTTCCTCGTTCCTGTTTTCCTCTAACAAAGCTAGCAGAGGAGTATGGCTACAAAGCTTTATGCTCATCCATTGGGTGTTAACCACAATTAACACAGTAGGTTTGAGATTTCATCCCCACAAATAGAAATGGCCTCGCAACAGGCGTGTGTTTGTCTCTGGGTGTTTTAAGGAAAAAAGATACTTAGCCTTATAACAGTAATTTTCTTAGTGAAGCACATGAGCTGACTTAAAGCTACTTACTCCTCTAGATGTGCCTAATCTGTCCTGTGCTGAGGAGGAGCCTGCTGTCTGTCTGGTATCAGGCGTGGGTCTGTCTGAGCTCCTTTGCCCTGTTGTCGGTGGATTAGAGTGCCCGGGACTGACGGGAAGGGGACCTGAGCAGAGCGAAAACTGCCAGGGTTAGCTCAGAAATACTTGGTTCCTGCTGTTGAGGCATCTGAAAGAGGCAGCAGCTTCGTAAAACCTTTGTGTGGCAGCATTAGAGCTCCCTGGAGTATTTGATTAGATGCTCAATAATCAGGCTAAAGCAGTTTCCCCCTGTCAGCACCCTCTGTTTAATCAGATCAGAGGCGCTGCGTGTGCTCTTGAGCTCAGCTGGGTTTGCTGGTGGTCGTCTTGGTTTTCTGTCTTTTTTTTTCTGAAGTTATCACTTAACTGGGAAGTCCACTGGAAATGTTTCAAATCCGCACCTCTGGTAAGAAACACTGGCCTGGTGCTGGGTCTGCTGGGTGGGAGAGGGCTGGGTTGGTTGGTCTCTAAAAGTAAACAACCCTCCTGCTTCTCCTTGTATCCATAGGGTGAATGTGGGGTCTGCCAGGATGGCAGAAACATCCCTCCTTTTAGTCCTGTCTTCCAGCAATAGCCAATAATACCCTCTTTGAGCTCTCAGACTCACAGAACCAGCACAGCTTTGCACACTGGCTGCTCTCTGGTTCTGTGGGTTTTCTTAAGAAAAGAGGAATCCTCCTGTATTTATTGTTTGGCGGGGGAAATGTGATTAAGTTTAGTGCTGCTTTCTGCTGAACCCAGTCCCTTAAATGGCACAGTAAGGCGTGCTGTACGGGAGAGTGATGCACACAGAATAGCTGCAGTGGACACGGAATCCTCACGTGATGCAGGGGAGGAGCTGCCCAGTGCAACTGGCCTTTCTCATTTATTTGTTTCACATGTAAAAGTTTAAATTAAGTCACATTTTCAGAAGTGGTAAGATGCTTGGGTTTGCTAGTTCATTTTGCCATTTGTCCCAAGATGCTTTTTGAAAAGGTAGGTTGTTACTAACTTCTGGAATATCAGGTCCTTTGCAGTATCTCTCGTTGGTCTCCTGAAACTGGAAGGAGTCTCTACATGCTGTGCTCATTGACCCAAATCTGGCATGTCACTTGCACACAGGCAAGTGTCCTCTTCTCACCTGGCATTCTTGTGGAGCAGTTACTTTACAGACAAGCTGATCAATGGTTTAAGTTACCCTACAAGCAAACATCTCACCTCTTGCAAGGTGCTTGCATCCTTGATGCTTCTTGGTCTGCTGGGAGGCCTTGATTCAACCCAACAATCTGGTGGGATCCAAGAAAACTCCTAATTGTGTTTCTGTAGCGAAGGCTTTCTTGGAAGTAACCTAAAGGCTTGAAAAGCCACTATATACTCTTCCCTTCTTGGTACAGAAACCTAAAAATGTCAAAGCTAATATCTTATTTAAGTTATTTTAAATAAGGGAGAAAAGATTCCTCGTCCTTTCTTATGTAAAACAAGGACTTCGGTCTTGAGGAAGAATGCAATGCTGCTGGTGTCTATAAATGTAATGGTTACAACAATCATGATCTTGTAGAGCACTGGGATTTTCCTGGTCTCTGAGGGTAAGGACTGGCCAGTGGAGAAGAATGGTTGATTCTCTCTCTCAGGGTATTGCATCCTTGCCACATGTCTTGGGAAGGGGTTGCCTCCTGTCAGTTGTGAGACACCAGGAGAGGTGTGATGGGTGAGATCATGGCCTGCTCCTGGTTTCCCAGCCTGAAGTGACAGTCTCAGCAGTTGGTGAACTGGAGGCAGACACTAGAAAGAGCAGCAAGTGCTTCTAATGGCCATTTATATCCCCTTAGTTAGGACAGGGAGTGGGGGAGCAGCTGGGGGACACCTGGTAATCAGCCGAGGTCAACCCACCCCAGGTGGGGCTCTAAATCTAATTATTGTAGGTACTACAAATAAATATTTTTAAAATAGATATTTGGAATATGAGGCAGTTCATGTGCAGCTTACAGAAAATCTGATAAGCTCACAGACTCAAATATTAGGAAGTATTATCTGATTAGGGGTAATTTGTACACTGAAAGGGTTATTGAGCACTGGAATGGGCTGCCCAGGGAAAGGGTTGAGACGCCATCCCTGGAGGGATTCAAAAGCTGGGTTGACACGGTGCTTAGGGACATGGGGTTTATCAGAGCTAGGCTGATGGTTGGGCTGGATGATCTTAAAGGTCCTTTGCAACCCAAACAATTCCATGATTCTACTGGTAAGTCTATTTAGATATTAGTACTTGTGCCAGTGACAGGAGTATTTCACAGTACCCATCTCGGCAGGTATCTCTGGGTACATTTACATGGATAGATGAGGTCATGGTGCAGGAAACATTCCTGGTACCTCCTAATTCCCTCTGTGACTTTTCCTGGCACCACGTTCATCTAGGCCCAAAGGTGACAGTTGTAGAGGCTCAAAACTAGTTGCAGCATCCCAGGGCCTTTTCCAGGAGGAATAATGGCTGCAGAGGAGGTGTCTTGCTTCTCTTTGCCTGGAGGCACTTGCTGTTGATGGTTTCCTCCTGCTCAGCCCTAGAGTCCAGTTGGGTTGATTACCTGCTTCCTTACCATGGTCTGCCTATATGTCTCTTCTTTTCATTGCTTCTGTTACTCAAGACTTTCATTCTCTTTATTTCTAAAGTTTAGTTTTCACTTGAACGAGGCGCTTCTGTAGTGACTGTGAGACACAGGGGTGTTTCTCCCTTGCTGTGGATTTGGAGCAACATCTTTTATAAGGCTATTGTCTTCCTCTTCCAAGTCTTACCCACAGCTGCCTTTTATGGAGAGAATGGTAACCAGAAAGTCACGTCTGTGCGTGATTCCTAAGAGTGATTTTCCCTTTTCCAGGGTTTCAGAAAGGGAGGTCCTAGGGAACACTGCCCACATACACACTCCTGCTGTGGGCAGGGCACTGGGTTCCCTTCATTGCCAGCAGGGGAAAGGAGTAGAAGGACTGGGGGCTCTGCCCGGCCCCTGAGGGCTCAGGTCAGGCACGGCCCTTCTCGTGGGGGTCTCACAACAGGAATTGCCTCCCGGGAACTTGACACAGCGGTGAGGCTTTTGGGAAGCCCTTCTGTTTCTGCTCTCACTCCTGTGTGGTTGTGCTCATCCCCAGAATACATGGCTTGTGGTGCATTGGGTTTTGGTTTAGGTGTGTGGGAAGGACGGGACTGGAAGGTGAGTCCCGGGCTCCTCGCACCTTTCTCAGTGCTGGTTGCTGCTGAGGGTTGTGACTGGAGTGAAGAGCTTGGGCTGCAGGAGAGGTGGGAGTTGGGCTGGTGACTTTTCCTGGCATGGGTATAAGATGCTTACTGTCCACATTTTTAACAGGCCCCCTCTGCAGGGGATTGAGGTTGGGGCTGGCTGGAGTCAGTGAGCTCTGCCAGAGGAACTGCTGCTCGCTTTGTGTGCTTCCACCACCCCCTCTCGTAAGGGAGCTTAAGGAAGACGGGACCAGGAAGATGCCCCGTTATCTTCCTCCATTTGGCCCTTTCTTTTAGAGGAAGCATTCAGACATTAAGGTGCTAAGAACTAAATATTTGCTGTGAACTTGGAGATTCAGACTGTAGCTCACTGTGATGAGTAGCTGTGGTGTGCAGAGGCTGGGTTGCTGCTGGGGACTGTGTTCCTCTGGGTTACCTGGGTCTGCATCGCATCGAGAAATGCATCTTGAAGCTGGATGTCAGGGGTTGTGTAATGCAGCACATTACTAATTACTAATTAGCAGCACAACTGCTAATTCCCTGTCGGAATCTGCGAGCCATTGTGTACTGTCCATCCGGTACCAGCATGTGGGCACTTCTCAGCACTGCTGAGGACATCTCTAAAGGGCAGGTCATTTGATCCCAAGTGTCCTGAGGCATCCTGGGTCACAAAGGATTATTTGGGACACGTTGTGTTGGGTTGTTGTTTGTTTTACTTTTCACTCGTTGCTTAATTAGGTTGTTTTTAAGTGTGGACATGCAAAAGAGGTGGGTAAGGTTCCTGTCTTCAAACTGATGGCAGGCATGAAGGCCTTCCTTAGAAGCCATTTGACCTGTCTTTTAAATACTCATAAATGCAAAGTGTAAAATACAAACTGGACATACTGGAGGATTTCCCCTTTCTGTTCAGCAAGTTTCCCTCTCAGCCAGGTCTCCTCTGGCTCTGAAATGAACAGCTTGCTCTCTGAGTGCTGAGACCAGTGTTGGCACTTCAGGCCAAGGAACGGTGTCAGACGGGCCCAGGGTCAGGTCACTTTATCGGCCCCGCTGCAGGGTCAGAGATGGGAAAGCGTAGGAGAGTCCCACCTGTGAGAGAGGGGACAGGAGAGGTGACCCCAGCCTGACCAACGGGGTGTGCCACCCCATCTGCCCCACGCTCAGTGCAGAAGCCGAGGGAGCAAGGGGGCAGCCTCTGTCTTCACTGCTTTGAAAACAGTATCCATACCAGATTGAGACTAGTCTGTACTGTTTACCCAGTGTTTGGGCACAGAGGCCTGAAGCGTGGCGCTCTGGGAGAGTCACACTCGCTAACCCTGGGTGAAGCATGGTCTGGGCCAGCTCGGCTGCCCTGCGCGCGTACGGCGGTGCGGATGGGATGGAAATGAGCCCTTTGCACCACCGCACATGTTTGGGGCTGGGAACCCGTTCCTGTGTCTGCCACAGCCTGCTCTTTCTAAGAAAAGGTCACCTTTAAGACTTTAAGTATGAAATGGCTACTCTATGCCCCTCTCCCAAAGACTGCAGGTCTCTGCAAGGGCCCTAATTCAAACCTTGTCCCTGTTTTCCCTGGGTCTGGGAGGCGTCCTTCCTCTCTCTCCCTCAGTTCTGGGCTGACCCACCATTCAGCAGCTCTCCATAGACATAACTGCTGCTGAGCATGTCCGGGGACAAGGAAAAGAAAAGAATTAAAATTCCTTCTGTACTATTAGCCTCCTTTCCTTTGGTCCCTCAGCCTGGCGCAGGGTGAGGCGTTCGGCCCCTAGAGCCCCTTGGTGCAGTAACGAGAGTCTGGTGTTTCTGTTGCCCTACATACTGTTAGAGAAATGAATTAACTTATTAAAGCAAGGCCGCTTGGGTCCAGCCTTGCAGCACAGCACTGCAGGGCTGTCACAAAAACGGGGTGGGAGGCTGGAAATGGAGCATGTTTCGCAGGATGGGTCCTCCAGGGCTGCCCGCAGGTACCTCAGAGAGCGACAGCAGCCCGAGTCCATGGCCCCAGAAACTTGGAACCTGGTCCTAAAGAGAGCTGAAGGCAGCTGATTTTATCATGAATTGCAGCATGGAATGTCTGCATATGTGTTCCTTCTGTCGTGTTGATTAAACTTACAAGGGTCTGCACAGAAAGAGGGGTTGGGATTTTTTCTGATTGGTGCCTTATTCTGCATTAAAGAGAGAACTTAATTTTGGTTTTCCTCCTTGAATGAAATAAAGACAGCGGCTAGGATTTATTTCTGTTCCTTAGAAATATACAAGGCATATATATAATATGGCTTTCGTATGCCTGGAGAAGGTAAGGCAGTCACAGATGCGAGGTGTTTACCTGGCTGTGCCAGTGCGAGGAGTGACACTGGGGATCGAGTCACCCCGCAGGAGCACTGCCTCCCCTGGCGACAGCAACGTGGCTGCCCGCTGTAAGGAGCCAGGACAGCGTTCCTGCTGGGAAGCGGTCTAAGAAAAGGGTGTTTGCAGGGGTTATTTCCCGTTGTAAGGAACCAGGACAGCGTTCCTGCTGGGAAGCGGTCTAAGAAAAGGGTGTTTGCGGGGGTTATTTCCCGTTGTAAGGAGCCAGGACAGCGTTCCTGCTGGGAAGCGGTCTAAGAAAAGGGTGTTTGCGGGGGTTATTTCCCGTTGTAAGGAGCCAGGACAGCGTTCCTGCTGGGAAGCGGTCTAAGAAAAGGGTGTTTGCGGGGGTTATTTCGGGAGCCCTGAGCCCGCTGCGCTGTTGCCTGGTGACAGAGCCCGAGCCTCCCGCCGCAGCGCCCGGGGCGTAAGGCTGGCACGAGGAGAGACCCAGAACGGGAATTTGTCACCTGGATGTTGAGCTGCTTTTAAGTTGCAAGAGCTGCAGTGCTGTCAGCCCCCTTCTGCCTTTATTTTTTGCTTAGCTTCTAGACTGTAATTAAAAGAAGGGCAGAATGTCTGGTGGCTGGGAAAAGTGATTCAAATGTAAAGTAGATGTTAAATGCCTGCCATGGGAAAAAAATAGCACGGGAAAGTTAATTTATTATTGATGAGCCAAAAGGTTGCCCAAATATGCCATGAATGAAATAGATGAATGCACGGTGGCACCAGCAGGTTCCAGTGCTCACACTGTTAAAAAGCTTCTGTCTCGTGTGCGCAGGTCTGCACACGAGGGACTCGTCTTCAAACCCTGAAGGGGTGGCGTCAGGGGGTGTATTCTTGGCAAACCCCAAGCTTGCATGTGGAATGTGAGATGTTGGCAGAAGCAGCTGATGCCACAGCAGCATTGGTTTTGCAAGAGGTGATCTGATTCTGTTCACGTCAGGCCAGCCACGGTAGTTAGTATTTGGTAACATTCAGCTGGGGACGGTCTCACTATCCAAGGTGGCAGACACCTTGCTCCCAGTGCAGGCTGTGCTGCTGCCCAGCAAGCAGCAGTGGTGAGGTCCCTGTCCTGTGGTCACACACCTCCGTGGAGAGTCCTGGCTGCGGGTGTCACAGGGCAGGCACACACAGAGGGCTCTTGCCCAGGTGCTGCAGGGGTACGGCAACCGCTGCACCACCCTCATGGTTTACGGTGTCCTAAAGAAGTGAGGAGAGTGCCTTGGAGGGGGACAGTTTTGTAAGTACTAAGGAAGAGTTCAAGGATCAGTAAACTGTGGAGCATCGAGATACAGAACCATAGAATGGTTAGAGTTGGAAGGGACCTTCCGGATCACCCAGTTCCAACCCCCTGCCCTGGGCAGGGACACCTCCCACCAGAGCAGGCTGCTGCAAGCCCCATCCAGCCTGGCCTTGAACCCCTCCAGGGATGGAGCAGCCACAGCTTCTCTGGGCAACCTGTTCCAATGCCTCCCCACCCTCACAGCAAAGAATTTCTTCCTGGTATCTAACCTAAATCTCCCCTCTTCCAATTTAAATCCATTACCCCTTCTCCTGTCACTGCACTGCCTGACAAAGAGTCCCTCCCCAGCTCTCCTGTAGCCCCTTCAGGTACTGGAAGGCTGCTCTAACGTCTCCTCGGGCCCTTCTCTTCTCCAGGCTGAACAACCCCAGCTCCCTCAGCCTGTCTTCATGGCAGAGGTGCTCCAGCCCTCTGAGCATCTTCGTGACCCTCCCCTGGACCCATTCCAGCACTGACTGATTCTTCACACTCATGCTGTGGTCTTGCAATTCCATGGCTCAGCTCTAACCCAGCCCACGAGGTGTGGGCAGCACTGGTTCGTCCCTTCTGCTAACCATGATTTTAGTGACACAGTGAAGAGCAGGGCTGGCATCAGCCCTTACCCCATCACAACAAACCATGGGTTATCAGGCAGGTATAAGTTAACATGGGAGGGATGGGCTAGGTTTCTTGGCTTGTAACTGGCTCAAGCTCATTAATGGTGGTAGCTTCATGGCTCGCTGTTAGGAGTTGCAGCAACTACTGGGAATTGCAGCGATAGGACCGTAGCCAGTTCCTTATGGCTGCTGAGCTGTTCCTCCAGCGCAGCGGTGAGGGCCTCAGCCCTTACAGCTGAGCAGGGCTTGCCTGGCACCACCGAGCTGTTTCACAGAAAGCACAGCGGGTTCCCGTTGAAGTGGAGGAGTGCACAGCAGTGTCTGTGTGCCACTTCTGTGACTGGGAAAGGACGGGGTAGGAATTTAACTATTCAGCTTTTAATGCTCTAGATCTCCTCAGGTGAAATAGAACTGAGATAATGCAGAAAGAAAGTCTGTTAACTGTCTTGGTAATGATCTTGTTCAGGTTAGGGGCTGATGGATACTCAAATTCATAGTGTTCTTTAATGCAGGTTTAAAACACCTTCTTAACTGTTTCTATTGTGGTTATTTCCTTTCATTGGCTTTCTGGAGTGAGTGCTGTTTCCTTGCTCAGCTCCCTGTGCAGCAGCAGTGCCCCTGTACAGCTCGGCAGGCACAAGCTCCTGTGGAAGAAGTGTGCTTTTGGGAAGCTGTCTCTCGGTTTCTGCTTCCAACACAGCAGCCCAAGCATGAGGTGGGAATCCGTGTCCAGGTTCCTGGGGAACAGGGCTGTCTGCTCGCTGGAAAGAGCCCTGTCTCTAAGCTAAGGCTAGATTTGGAACCAACATTTATTTTAAAAGCCTAATTATACACCTTCTCTAAAACAGACATGCTATTAAATGACAAGTTCTCTCTCTCTCTTCTTTTTTTTTTTTTTTGTTCCCTCTTGAAAGCTGAATATAGATAATTACATTTAAATAATGTGCTGATCGTGATACAACATTCAGCAGCCACGGCCTGGGAGAGTTTTATCTGAAAATGCCCTATTGAGGGCCATCCTTAAGCACACCCGAGGGGCGAGGGGGCTAACCCCTGGAGGGTCACATATACATGCATGCACCTCCCTGTATCCCCAGGGTCTCAGAGCCCAGGGACAAGCCCCTGCTTGCTCGGTCTGCCTCTCCAAAGGGTGATAGATCCAAACTGGTGAAGGTGCATTGGGCTTCTCTTCAGTAGCTAGTCCCTTAGTACTGGCAGACCCTGAGCTGCGCAGAGGTGGTGGCTGATCCCTGCTGGTGTGCCACCGAACTCCTGCACTCTGCCCTCCAGCCTGCGGGAGCAGCCACCCTGCGTGGCACTGGGTTTCACTGGGTGGTTATGGAACACCGGCACAGTGGGATTTCACTTGTGAAGCCATCACCAACCTCTTAGGGGTGTTTTCAAAGAATTATTTCAATAAAACCAAAGTACATAGAAGAAGGAAATCAGCTGTAGAAATGTGACAGTTGCCTTCAGAAACCTGAGGGATAAGATTCATTGTATTTAGTGTGGGGATGGACCATTTAACACAGAAATTGGGTTGTGGAGATCAAGAATCATTCTGGGAACTTTCTGAAAACATTAGTACTGATTTTTCCTGTACCTATTAAATGACACTGTTCTTGTCATCCTCCTTTTCTCCCCCTACGTTCTCTGGGTACTGGTTCTGCTCCGTATGGTGCTTACCCCTAAAACCTTCACCGGCACAGGATATAGACACAGGCCCTCTGCAGGCACAGCAGTGGGTGTTAGCTGGAAGATCCATTGATAGCACTGAGATGTCTTGTTATGCTGGCTACAAATCCAAGAGAGCAGCTGTGCCTCGTCCTTTCTCATCCTCCCAAAGTCTTTACGGACCTTGGACTGATTTTCAGCACAACTTTCTTTGGGAGGGAGGAGTTGGATGGGGAAGAGGCAGAAGTCTAAGATATCCACGTTTCTAAAGATTTATGGAAGGAAGAAGCTGAGGAAGGGAACCTGCCATGGGAACCCCACCAGGGCTGCACTGCAAGCTCTAACCTGTGATGGGGCAAAGGGGTGCTGGGGGCGGGGGCAGGGAGGCAAAGCAGNNGCGGGGGCGGGGAGGCAAAGCAGAGCTGGGGAAGCTTCACAGAATCACAGACTGATATGGGTTGGAGGGGACCTCTGGAGATCGTCTCCTCCAACCCTCTGCCAGAGCAGGGTCACCCACAGCAGGTCCCACAGGGATGTGTCCAGGGGGGTTTGAATGTCTCCAGAGATGGAGATTCCACCTCCACCACCTCTCTGGGCAGACTCTGCCACCCTCACAGCGAACAAATTCCTCCTCATGTTTAAATGGAACGTCTTATGTACAAGGTTGTGCCCATTCCCTCTTGTCCTGTCCCTGGGCACCACTGAGAAAAGCCTGGCCCCATCCTCCTGACGCCCCCTTGAAGTATTTCTAGGTGTTGATCAGATCCCCCCTCAGCCTTCTCTTCTCCAGACTAAACAGAACCAAGTCCCTCAGTGTTTCATCATCAGAGAGATGCTACAGGCCCCTCAGCATCTTTGTGGTCCTCTGCTGTCCCCTCTCCCTGTCCTTCTGGAACTGGGGAGCCCAGAACTGGACCTGGTGCATCAGGTGCCCTGGTCCCCAGGGCAGAGCAGAGGGAGAGGATGACCTACCTCCAGCTGCTGGTCACACTCTTCTTGATGCCCCCCAGGATGCCATTGGCCTTCTTGGCCACCAGGGCCCGTTGCTGGCTCACGGGCATCCTGTTGTCCACCAGGACTCACAGGTCTTATACCTCAGAGCTGCTCTCCAGCAGGTCCCCCCCAGCCTGTGCTGGTGCAGGGGTTTATCCCTCCCCAGGGGCAGCACCCTACCCTTGCCCTTGCTGAATTTCATCAGGTTCTTCTCTTCTCACCTCACCATCCTGTCCAGGTCTCGCTGGATGGTGGCACAGCCTTCTGCTATGTCAGCCACCCCTCCTGGTTTTGTGCCATTGGCAAACTTGCTGAGGGTACATTCCATCAATTCATCCCAGTCATTGATGAATATATTGAAGAGGATGGGACCCAGTACTGACCTCTGGGGGACCCCACTTATTACAGACCTCCAACTGGATTCTGTGCCACTGGTCAGGACCCTCTGAGCTCTGTCTTTCAGCCAGTTCTCAATCCACCTCGCTGTCCGTTTGTCTAAACCACACTTCCAAAGCCTGCCTGAGGATGCAGTGGGAGATGGTGTCCAAAGCCTTGCTGAAGGCAAGGGAAGAACATCCACTGCCCTTCCCACATCTGTCAGCTGGGATGTGTCCTGTCAGCTGCCAAGGGATCTATCCTGCATCAGGCCTGTGCTCACAGAAGGGCCTGTGTGGGTTGGCAAAAGTGAGCTGTGCTTTTGTGTCAGTCCCACACTGTGTAGCAGCCTTTTGCCTTTGCTGCAACTCAAAAAAGATTAAAAACCCCAAGGAAAGTAGAGGTAGTGAGCCTGTGAGCTCAACCCTTAATGGAGGAGTGTCTGTTCGTGCAGCTGGTTAGGAAATTCAAATTATGCCTCACAGAATTATTAGCAAACTCCACTCCACAGAGACTGAGGGAAAGAACATGTTTTTTGGAGTGGCTGGTAATTCCTTAATGACTGGTTCCATGCCTGATCACAGAGTGCTGGGCACTGAGCCATGCCTTGGACCGGGAGCTCTCGGGTGATGTCAGTGGAGTTCCATATTTATGCAGTAACGTCTGGAGATGATGCCAATACAAAACAGAATGGTGTTTGACATTTAGGAGAAGACACAGGCAGGAAAACTTGGAAGTGTTAATAAACATGTGTTTGGTAACATTCTTTTTTGGTCAGAGTGATGTTAGTGATGCCATGTTGAACCTATAGGAAATAGACCTTCGAGATTAAGTTCTCCATGAGCATCTTTTCCTTTATTGCATGTTTCATAGCTAAAATAAAGCGAGCTTGAGGCTTCCCCCGTGCTCTCCATGGTTTGTGGAATGTGTCAAGAGGACTACAATCCCAGAGTGTTGTGCGGAGAGGGGTTTGTAGGGTGCAGGGGATGGGTCATGGAGCAGCCCCATCCCTTGTCCCTCTCTGCCCACCCTCTTCCCCGTGCCTGAAGCAGCAGCAGGAGATGCTTTCCCGCTGTGTTTATTCCACGCTGAACTGAGGTTGTGGCAGGAGTGATGGCTTTGGTGCTACGCTGTGACAGAACCCAAGCCTGTTCCTCGGCTGCGGTCAGGCTTTGCCCTCCCCTTCCCACAGGCGGAGCAAACATCACCAGTGTAGGTTGCACTTACAGCCTCTTACCCTCTGAGCTGGCTGGGTGATACTGCAGGGGACAGCTCTGATAACTCTGGAAAGTTAGGCCGTTTGCTCACCTTATCACAACTGTCCCAGCTGCTTCTCTTCCCCTGTGCGCCTTGTGTGCCGTGTTACCTTATGGTGCTGCTGGTTTCTTTGGCTGGTTTTGGATTTGGGGGGCTTTTTTATTTGTTTGTTTGTCTGGGGGGCTGGTTTGGTTTTTTTTTTTAAGGAGTTTCCTGATTCGTAGTGGTTGATCCTGGGAATAAAATTATCCCGTCAGCTCCAGCATTTGGCAGGGGACTCCGCAGCCTTATAGCAAGGTCAGTCCGTCCTGCAGAGACACCTGATGTGTTCAGAGTACGTACAACGTGGTGTGGGAGCTTTTCTGGGCTGTGCAGAGCAGTGGTGTTACCCCCGAGCTGGAGCTGGAGCTGGGGGCGAGCAGGGGCTTTGTGCAGTCACTGGAGTGGAGGGTGGGGAAGGGCTGGCCATCGGCTTCTGGGGGTCTATTTTCAAAATGAAAAGTCTTTGTGAAAATGAGGTTTTTACTTTTCATGTGAAGAGAGAAGGCTGACTCTCGTGCTGCTGGTGGGGATGCTGTCGGGGTTTCTGCAGCCCCCAGAACCTCGGTGGGCACTGGCTGTGGAGATGTGCACCCTCTGCGAGGGGATGTAAGGCTCCCGTGTTGACCGGAGCCCAAGCTGTCCCCGTGCAGGGACGGTGCTGCTGTGTCCCCTCCGCAGTGCACGGACCACGCAAACACCCCTCGGCGTGAAGCGTGCAGCCCAGGGGGTGCTGGGTCTGGCTAGTGGTTCTTTCCTCTGGACTACTGCTCTGGCAGAAGCCGTCCCCGCTTCCCATACAGCCTGAGGGCAGCCACACCTGAAGCACGGCAGCCCAGCTCTGCAGGAAACCTTAGAGATCACAAGTGGGAACCCTCTCTCTACGATCAGCAAAAGTGCCTTCTCCACCCTGCTCCCCAGGCTCTGGTTGCCACCGTTATTTCTCCTTTCCCTAACATACAGCATTGTGAGAGGCTCTGTCTGTAGCAGATAGGGCAGGGGTGCAGGGCTGTCTCTCACCGAGGTTGAACTGGGAGTTCCCCCGTGCCTTCGGCAGATCTCACAGCAAGAGAGAGCACGAGAAGTATTCCATAAGAATACTTGCATAAGAATACAAGAGGTAATTATGTCGAAAGAAAAGAAGCTTCTAGGTCTATCTCGAGGCTCCAGGGCATGGTTTCTAGGGGAGAACTTTGTAGAGTGGGGCTGATGGTCGGACTCCATGATCCCAAGGGTCTCTTCCAACCAAAATGATTCTGTGACTTTGAGGTGTGTGTTAGAGTTCAGTTCTTCTCCCCACCCCCCTGGCATGTCCCCACTCCTTTCAGTGACCCCCTGGTAATACGTTCCCAGTGCTGCAGGCAACAGCAGATGAGGGAGGTGAGCCTGGAGAGGTCTGTGCACGGTGCACAAACCCACCCTGCTGCCGAAGGACAACACACACACTGCAGCTGGGCCTGGGCCTGGGCCTGGCCTGGGGCTCTGCCCGCGCCAGCGTTACCCATCGGTTACTCCTTACACGCTGCAGTTTGTGCAGAAAAGAGCTTTCTTCCACCCCCTACCTACCTCCTACTTCCCAGCTAATATTAAAAGCAGAGACAGCTCTATAAAGAAATTATGTTGCTGAGGTCATTGCTTTTATAAAGTACTTACTAGCACTTCATGAAGTATGGAAAATGAAGTTGTTTAAAATACTGTTGAATAGAGATTGCATGTAATCCACACACCTTTCTTGCTTTCTCTTTCTTCTCCAATTTCTCCAGATTTTGAGATTGAAGCTTCTTCTTTTGCCACTTAGTGCATAGCCAATCTGCTGAATGATGTCTCCTTCTCTTCCCGTCCCGTAGCCTCGCCTGTTCTCCTGGTGTTCCAAGCGCTGTTCTTTCTCCTCCCCCAGGTACTGCTATGTGGATATTTGTTAGCGATGACTGATGTGGAATCTACATATGCAGACTTTATTGCTTCGGGAAGAACAGGTAGAAGAAATGCGTTACATGACATCCTTGTGTCCTCTCCGGGTGGGAACTCCAGTGAACTAGCCTTAAAGTTATCAGAGCTTGACATCAACAAAGCAGGTGAGTACCTCTGGGGCTTTTATGGTCGGTATTTAAGCCTGGGGGCAGTGCAGGAACACCCAGAAGAGTGTGCACGTGTGTATTCCCTTGGCCCTCAGCAGCCACAGTAAGACCAGGGGGGTGTGGGCGGGAAGGGTGGTTGTTTGCAAGCACAGCACCTTACTGGGAAAAGGGAAATCTTTCTGCAGCGAGCACCTAGTGGCAGGGTCCTTGTCAGAGTGGATTTTACAGAAAGCTGAGCATAAGGAAGAAAAGAAGGAAGTCTTCATTAAAACCCAACTCTTAATAGTATGCTCTAAAGGAGGCTTTTCCCTTGAAGGTGGTGGGAGAAGCCATGTGTCTGCCTGGAAGGTCACTGTGCAGACCGATTCCAGCTGCCAGGGGAAAGGGTGGTAGCGGTGTGCCCGGCTCCCTCCTGCTGGGTAAATTGCCCCTTTCCCCTCTCTGCGGATGCTTTGTCTTGCCTGGAGGTGACCAGTGCAATTCCAAACCTCACCTCAGAGCTGGCCTTACCAAGCTCAGGGGCTGGGAGCTCGCCAGCAGCTGAGAGGCACCACGCGCGGTGAAGGCCTTCCATTGAAGACAGTAAGCTGGCGGTGTGCGTACTGGTGTGTTACCAGGGGGGCTATGGAATGGATCTGGCAGACGGCTGAAAGCCCTTTTCAGACCTCAGAAAAGAGGCCTTCTGATTGTCTTAACACCACTGGTGGTCACGCCTCTCTCTGGGAGACAGCGGTCAGGGCTCTGCGGGTGGCCTCGTCCCTGGCCAAGGGGACGTGGCGGTGCTGTTTGAAGGGGGGGTCTTTTCTCAGCTTTCAGGCTGACGTGCACCCTTAGCCATTCCTTCTGCAGCTGCCAGTCTGAGGCTGTGGCTCCTGGGGGGGTGCTGTTCTAGCTGCGCAGCGCCTGTGGGGTTCTTCTGCTCCAGAAGAAACGCTCCATTAGTAGGTGTGTAGGTGTGTCTACTTATGTTAATGTGGGGATACGTGCAGAATGTTGGAAAAATAGAAAGTAGGTGGCATTTGAAATGCACAATACCAACCTTCCTGCTTCCTTTACTTTCTTTTCAGTCTCAAGCTTACATTTAGCAAAATTGCTTTTGAACTTGTCCATTAGAAGGTGGAAGCAGTCCCTGTGTGGAAGTGAAGCTGCTGGAGTGACTGGGAGCCACAGCTGAGCTCTTTCATGGGTTACAGAAGCACGTTGTACGTGCAGCTGGCTCTGTAGTCATGAGAACGGTTTAAACCACTGTTAGTCCACATTTTAATACATAATTCAGGAGTCTCATTTTTCTTGGACACCTCTTTTTTTCAGCTTTGGTAACTTCATCATTGCAGAACAGTGTGTGCAGCTGCTCTGGAGCAGATACAGACAGAGCTGCGGCACACTTCTGCAGCAGGCTCTGCACTTTGCATTGCATGCAACGGAAATCTAGTTAAATTTAGTATTATTAGTACACCTGGAGGCCGATAAAAGCTTCCAAACAAAAAATATTGGGAGATGCATTGTATTCTCATTCATACAGGTATCGGTGTATCATCATTAGTGTATCACACTGCAGCAGGGTAGGGTTAGGCTGGACATAAGGACAAAATTCTTCCCAGCAAGAGTGGTCAGAGCCTGGAATGGGCTGCCCAGGGAAAGGGTGGAGGGAGTCCCCATCCCTGACTGTGTTTCAGAGTAGATTAGATGTGGTGTTGTGGGATCTGGTGTAGGGGAGACCTTTGTAGAGTGGGGCTGATGGTTGGACTCGATGATCCCAAGGGTCTTTTCTAGCCTGAATGATTTTAGGATTCTGTGACCCTATCCTGTCTGTCCAAACCAAGGAGAGGCTCAAAAATATGTTGTACCCCACATCCCAGTTCATCCCAGTTCATCCCAGTGCTGGCCAGGGGTGTCATGCATCACACTGGACAGGATTCCAGGAAAAACACAGGTGTGGGGGTTGTACCTGATGGCTGTCAAGGTGTGTGTCAGACTGTCTGTGCTGTCACCTGGTTGCACAAATGCATACGGGTCGGGTTCTCTTATCACAGCGATAGGCGTTCTGTTGCGATAGTGCAGTACATTTGCTCTCAGCTGCAGGGGGTGATGGCAGAGTAGGATGATGCAGGTTTAAAAAAAAATAGAGTTATTATAAACCCTATGTAAATACAGCCACCCAGGCACATCGAGTGCATTCACTTTGAAAGCCTGTGGGTGCCTCTGCAGGAACAGTGATGGGCAGCACCGGGCAGGGAGCCTTTGGCCGAAGAGCACGCTGTCTGTCATGCACTGTCTGCACTTACCTCCTCATTGATGAGCCCACAACCAAGAGTTTTCTGCATCGTTACGTATGATACGTATAATTACTGTGTAGTGCTCTCCCTTCCAAACCCCCGTCCCAGTGTTCTGTGTCCATAAGCAAACAACCTGCAGATACCTGTGGAGCAGACATACTGCCCAAATTCCAAAATACAGCTCTCAGGTACTCTCTGGCAAGGCATTTTATCTCGGTTTAGTAAAAGCAGCACCAGATAAGTCACAAAGCACAGCAGAGATCACAAGAGAGGTGGCAAAAGGAAGCTGCTGGCAGGGAGACCAGGAGGTATCTCACCCACTCAAGGGAACCAGTGCGACTCCCAGAGACTCCATGGTCAGTCTGTCTTGCAGGTAAAAGACCAACAAAGAACGAGGAGTGAGTTCCCACAGGTCTAATCTCTGGAGCAAAGAGAGCTGGGAGTTGGAGAAGCTAGGAGCCCGGTGCTTTCCAATCCCACATGGGCTGCCCTGGGCAGAGAGCTCTGCCAGCAGCAGGACGGGGCTGTGGTGCTGTGGCGGTGCCGTGCAGATGACGGGCAAGTCAGGAATCAGATTCCACTCTCCTGGATTCTGCAGCACAGGAACCAGGCAGGAGGCTTTGCAGAAAGTGGTCAGAGAACTTGGGCTAAAAGGATTTGTGTCCCATAGGAAATTGTGTGAGGTCCCTTCTGACAGAATCCTTTATAATGTGGGAGAAAAATGGGAAATAACGAGTTTTCTGAGGCAGTGCCTTGCAAAGCAAGTTCTTACTTCTTAGTCAATCCATACTGCACAGAACAAACCTCAGTTTAACAGGTTCATCAGCTTTCCACACGCCTTCTCGTCAGGCTGAATTTGGTAATTGCCAGTACCCTGTGAGGCTTGCTGCCACACAGAAGGCAGCGCCAGGGCTGAGCCTTTCCCAGCGCTCTCTGCGGTGCAAAGCGCTGCTTACTGCCATTGGTCATGTGCCGTTTCCTCTCTGCAGAAACCAGACGGGGCTTAATGTGCTTATTTCTATAAACAGAAGTAAAGCTGCAGATGCACAGTGTGATCTGCAATGGGCAAGCTGACATTCTGTGCCCAGGACCCTGCCTTTATTCTAAAGATCTCTAGAGCAGAGTTAGGCACTGCTGCCTCTGCTGACACCTCGCTCCAGAACACAGAATGTCCTTCTAACCGCTGGATCGAGCCAGCTCCAGACAAATTACTCAGAATCTGCAAGGGACAAGAGGCACCTTCTGTCTAAACATGATTCCACACCTAACGTTACCCCGTACCATGTTCCTGTAGCTAACGAGGGCAGCGTGCAGGGGCGTCGGTCTGTCCCGCACTCAGCGTCCAGCTCTCTGAACCCCTCAGGGCTGTAGCTGGTGGGTGGAAGCAGCCCTTTAACAGCCCGTGGTCAGAGCCTTTCTCGGCTGTCCTTAGGCCTGTCCCCAGAGGTGCTCCCGTGCCTCGGGGCTGGCGGTGGGACAGCCGGGCACAGCACCGTGGCCGCGGTAGGGAAAACGGGCACGCAGAACCAGCACAGCATCAGTAGATGCTTGCTTTGATTGAAGGTGCAGCTCTTTGTAGTGAGCTCTGTTCAGACTCGGTGTAATGAGGCTTTTCATCTTATTCTGTCATAGTATCGCAGTGAATAATTTGTCAAAAATACCCTACTGTTTTTGTTGGATTCTTTCACTTCTGCCTACTTTAGGTCTGTACTTAAAGCGATGATGGCGGTTGCAGGTGTGCCGTTTTGAAGGTGCCTCTTGTGGCTCTCTTAGTAGTAAAAGGCTTCCAGTGTAACGCGAGAGTTCAGTTCCAGTTTCTTCTCCCTTTTTTTATTGTTGGGGGCGGGTGGGGAGTCGGGGCCGTGGGAGCAAACCCCCTGTTCCAGGGTGGGTGGCTCACCCTGCCCTTGTCCGTTGCAGAGGGAGAAGGAGATGCGCAGCGCCAGCCCAGCGAACAGAGCGGGGAGGCACAGGGGGAGGCAGCCAAGCAGGAGAGCTGACCCCAGGCCCCGAGCGCCACCTCCCAGCCCCCGGCAGCCCACAGGGACCCGTCCATGTCCCTGAGCCCCCACACGTGTCCTCACTGCTGGAACCCCCACACGCAGCGCCAGGCATGGGGGCAGGAGTCGGGGCAGGAGCCAGAATGCCCTCTACCTCTGTCATCGGCGACGGCTGAGCAGGTAGAGATCCTTGGGGATGGCGTCACGCGTCCCCTCCTGATGGCTACTTGACGGGGACACTCTGAGAGAGCAGAACAGGGAACTCTTGTAGCACGTGGCCTGCGAGGGGCCCGAGGATCTAGTCGTGTATCGCAAGGGAAGGCCTGTGTGATCCTCAGAGTTCCAAATCCTCTGGCCAGAGTGTTCGCCCACTGCGAGGACTGCGAGGAAAGCGCTGGTTTCGGAACCCTGCCTGTGTTTTACAGCTCTGTGATTTACAATGGGGTCTGTATCGTACGACCCCAAGGCTCCACACTGCCCCTTCTCCACTGCTGAAGAAGAGTTCTGGGACTCTGAATTTTTCTACCACGCGTTTTGAAAGGGCTGGTTTTTTGCATAATGTGGTGATGTGCCCATGATAGATTTACGATGTCAGCCACTAAATTGATTATGCCTGACCCTAAACGACTCACCAACACCCTAATTTGTTACTAGATGAGCCTTCAAAATGGTATGTTAATGTGAATTCTTCGGCGTGTTTCGTGTCCCTCGTACGGTTTTGCCGGTTGCCTGTAGTTGGTTGCGTATCAGAGACTCAAATTGGATCTTTTATGTTATTCCTCCCTGTTTTTCTAATTTTGCTCCCAATTTCTTAATCTTTCTCTGAGATATTTTTTTAAAATGTTGGTCCAGGTATTTTATTGTTACGGTAGTTTTCAGAATGCATTTATAACCTGACATGGGTTAAAATCCAAACACATCCTGTGGTGCTGGAGGCGTTGCTGGGCCACGTTGTTGAGGACGGGCCTTGTTTGCCCTCAGCAGGACAGCTGCCCTGGGTGGGTGACACTTGTGTGCCCTGGGAGCAGGTCTGGGTGGCGGGAGGGTCCCGCTGGTGGGTGGTGGGCCGGCTCCAGCCAGGGAGGCTGTTTTTGCCATGTCTCGCCCTGTCCCCCAGCGGCCGGGGCCAGTGGGTTGGCAGAGCCAGGAGCCCCTTGATGTGGCAGGTACAGCCCAGGCCACAGCCCGGGAGCTCCTGGCGGGGACGTGGGGAGGGAGGTGGGACATGGCATCGCACACCCGAAGGCCGGGGCTGTTCTGGGACAACTCCAGCCCGGGCTCCCAGTGGAACTGGGGGATGGCTTGTGCATCCATTAATCACCGCTAGCCCCGCCGGCTATGTTCCTGGCCCTGGCCCGCCCCACACGCCAGGCTGGACCCTGCAGAGACTCCCTGTGCCCATGGGGGTGAGAGGCCCTAGCCCACGGCAACCACGGCAGCACCCACCATGCAGCCAGGAGAGCCCTTTGCTTTTCTTAATGGGAGGTGAGGTCACTTTATATATAGTATATATAGTATATATATTTTTGTGTTGTTGTTGGTTTCAAATGTTATGCACTTTTTAATGTTTGTAAACTTTTATTAATGACTAGTGTGATTGCTTCCTAAATATCTTAATCATCAGTTAAGGACACATCTCTGTGGCCACAGCTGTTTGTTTTGACCGTGTGTATCATAGCACTTGTCACCTGGAATTTTTTGTGAGGTGTGTGGAGAAAACAAACCCACTTCTGATCAGTATTACGAGCTCCTTTATTAGTGTTAATAAAAACCAAGGCTGCAGTTTGCTTGTGGCTCCTTAGTGAACTATGAACTCTCACCCTGCGCTGGTTGGACGCTGAATGCCGTGCTCTCACTAGCTCTCAGAAGCCCTGTCCTGCTGGTAACAGAGCTATCCACTTGCTTTGAAAACACTGTTACCCTTAAACTAATTCTTTACCTGGTTGTTCCCCTCAGTGTTCCTTCCACAGTTACTCACCTTGTTATTGATCTGTTGGCAGTTTTCCCCCCTTGCTCTTCCATCAGGTCTTCAAGCTGAAATGGGTGCCCCTTTGCCAGGGACTAGGTACAGTCCGTGCAGCACAAGCAGCAGCAGGCCATCACATCCTGGGGCTTTCTGGTGGGTTCCATTACTGGTGACCCTCAGGAAAACCCTGCGGACAAAGGCGACAGTGGAATGAGTGACCGCAGTGCACTGAAGTGATGGGTTCCTTATTTCCCCCAGTGCTCTCCTTTATTTCCATACATTTTCCTCCTCCTTAATTCTTCTGTGTTGTGAAATAAAATTCCTTTCAGCCTTTCCTCTCTACTTCGTACCTCTTTCTTCTATTTCTCCTCTGCTCTTCTTGGGTTTTCAAAGCAATCACGAGGGCCTCTGCTGGGTTTGAGCCACGTCTGTCTGCGGTGGAGCAGGTCCTCAGAGCGGAGCAAAGGGTGCTCTGTGTCCCCCTGTGCCCAGAAGCTGAGTGGGGCAGTGTCACCCCAGCACTGCTGGCTCTGAGGGGGCAGTGTTACCCCAGCACTGCTGGCTCTGAGCAGGGCTGTGTCACCCCAGCACTGCTGGATCTGAGGGGGCAGTGTTACCCCAGCACTGCTGGCTCTGAGCAGGGCTGTGTCACCCCAGCATTGCTGGATCTGAGGGGGCAGTGTTACCCCAGCACTGCTGGCTCTGAGCAGGGCTGTGTCACCCCAGCACTGCTGGATCTGAGGGGGCAGTGTTACCCCAGCACTGCTGGCTCTGAGCAGGGCTGTGTCACCCCAGCATTGCTGGATCTGAGGGGGCAGTGTTACCCCAGCACTGCTGGCTCTGAGCAGGGCTGTGTCACCCCAGCACTGCTGGATCTGAGGGGGCAGTGTTACCCCAGCACTGCTGGCTCTGAGCAGGGCTGTGTCACCCCAGCATTGCTGGATCTGAGGGGGCAGTGTTACCCCAGCACTGCTGGCTCTGAGCAGGGCTGTGTCACCCCAGCACTGCTGGATCTGAGGGGGCAGTGTTACCCCAGCACTGCTGGCTCTGAGCAGGGCTGTGTCACCCCAGCATTGCTGGATCTGAGGGGGCAGTGTTACCCCAGCACTGCTGGCTCTGAGCAGGGCTGTGTCACCCCAGCATTGCTGGATCTGAGCAGGGCAGTGTCACCCCAGCACTGCTGGCTCTGAGGGGGCAGTGTCACCCCAGCACTGCTGGCTCTGAGCAGGGCTGTGTCACCCCAGCACTGCTGGATCTGAGGGGGCTGTGTCACCCCAGCACTGCTGGCTCTGAGCAAGGCAGTGTCACCCCAGCACATCTGGCTCTGAGCAGGGCAGTGTCACCCCAGCACTGCTGGCTCTGAGGGGGCTGTGTCACTCCTGCACTGCTGACTCTGAGCAGGGCAGTGTCACCCCTGCACTGCTGGCTCTGAGGGAGCTGTGTCACTCCTGCACTGCTGGCTCCTAGGGGGCAGTGTCACCCCTGCACTGCTGGCTCTGAGGGAGCTGTGTCACTCCTGCACTGCTGGCTCTGAGCAGGGCAGTGTCACCCTGGCACTGCCGGCTCTCCAGGTCTGGGGTGTTCCTGTCACCTCTCCAAGCAGCCTGACCTCCTGTACCCAGGGGTTCCCATGTCCCTGCGGCATCGCAGCACTGTGCCCTGGGTGCTCCCACTGCCCAGGCACCCACAGAGGAGCTGGTTTGGTATTGTCACCCCTGGACACCTGGACTGTCAGCTTAATCAAATACTCCTTAAAGGTTTGGTGGGTTTGGTGGTGGTGGGATTTTGTTTGTTTTGCTGCCTCTTCGCAGTTGCTCCAGGGGAGGTTCAGGTTGGACATTAGGAACAATTTCTACCTGGAAAGGGTTGTGAAGCCTTGGGATGGGCTGCCCAGGGCAGGGGTTGAGGCACCATCCCTGGAAGGATTCCAAAGGTGGGCTGACACAGTGCTGAGAGACATGGTTTGGTGATGGGTTTATCAGAGATAGATGAACTGAAAGGTCCCTTCCAACCCAGACAGTTCTACGATTCTATGATTTAGTTGCATGTTTTCAGTGTTTCCTTCACCCTGCCAGCCCCAGCCCTTCAAAAAGCAGTCTGTGCACTCAGGTCCCTGTCACCCGTAAGACAACCCGGGACCGTGTCTGCCAGCCTTGTGCTCGCAGGGTTTAGATTCTCCCTTTGCCTGAGACAGAAGGAATACAGAGCTAGAATTTGGGGGGTATTGGCATTTCTGTCTTCTCCTTATTTCCATTAATGTTGTCCATGTGCTTTAAGAAGCTTCTGTTACAGACAGCAGCGAGTGTGCACGAACCATCGTGTCATCGAACTGTCACGTCAAGAGAGAAGCTGACCACGGCCTCCTGTACAACAATTACTAAATAGACATGAAGAAGGGTCCCCACCTCCTCCTTGTCCCTGCTGTTTCCCTTGCCGTGCTTTTTCCACAGTTCCAAAGTGGGAGGAGTTGCATCCTGGCACGTGTGATGGTCCCACGAGGTGTGATGCCATGCAGGTGGGTATGGAGCTGCCCTGTGGGAGGGGTAGGGAGCAGGGCCGAGGTGGCCAGGCTGGGACAGGACACGGGTTCCCTCATGGAAATGCAGTGCTAGGGAGGGAGCGCGCCATGGGACGTCCCGACTGAAGTCTTGCAGTGGAAAGGCTGTTTCTCTTCATCCCTTTAGTGCAGGCGCAGAGGGGACCGTGCTGGGAGCGGTCGGAGCAGGGAAGCCAGGGGGGACGCGGGAGCTGAGACAGGGCAGCAGCAGCAGGAGGGCTCTGTGGGGGAGGCAGGGGCGCAGAGCAGGACGGGGCTGGCTTCAGCCCCAGGGACAGTCAGGGTGTGCTGGTCTCAGCTAGAAAGAGGATGAATTGCTCAACTCGGGTGGTGCTTCCACTTCAGACCCAGCTGCAGGTTTCCAGCACAGCTCTAGAGCTAGTGCAGATCTGGCCCTCACCCTTGAGACAAATGGGCATCACCAGGTTCCCGTGACAGGGAGGGAGACCTCGCAGAGGGAACTTACAATGGAGCAGGAACTCTGGAACTCCTCTGAAAAGCAGGAACGTTTTTCAGCTGGGGAAGTTACAGAGATGAAGGTGGTGGCAGGAACCTTCTGGCTGTTCCCTGCAGTCTCAGGCTCAACTCTCTTCCTCCCTGCCTTCCTTTTTCATCCTGACGAGGGACACAACACCGAAGGCAAGAGGGCAGGGATAGTCAGCGGGGGAGTTTGGTGCATTCCAGTAATTATTTATGTCATGTATGGCCAGTGTCTGTCTAAGGAAAAATAATGGTGACACAACGGTCTGGACAAGCAGGATGGAAGGAGCTGGGACTGTTTAGTTGGAGGAAGAGGAGGATGAGGGGAGACCTCATCACTCTCTACAACTGCTTGAAAGGGCATTGGAGAAATGTTGGTGCTGGTCTCTTCTCAAAAGGAAATTAGTGTTAGAACAAGAGGGAATGGCTTCAATCTGCAGCAGGGTAGGGTTAGGCTGGACATTAGGAAAAAATTCCTCCCAGGAAGAGTGGTCAGAGCCTGGAATGGGCTGCCCAGGGAGTGGGGGAGTCCCCATCCCTGACTGTGTTTCAGAGTCGATGAGGGATCTGGTGTAGGGGAGAACTTTTATAGAGTGGGGCTGATGGTTGGACTTGATGATCCCAAGGGTCTTTTCCAACCTGAACAATTCTAGGATGGTATGAGTTTCCCCATGACCCCCACAACACACCATGGTATTTAGGAATCGTCAGGTGAACAATTCCTCCCCAGCAAGGACGACCCCCCCTTCATGCAAACACACACTGTTTGCCAGGTGCCAGCGGGAGCCGAAGTGCTCGCTCTTGAGTGTGCAGCCAGGACCAAAGCCTCCCGCCTGGGCAGCCCTCCCCGCCTTACAGCACCCGCAGGCTGGGCTCCTGGTCCTGCCGCACACCCAGCTGGAACGTGCTGGGGACAGGGCTTTCAGGAGACTCAGTGGAACACGCCTGAGCTGGGCTGTTATCACCAAGCGGTGCTGGTTGTGGTTTATACACTGTCTCTTCCTCTCTGGTGTTCCAGTGAAGTCAGAGTCACTCCACTCCAATGTGTGCGCCCGAGGGTCCTGCGGTGTAAATAGGGCTCCACCTTGGGCCAGGGTGTGAGGGACATCTGGTACCTGTCATGTCCTGAGGGTCACTGAGTCTGTACGCACCTTATGCCTATGTACTGACACTGAAGTCACACCAGATATTTTCCAGTGAGGTAGAACACGCAGCATAAAAATGCCGTGTGGTATTTAGCTTTGGGCAGTCTGCACTCCTCTCCTTTTACTCAGTCCTGCAAGTTATACCCAGGTGCAAACAGGACAGGACTCGGGTGTTTTGGGGGACGATCGGGGTTCATGCAGCTCGTCTGGGATCCTGCAGGGCAAGGGACATGCAGCCCCTGGAGCGCCTGCTCCGGTGGGAGGTGTCCCTGCCCAGGCCCGGGGGGGTTGGAGCTCGGTGATCTTTATGGTCCCTTCCAGCCCACCCTTCCCTGATTCTAGAACACCTCCTTGCGGTCTCCATTTCCCCGGCAACAGCCTGCTCTCCCCATGAGCCGCAGAGCGGGGGGCGATGCCAGGGGGGATTCACAGCTCTTCGCCATCTGAAATTCTTCTCATGCAGGGAGAGAATGAGGAGCTCTCCCTGGACACCAGCACAACATCCCCGTTTGCTGGGAAGGGCAAACAACGCTCTGGAATCATCATCGCCTCCTCGCAGCGGGGATGTCCTTGAGCCCTCCCCCAGGAATGCGAAGGGATAAATAGCGCAGGGACACCTCCTGGCGGCACCTCCTGGCGGCAGCCTGTTCAACAGAAGGATTAGAGGAGTAACCGGCCTGTACAGACAAAGGTGCAAAGGGTGGGTTGGGGTCCTTATGGTGTTGAGAAGTTCCTTTGGAAATCGCCAGGCTCGGTGTTGTAAGTGCATCTGGTTCGTGACTGAAGGCAGCCCTGGCTGCTCTGCTGCCTCTCACGTGTCAGAAAGCTGCTTTTCTGCAGATTGCCGACCCCGAGCAGCAACGGGACCCTGCCACCCCTTCCACCCCACCTGCACACCCTTCCTGCTGCTGGCACCGTCACGCCGAGACTTCAGGTTTCTCCCTTTGCAAAGAAATGCATCTTTTCAATGTGTTTTTACCAAAGGCCAGAAGAGCCCTGAGACAGGATGTTAATCTCAAGGGCTGAAAACAGATCAGACAGTTAATCTCAGAGAGAACCGTCTTGACCAGCACTGGTGCCTGGTTAGACACATCCAGAACAAAAGAGGGACGTTTTCCACTGTCTCCAGCCGAGATGGCTCCCTGGGGCATCACTCAGTCCCTTGTGTTCTTACTGCTTCTCTCTCTGCTGCAGCATTCGTTCTGCCACCTTTCAAGAAACTTTGCCAGCTGTTAGAAGCTCTGGAAAAGTCCACCATCAAAAATACTTGCCTTTCTAAAGGCAGCACTTGCCAACAAAGGATTGTCCTCTCACCTCAGCCCCATACCCTAGCCCGGAGCCGGCGCTGCCACCGCTTGGGTGAGTAAACCCGGCTTCTGGCACCTTTCCTGGTGCCTGGAGGGTCAGCCAGTGCGTATCAGCAAACGCCTCATTGCACTGTCTGTAATGCACCCCTGCTTCAAAGCCCAGCCTGTGAGTTTGGACCAGTCATGTGTAGGGTTATCAAACAGTTCTGCCTGAGACAAAGCCGCGGAGAATGGGCGTCCCCTGCCAAGAGCCCGTCTGTGCTTCCACCCGCCGAGGGTCCCGAGTGCTGCACCCTGAGTTACGGCAGCGATGGCAAGTTCTTGTGCAGTGGTGCTCCCAAACACAGCAAAAGCCTTAGGCCTGTACCACTCAGACCCCAGAAATCACTCTTTGACCATTCCGGACCCAGCGCTGCCGGTGCCCAGCTCTCCCCAGTGCAGCTCCCGACGCGCCGCAGGGGATGGAGCCGCTGCCCACCGTGTGCGGGTTCTGCTGCTTCTGCCGGGAACACCACCTTCCCTAAACCTCCCCCCGTGCTGGAGGCTGAAAAGGATAAATCTCCCTGCTGAAAGCAGTGTACGTTCCCAAGATACACACACACGTGTATATATATGCCAGTGTTCGAGGATGGGAAAACAACAGGCAGCCACTCCTCTTTCTGGTTGCCTTCTGCTGGTTTCTGGCCTGCGAGGGGCCAAGCAGGACAAGTTCCCATGTTTACTATTACAGAAAAATCCACACCCTTTACTGAACAGCATTCTTCCTCTGCCCAATTCTGGCTGTACAGTATCTGATGTTTGTGTCAGCACCTTCTACTGTCACCCCATTGCCCTGGAAACGCTGCTCTTTCAAACAACAAAGTACCTCGTTTATTCAGTCGAGGTGGTTTTAGCACCAGCTCCGCTGATGCCGAGCCTGTGCACAGATGCCATCCCATCCCATTTCCATCAGCGTTGGGGTGCAGGAGCCCCTCTGTCCATCAGCTCCCTGCAAGGCACTGCCTTCTTGAGAGCCCTGGGCTCCCCTGTCCCCCACTGCCCCCCTCACAGGGACAGGCTCTGCTCTCCCAGCCATTGCTCCGCTTCTCTGCAGCACTTCAGTCAGTGCCCGTCACCAGCTGCGGGGTGTGGAAAGATCTAGAACTTGCCACTTTTGTCTCCCATGTTAAAACTGATTGCTATTTTTTCTCTGCTGTTTTTGTATCTTGAGCCGGCAGTGCATACTGGCAGCCCAGAAAGATGCTCAGAGGGCTGGAGCACCTCTGCCATGAAGACAGGCTGAGGGAGCTGGGGTTGTTCAGCCTGGAGAAGAGAAGGCTTCAGACCTTAGAGCAGCCTTCCAGTACCTGAAGGGGCTACAGGAGAGCTGGGGAGGGACTCTTTGTCAGGCAGTGCAGTGACAGGACAAGGAGTAATGGATTTAAATTGGAAGAGGGGAGATTTAGGTTAGATACCAGAAAGAAATTCTGTGCCATGAGGGTGGTGAGAGCCTGGCCCAGGTTGCCCAGAGAAGCTTTGGCTGCCCCATCCCTGGAGGGGTTCAAGGCCAGGCTGGAGGGGGCTTGGAGCAGCCTGGTCTGGTGGGAGGTGTCCGTGCCCAGTGCAGGGCTTGGAACTGGGTGATCTTGAAGGTCCCTTCCAACTCTGACCATTCTATGATTTTTTAGGGCAAGTGAGACTCTTTGGTCTTTTATTACAGTTTCCTAAACATTTTCATGCTGCCACTGAATGTGACTGCAAGGAACCGAGCAGTTCATTTCAGGCTGGAGTCACAGAGTGACAGACTGATACGGGGTTGGAAGGACTGAGCAGAACAGCAGGGAGTCACTGCTTTGCGTCCCCACCACGCTGCATCTGTGCAAACTGGGGGGGCTCTGTGCTCACTGCCTTCCACACACACCAAAGTTTTTACCAGAGGGGGGTGTGATTTATCCAGGTGCTAGAGCAGGCTGATAGAACTCCCTGAGTGAGGTGAGAGGAGAACTCAGGTGGGGTACACTCCAACTGCCAGAAGCAGGTCCAGCTCATGCATTTTTGGGGGGGTCACAGGGAGAAACACTGGAGTATTTTTTTCCCCAAGGTTTCACTGAATAAATTGCCCCCAGTTAAAACCAGCGATTATCTTTCATGTGACCGAGTACACTGGTTTGGGCTGAGCTGGAGCTAATTTCCTACCTACAGGGTCAGCAGAGAGAGAAGCTTCTCCAGGGGCTGATTAAGGAGCACAATCCAGTTGGGGTTCTTTGCCTCGTCCTCTCCAAAGTCTCTGGAGACACCCCCGTCTCAGCCATGCCAGTGTCCCTTTGGCTCCAGCGTGAGCATTTCCTTGCACTCTGCACCAGAGGACTGGGGCTCACAAACGTGCCTTTTCATCTTATTTTCTGTTCCTTTTGCCTGCTCCCGTGGAGTGAGATAGCAAGGGCTCATAGCCAGCGCGGAGCAGCTCTTGCAGAAACACACCCCAGCTTCACTGCTGTCATGGGTGCATCGTGGGAACCACTTTAACTTGTAAAATATTTAAAGTGGGGCTTCTGTATTTCCTCCCTGGGCGAGGGAGACAATGTCTATATTGCACACGGAAGCATGGGACGGAGCTGGCAGTTTAGGGCCTTCGGTGGGAACAGACAGCTACAAGTCCCCACTTTTAAACCTTCAGTGATATTTGATATGAACTTGAGAATTGTTCTTCCACAAAACCTTGACAAACCTTTCATTGCTGACCCAGCCATGGCTGGGGTTGTGGTTTCACTGCAGAGGGACACGCTGAGCCTGTATGTCACCCTGTCCTGTTGCTTTGTGCTTAAATGGCAGAGGAGGAGGGAGACGTGTGTCGCTTCCACACGTACTTCTTCCCATCTGCTGCCATGTTCCCTTCTATTTTAAGATTTGAACAGCGCTGCAAAGTGCACGTGGCAGAGGAGCCATGCTGGTGGTGGTGTCTGGAGTGAACCCACTGCCTAGCAGAATTCAGTATCATTACATATAGCCCACTGCCTCGTGGCAAATTCCGGCTTTGTCCCTGTTTGTGATTTCGCTCTCTCCCAGTTACGTACCACAGACTCATTTCTCTCTCTGCTCTGCTTTGCCACTTTCTAAAGACTGGACACAATCCTTGGTGGAGCCCGAGACCTCTGCTTTTAATACATAAAACATCAGTCCATTTTGGTCTCTTTGAGTAAAATATAAAGGCTTTTCAAACATTTTTCCATAGGCAACCCGCAGGTTCAGAGGAGCGTGTGCCTCTGACAGCTTCAAGGTGAACACGCAGGGTTCATTATTTTGCTGTTTTGTCTACAGCCCAGAGAACATTTTGGGGAGGTTTCAGAAAGATCCTGATGAGTTTTGTTCATAATTTGGAGAGGAACCGGCCAAGGAAATGAACCTCTTGGATGGCTCATCCAGGAGTGATAGGTTTTGCCCACCTGAGATGTGAGTTCAGGCCAGTGAAAGGCTCCCTTCCTCACCACGTGGTTCACCAGTAAAATATCTGTACCTATGTCTGTATGCCCATCAGGTGGTATGGAGCAGATGTAGCTATATGGAGACAGGCTAGCCACATTTCTATAGGTACAATCATATAGATGCTATATCTCTGGGATCCATAATGAGTAGAACAGTACAATTTCTTCAAGCAGAGAAATTGCTTCTCTGGCCAGCTGCAGTCCCATGAGAATTCACTCATTGCTGTTTGTTTCAGCCCTGAGAAAAGCAGAGCACACATCAGGGAGCAGAACCCGACTAGCCCAGGCAGGCTGGGATGATTTCTGTCTTTGCTGGGAGAGATGAGCTGTGTAATTCCAGGCTGTCTGGCTGAGGACGCGTGCCGTGCGGGGTGCAGCCTCTGTCTGTGTTCCAGCACAGAGAGGGCACCCGGCCTTCTCCGGATCCCGTGCGGGCAGAGCGCGCAGTGCCCTCCCACGAGCTTCCCCGCTGTCCCTGGGCAGCTTGGGCCGTGGTTTCTGTGTCTGGGACGGGGTCTGTCTGGCACAAAGGCACTGCCCGTGGAGTGCAGGGGCAGCGTGTAACCTCGGGGAGGGGAGCCCTGTCTGGCAGCTCCCATCCTTCAGCTGAAGCTCACACGCTCCCTCCTCCCCGAAAGCTGAAACAGTCGTGGGGGGAAGGGCTCTCCCGCAGAGACCACGTTCAACTAAACTCGCTCAGTGGTGCCACGGAGTATGGGACTGACGAGGAAGGAACTGCTGCCTAAAACCTTCATTATTGCAGAAAGTTGGGTTCCCTCTCTTTTAGAAGGCTCTTCTTCTCTTCTGCCAGCTGACCTGCTAAAGTCAAAGCTCAAAACTGCATATGAGGGCCCTAAATGTGCCCCAAGTTGTAGATGCTGTGTCCCCCTGTGGCTGACAGTGACATCTCTTCCCCTTCCCTGTGGAAAGGCACAGAAACTTTGGGGCATTTTACTTTTTGAAGAAAGCCCCCCAAGCATATTTGAAACCAAAGAAGAGCCAGTACCCTGTGTCTCAACCAGACATTCTGTAGTTCGGGAATACTGGTTTTCCAAGGACACCAGGTTATCCATGGATGGTGCAGCAGTACCTGTTTCCCCATCCCTTCCCCAACAGACTAAGGCTTTGATCCATGACATTAAAGGTTCAGAATAAATCCCATGCTTTGTCTGAGGCTTTGAATCTACCTCCTGGGCAAGAAAGGAATCTGGTGCTGGCACTCTCAGGCCTTCCCTTTAATGCCTTTCCCCCTGGGCACAGAGAAATTACAGGCCTTGCCGCCTTCTCCTGGGGGAAGCTCCAACCACTGCCTGACTCCATTTGGTCCCAAAACTTGGCCATTGTTCTCCTTAAAGAGAAGGAGCAGGATTGATAAGCCCATCTTCAAAGGGAACGACTCCAGAGGATTTACATGCTTAAGAAGAGCAGTTAAGCCAAAGAGGAGAAAAGCAGCTCTGAACCTAAAGGCAGAGATTTACATCCCTGACAAACGGGTCCTGAACACCACCTTCTGCTCTTCCCCACAGGCTGGTGGAGCTCAGTTCCCACCACAGGACTTCTGTAGTCCCCATCTCTGCGCCCTTTGCCCAGAGCCAGCCCAGGCACCCTCAGAGCCAGCCCAGGCACCCTCAGAGGAGGGAGAACTTCTGTAGCAGCATCCTCCTGGTGAGTGCAGCCCAGCACTCATTAACCCTTCAGCTCTCGGAGGGTTCACCATCCACAGCTGACCTGGCCTCTGGCTGCAACCAGCACCTTCCCTCCAACAACAGCAAGGATAAAACCTCCTTTACTGTAACACTTCAACCAGTCCCAGCGGCGTCTTGGGGCAGGTTTCACCCTGCCATTAACATTCCAGCCTGGTCTTGGGAGAGGCCAGTGACAGATGCTTTTGAAGTCACTGCCATGTTTCTGGTTCTGTTCCTGGTTTACACTGGTATTTTTAAACGTCAAGTGGGACAGTTAAGGTTTTTTTGCAAGGACTTCCCTTATTCCCTACTTCTGTGAGAACCTTTACTCAGGCTTTCCCAGCCCATTTCTGCTCATTGAAGGGTCTCTTGTTCCAGAACTCCAGTGGTGGGAACATTGAGCTTTGTCTCTGGCCCTGCTGGTCACAGGATGTGTCGTCCCCTTTCTGATCCAGCAGGACCAGGCCCCACCAACAGTAGCCAGGCTTTGGGCTCTCTGCTGCAGCCCCGCGGTGGGCAAGGAGCGGCCGGGCATCCTCACCTGGAGCGGCTTTCTAGAGCTGTAGGACCCGGCTGAACTCGGCTTTCCTGGATGATCGCAGGTGACTTTGCCTTGGTCACACTTCCCCTGGTCCCATTCCCTGAGCTCTGCCCAGGAGTCTCAGAAAGACATCTGGGGTCATCCCTCGTGTAGCCACACAGCAGACTGGGGCAGCTGTGGTGGTCAAGCACTGAGGTCAACACCTCCCAGAAACCTGTTAAAGACAGAAATAGCTGCACAGAACTGTGTGTCGTTGGCAAGAGAAAACAAATTACTTCAGAGAATGTCAGTGGCAGCATTTGCTTCTAATTTTTGCGTCTGCTTAACAGCAAAACTAATAATCATTTTGTTAGCAATTACCACGTTTGTGCATCGAGCGTATTGAGTGAAGTGGCAGAGACAGCCGTGGGGTAACACACACAAACGATGGCTGATTGGGATAACGGGTGATTAACCACATCAGCCGATGGACATGTCAGTTGAGATTTCTGTGGAGGACTGACAGGGAAACACAGAACTGGGAAGACATAAAGTGGCAGCTCAAAGCCAAGGTCCAAAATGTCTGGGCTCTGCGTGTAGGGAAATGGAACGACCCAAGAGAAACCTGCTCATCCATAGCACACCGTGGTCCTAACACAGAGATACTCGTGCAAGGGGATGTTCAGGCTCTGCCAGGAACTGTGCTGAACTTGTCTGTTTGGAATGAAGTACAGAATCACAGCGGGGCTGAGGTGGGAAGTGACCTCAGGGGCTGACCTGGTCCAACCCCCTCTCAAGCAGGGCCACCTGCAGCCGGTGGCCCAGGACCATGTCCAGGTGGACATGCTTTTTGAGGGACTCCAGGGATGGAGACTCCACAACCTCCTTGGTCACCCTGTGCCGGTGCTGGGTCACCCTCACAGTGGCAAAGTGTTTCCTGATTCAGTGTGTGCCCGTTGTCCTGTCACTGGCACCACTGGAAAGAGCCCGGCTCCATCCTTTTTGCACCCTCCCTTCAGGTATTTATAGATATTGGTGAGATGCCCTGGAGCCTCCTCTTCTCCAGGCTGCACGGTCCCAGCTCTCTCAGCCTCTAATCCAGTAAGAGGTGCTCCAGTCCCTTCATCATCTTCATGTATGTCCATGTGTCTGGCTGAGGAGCCCAGAACAGGACCCAGCACTCCAGGTGTGGCCTCACCAGCACTGAGCAGAGGGGCAGGACCACCTCCCTTAACCAGGACACCAGACCTTTCAAAGAATCACCTCTCCAAAAGTATTCAAAGAGAAATGAAAGGACCATATCAATAGGGAGGGGAAAACCAGCAGTGCCCAACAGCAACACAGCCAGTTTTTTCTCTCATTACTGCCTCCAGTTGACCTCAGAGTAACTCCTTTGCGTTTCAATTGACAATATTTGGCACCATCTGATGCATTTAAGATCTAAATGGACACAAAATTCTACTAGATGGAGCACTTAAAACATGTTCATAGTCTAAAAACTAAGAGGCAGCACATGCGAGATGTGGATGTACATACACACAAAATTAAAACATATTTATTTGAGGAAGTTTGCCCTGCCTGTTTTACTATATAGTTTATATATTGTTTTATATATAGTTACATTGTTTATAGTTTGTATATACACACACACATACATATAAAAAATAGTTTATATTGTTATATATATAGTTTATATATTTACTATGTACTTTATATATTGTCTGGTGAGAAAATAAAATCAAATCCCATTTAAAATCAATGAACTACTGAAGAATAACATGAAAGTGGTATAAGGAAAACTAAACCCACCCCGCTGCAATGGTGACCAGAGCTGTACTCAGCATGGAATATTGCCTTCTTCTTCCCTTGGCACCCAGTACTAAATAAAAGGCAAACTCAAACATTTAACTTTTCATTTTGCAAGTATTTAACTGCCTTCCTGCAAAAGAGAGGTGGCTGTGAGTATGGGTCAGGGGACATAACTTCAACCCTTCACTCCTCCTGCGGTGTTTGTGAGATTTCCTTTCCCACAGCTTACATGGCTGGCACCAGGAACAGTTGGAGAGCACAGACTTCATTAGCTACTGACCATCGTCTTCCTAAGCCATAGCTTCTGTGGCCAAAGAGGTTTTGTTACTCTGAGTACCTTAGAGCTTAATTCAGGCTCTGAGTTCAAAGTGTGTCTCAAAGTATTAGACAAACTTCTCTCAGTCTGTTCAGCTCACCCAGCCTGTGCCCCGATTCCCCACCCAGTTGTTAAGCACCACCCTGCTGGTAGGACTGTGGGGTCTAACACCCAAACCTCTGATGACTGTTGCACAGGCTGCAGATGGCAATACATGGAAAGAGGGAAGCAGCAGAGGTGCTGCAGGCCGTGAATCAGCAACTATGTCTCTACTCAGGACTTGGAAGCACATTATGTAGGAAACCTGTGTGTCATTTCAACACTCAGCACAAAAATGCAGAGTCATAAAAGACCTTATGCTCAATGCATAAGTGTGCAATTACCTAGTTGGTCTTGCAAAGGAAATGAAGCCTCTTGGGACAGAAAGGTGAGCGGGGTCTGTGAGGTGGTGGTATGTGGGCAATCCTGCTTTGAAGGAGAAAATGTAAGCACATGTATAAAATGTAAGGAACACATAAGCAAAGAACTTCATAACCCTCCTGTTTTTTCAGTCCTGAAACTTCAGCTCCTCAGCCCCAGCTTTACAGACACCCCAAGCACGCCCTGGGCAGCAGAAGAGCGCCCTTATCCTGATGAGAGGAGGCTGACTCCATGCCTCGACCGAGATGGGCTTGGTCTCGCTCTCTTCTGGAGCTCTGGTTCCTCCCTCTGCTCCAGGCACCACGGGGCACTTTGAGGAGCGGAGAAAGGCTGGTGGCAGAAGCAAAGACAACTTGGGAAACCAGCTTCTCCAGAAGTTCCTACTGCTCTAACAGCTCAGCGTGTCCCACAGCTGCTATTTCACTCCAGTCTCTAAATAGTCCTTCATTTCCAGGAGCAAAATACCAGAATTTCTTGAAAGCACAAGGAAAGAGAAACTTGCAAGAGTTCCCATTTCAGCCACAAGCAGGAACACTTACTTTCATCATCCTCTCCCTTCTGTTTCTGAAAAGGCTGTTAGAAACCCAGGGCAGGATCTGAGATTATTTAAGGAAAAATCAATGGCTCTTGTGTGAGTTCTATACTGGATCCATTAAGGTTCCATATAGCCCCTCAGAGACAGCACAGCCCAGTCCTACACACAGGCCTGGACTTTAAGTGCTATGGGGGGTTGTACTTCTGAATCAGAGAAACCATTTAATGGGCATGGGATCCTTAAAAAAACCTAACCAACCAACCTTAAAAAAACCCAAACAAACCAAAACCAAAAAAACCACAACCAACCAAAAAAGACCCCAAACCAAACAAAATCAGAGCTCAGGAAGGACACTTGACATCAGGGAGGTAAATCCCCACACCACCCCAGCACAGGAACATCTTCTGGGCCAGCACAACTGAGAGGAGACAGATGTCAGAGGGAAGAGCTGAGAAACAGTGGGGATCAGAGAAGGACAGCCAGTCCTGGTGGCAATGACGCTTTAGCAGTGCCTACAGCAGTGCCTATAGCAGTGTCCACAGCAGTGCCTACAGCAGTGCCTACAGGAGTGCCTATAGCAATGCCTATAGCAGTGCCTACAGCAGTGCCTACAGCAGTGCCTATAGCAGTGTCCACAGCAGTGCCTACAGCAGTGCCTACAGCAGTGTCTACAGCAGTGCCTACAGCAGTGCCTATAGCAGTGCCTATAGCAGTGTCTACAGCAGTGCCTATAGCAGTGCCTACAGCAGTGCCTGCAGCAGTGCCTACAGCAGTGCCTACAGCAGTGCCTATAGCAGTGTCTACAGCAGTGCCTACAGCAGTGCCTATAGCAGTGCCTATAGCAGTGCCTATAGCAGAGTCCCACGGGAGAAAAAAGTCCTTTTGTTGTTTGCTCCTCAACTGCAGAAGCACAGCCCGGGGTCAAGTCCCAGCCCCTGGCCTCCTTCTCCTCTTACTGCTGCTTGGCTTGAGATAATGTACCTACCAGTGTGGCATCCTAGAATTTCAGCTATTCCTTTTTCTGCATTTGGGACATTATTCCCGCTCCTTTGCTCTAATACCAGTTTACACTCAGGTTTATCAATTCACCAATTCCTGTTTGGAGAGAACAAAATCCGTTTGCTGACCGGATTTCATTGTGGCCTCTGGTCTCACCCTGTCTAATCCGGGCGTCCCGCAGCAAAAATCCCCTAAAGAAGTGCAGGGAAAAAACCTTGGCTGCTGAAAACACCGATAGCAAATTCACAGCACTCCAATCCTGAATATAAATCGGGACTAGAACCCACAAAAGAGGAAAAGACACTCTTGTAGTAATTCAACTGAGGATTTATTTCAGTAGGAGAGTCATCATTCTTGTCTGTAGTCCTCAATTAGGGTTAATTGTAAGAAAAAGCTTATTAGGAATATTTACATTTTAAAGTCTCCCTGTGCAAGCATATCTGCATTCCCAGAAGGCAGTTACAGTGCAAGATGTATTAATTAAAATGCCACCTTGGGAAATCCTCCTTTATCCAATCTTCATTATTGCCACAAAAGATAATGAACAGGTTTTGATTTTCTGCAAAGATTTTAGTTGCTGTGACAGGAACTCAAATGGTGAAGAGCACTTGAAGTGTTAATGACATTCCGACCGCTTTAGGGGGCCTGGTCCTCGGACACTTCTGCCCCAAACACAGGACTCGCACAGATTTGCCAGGATCCAGGGCAAGGTACTGTCAAACTCGGGATCCCAGAGCCCCATCCTAGAGCATGTCTGCTCGGGGATTTTTTCCCCATGCATATATCCAGTAAGCCATATCTATCCCTGCTGGTTGTAGGACTCGGGCCGTTCCCCGCAGCACCGGGGTGGCTGCCGAGGCTGTTCTACACCGCCCCTCGCACGCACAGCCTGGCATCAACACCCACCTTTCAGACAATCGGAATCCAGGCGTGGCTGTCACACGGGGGTGACAAGCAGGACTGGCACGTGGCAGACTCCTCTTTCTTACCATCTATCACTGAAAAACTGCCTCTTGGCTGGCCAGCAGAGAGGGACCTGGGTCTTTTTGGAAACTGTGCCTCGACCTGGGGTGGCACCTCTCCACTCCTGCTGGCGGCCTTTTGCCTCGCTCCTTGCAAATGGCCCCGGGAATCCGGTCACAGGGAGTCATGTTAGCTCCCTATTTCAATTCTTTAAAACAAGTGTCAATAAGGAAGGTGTAACTTTTGCACTTGGGGCCGTATTCACTTGGTCAGAGGTACTGATGACTCTGGACAGAAGTTGTTCAGATTGTATTACTCTCTAGGGCAAACATTCCTATCGTCGTTGCTGCCTCTGCGAAACAGCTGATATGGAAAAGGAGCTAAATATACCCGTGGTGCCTCGAAGTGCACCATAGCATACCAGCTGTAACCTCAGAGGCAGCAGCAGAAATAGTCCCAGCAATGGAAAGGACTCCAAGCAATGTGGCGAGATCCCATCTGAGGGACAGCTTCAGATTCTGGTCCTGTATGAAATATGAACAGAGGGGGAGTGGTGCAAAGGGTACCATGGCAGCATGAGTTTCTGAGGGCAGTTTAGAAGAGCTCTGCTTTGGTTAGGTTAACAAAGCAAGTACTGGAACAGAATGCATGCAATTGCCTGAAATACATCAGAGAGAGAAACACCAAGGACAGTATTTAAGTCAGAAATCAAGATGGGCACCAGCACACGTGGTACAAACTAGCAGTTCATAAATTTAGCATGGAATCTTTGGGGAAAAATTCCTAACTGCTATAGGACTGTCATTGCAGAATACTCTTGCACTTGGGGGTCACAGCAGAATAACCCAGGCGATGGGGGGTGTCAGCGTGGAGCTCAGGCAGGTCAATTCATGAGGATTCATGTGACACAGTGGTTGTGCTAATAGAGGGCTAGTCCCCTGCTCCCCACAATTAAAAGACAGATACATTTCAGCATTGGGAGTCTTTTAAGGTATTCTTTATGCTGTCCATAGGCACAGTTACACAAGGAGCATTCATCCACCAGGGCCAGGAGAACCTTCTATGTTGGCAGCAGAGCAGCCACTTGCCCATTCATTCTATCAGCCAGTTCTCAAGTCTTTCACCTCTCAGATGACTGATGTGATGCCAAAGGCAACCAGTGGCACTTTTGCAGAGCAAAACTAAGCATTCAGTCTGCTCTCAGTATTCTATCAGGCTGAGGAAATCCAGGGTAGGACTTCACTGCTCCAATGGGGGCGTTGACTATTTCCTCATCTCTCGTCCTGAGACGGGTGTTCCACTTGGCAGCGGATCGTCCCCTCCGTCCCGCAGGCTGCATTACCCGTGGAGACAAGGCTCTGCAGGGGAAACTCGAGGAGTAGCTCAGGAGAGAGCACCACGACATAGACACCTAAGGACGGGTGAGCTGAAGCTCTTTCCTGCCCCAGGTTTTAATAAAAAATAACCACAAATTTCAAAGAGAAATAACAAACTGAACGAAAAAAAAAATGCTCCTCTAATACAAAACCCTTCCCTAAACCAGGAACACAAGATTAAAATGATGTTTATGTTTCCATAATGAAGGGTTTGCCTGCTGAGAGCTGAAAGTACCCTAGGCCTCCCTTCCCGAGTTTGCAGCCCGCCCAAGGAGGCGCATTTCCCACACACTGCCCCAGTGGCCAGTTTCCCAGGAAGCGCTGGGGAGCTACCGGCTCGTTTGGATTTTACCTCAAAGATTTAATGGATAATTTGCCAAGCTCAGGACTCTGCAAATGGTGGCAAACTGGTTCCTTCTGGCACGGCCTGTAATTTTATAAGCATAAGCTCTATGGATCAAAGGCAAACCTGAAACCCATTTTCAGTATGGTTCTAAACTACCTTGAAAAATTGCAGCTAAAACTACCATAGATATTCAAGTGTTTGGTCTCAAAGGATGATTTTAATCAGATATTAATCATGGTTTACATGCTGGCAGTCTGGGATGCAGCATCTGGGTCCATTTGCCCTGTGCTAAGGGGATGCAGAGAAGACATGATCATAACCTGCCATTTAACGAGGTTTTGTGTATTGGGTTGGCTTCCTTTGAGTTGCATTCCCAGGTGTACCGTGACTGGGACAGTGACTGTGATCCTATGGATGAGCAAACCTGTATGAACTTCTAGAATAAGAAGAGAAATGACTTGCATGTGCCTTTAAAGATGGTGGTAATTTCTATGACATTGTAGTTTATGCAGAAAAAGTTTACTAGTTGCTCTTAGCATATTGCTACAAGAAAGATAAAGATCTTAAGAATTCTAAAATGCCTTGAAGAAAGAAATCTTGAAATGCTTTTGTTGCTAAAAATGTGGAGAGCTCTTGTAAAAGGAACAGAAGAACTTCAATACATATCATGCATTACTCGCTTTCATAAGTCAGCAGCAGTTTAGTAATTCTGTTTTTCAAAAACCTCCATTCCTCAAGCACTGTCCTGTAGCAGGAGATACCCTCAGACACTCTTCTAATATTAGCATCTCTTTCATTTAAGAAAATAACAGGAGGGGGAAAAGGGAGAGGAACCCATTGCCTGCAATTATTTTCAGGACACAAACCTGGAAACCGTTTTTTCTGGTTTTCCAGTGGTTGTCCCTAGCCTCCTGCAAGCCAAGGTGGGGCCATTCCAGCCTCCCGCGGCTGCAGCCCAGCAGCCCTGGCGTGGGCTCCTGGGTGCTGAGTGCGACGGGCCCTTGGCACCGCCTCAGCAGCTCCCCGTGCTCCCCTGGGGACTGAGGCTCTGCTGATCTTTCATCAGCATGGTTATTTCTACTTGCTGTCCTTTGCCTTCATACGCAAGTGAGGAGAGGGACCTGGGCGCCCTGGTGGACAGCAAGTTGCCTGTGAGTCAGCAATGTGTCTGGGTGGCCAAGAAGGCCGATGGTGTCCTGGGAGGCATTAAGAAGAGCATGGCCACAGGATGACGGATATCATCCTCCCCCTGGTGAAGCCACATCTGAAGCACTGGGACCAGTTCTGGGCTCTCCAGTTCCAGAAGTGCAGGGAGCTGCTGGAGAGGGGACAGCGGAGGCTGCGAGGATGATGGGGGAGTGGAGCGTCCCTCTGCTGAGGAAGGGCTGAGAGACCTGGGGCTGTTCAGCTGGAGAAGAGCAGGCTGAGAGGGGATCTCACGGATGCTGGTGTCAGGAGGATGGGGCCAGACTCTTCCCAGTGGTGCCCAGTGACAGGACAAGGGGCAAGAGGCACAAACTGGAATGGGGGAAGCTCCATCTCAACATGAGGAGCTTCTTTCCTTTGAGGGTGGCTGCCCAGAGAGTTGGTGGAGGCTCCATCCCCAGAGACATTCAACCGCCCCCGACACGTTCCTGCCCAACTGGGTGACCTTGCTCCAGCAGGGAGCTGGACTGCGGGGCTCCAGAGGTCCCTGACAGCCCCTTATCAGTCCGGGATCCTGCTGCTCTTGGAAGAAGATCCTGATCATTGATGATGTCGGTGTAGGGACTCGACGACACGCGAGACGGTCCCAGAGTCGGGCTGAGACCGCTCTTCCCGGGAAGATGCTCAGAGCCGATGCCCCGCTGCCTCAGGAAACCCAGCGGAGAACGGCGGGCGGCACCACCCGGGCCTGGCGGGGCGGAGGGGGCCGGGGGCTCCCCACGGGGACGGCTGGGGCCGGGGCTCTGCAGCGGGGGCGACGGGCAGGCAGACGGGTAGGGAAAGGAAGAGATGGGCGGCAGGCAG
>VZTM01029961.1:523762-570469 GCA_013400555.1 Jacana jacana
AGCTGGGAGCGGGGTGAGGCTGCTCCCAGCTCGGCCTTGCGGGGCGGTATCGATCCCTGCAGGCGTCTTGGCCAGGCATCTTTCTGTGGCAAGCCAGATGGCTTAGGTGGGCCTCCCCTGCAAGGCTAGGGAGGCTTCAGTGGCGTGAGAAGCAGGTATGTGTTTGCCGCCAGAGCAGTTAGCAACTTTGTCCTCTGCCAGTGGTGTTAGGGAAGGTATCGTCGCCTTCCGAGCATCCATCCTAGCACAGGGGCCAGCTTGGAGTCGGTGGAGTTAACAGCTTGCCAGCAGAGCGTTGCGGTAGGCCTGTCATTACCGTGTTTGCGAGCTGCTTTAACCATGTTGCTTGAGAAAAAGGCACAGACCTGTTCTGAGCAACTATCGCAAAGCAGCCATGAAGCCTTCCCTGCTCTGCTCCACTGGAGATAACCGAGTGCTTACACAGGGGTGAGCACAAAATAGCCTTTGTTCTTTAGCCCTTCTAGTGCAGTTGGAGGAGGGAGGTAATTCTCACTTTTCTGTCTTTAGTGGATTTTACAGTCACCAGACTATTCTTGCCCCTAGTGACTTCACTGAGACTTCATTCAGACAAGGTGGTTTGGCATTAAAATCCCGAGAGATTCTCCTTGATTTTGCGGACTATTAATGCCTTTTAAATTTGAGAGGTGGTGTCCAGTGTTTTGTCCAGTAATGCTTTGTCAGGCATTCCACCTCTGACGACGATCCCATGACAATCGTATGTGGCCTGTCCAGAAGGGGAAATCTTGCCACAGTTGTGAGTGGGCAATGTCTTTGACTGCAGCTGGGACTGTGTATCTTCTGCAGCCTATCCATCAGTTGATTTGGCTGTGAGCTGACTGAGCAGGGCCAGCAATGCCAGCTGTGTTGTACAAGCTCCAGTGCCTTCGCAGCCAAGGGTGGGAAGAGAGCAGATCTACAGATGGAAGCAGAAGCATGAAAAAACGTGTGATTCTTGCAGAAGAATTTGTCCAACTTCTGGCTTTGCTGGGAATTGTTTACATTCTGTTTGTATTTCAGTAGGTAGTGAGAGTGGTGGGGGGAAGAATTGCTAAATCTCATGCTTACTCTGTGATCTGTTTCTTGAAAGTATTTTCAAAAGCCAGAGCTTATAAAAGTGTTTTTCCATGATATGAAATATTCCTTCTGAACACCTGAGATGGAAAGAGAATAGAACAGGTATTGATCTGTGTCTAAAACTTCAGATGGCCTTGCGTTGTGAACACCTGTGTCCCATGCAGTTATCCAGCATCCTTCAATGCTGAAAGGTCTTGAAACAGAAGAATATAGTATTTTGCATTTTTGTGGGTCACTTTGTGCTGTTTTTCTTTCTCTAAACAAATTGCCTCAACATAAAATACGTCCTTTTTTTTGCTTCAAAACATTTGAAGCAAGTGCTTTTGCAGTTCCTGGAGTATTTCTGTTTAAGCTGTGTCTCTTGATGCAGTTAGGCTAGGCTCAGGGGAAGACTTTCTACTTTCTGAAGAGAGGTGGCTCTAAGACAGGAAGAACGTAGGCAAATCTGGGAAGAAATTATTTCATTGGGCATTAAGCCTTTTTCCTGATGCACTAGCAACTCAGAAGAACGTTTCTAGTTGTCGTTTTAGATGGAAGCTGTCAGTGGAAGCACATTTGCAGAGTCACATCCATCTGACATGGAAGTGTGGCTGCTTTTGGGCTCTGGCTCAGCTCCATCTCTCTGGGAGAGCCCAGCAAAGTCAGGTCCCAGGGTTGGTTTGTGCTGTGGGCCCTGGCAGTTTGGTGTGTCTGGGCATATGTGGGGATGGGGAGGGCACTGTCCCGTGGCAGCAGGCTGCTCGTGTGACGGCTGGAGACCCCCACATGCCCAGGATGCTGGGCCTGGGTTTTTCCCCCTCAGAAGCTGGTGCTTTGCTGAAGCTCAGAATTAGAGGTGTGAGATGTGGTCTGTTTCTGTTCATTTTAGTATGCTGTTAGTAAGAAAGGACTCCACCCAGCTTATGAATCCTTCCATACTGTGGAGAGCTGAATGTCTATTAATTGGCTGATGGAGCTGTGTTAGTGACATTTAAAAAGCTAAATAATATTTCCAGTGTTGCAGTTGCTTTTTCTCACTGTGTGTAAGTTTAAAGGTTGAAATGGCAAAGTAGGTTTCTGTGTGACCTAAATGTTTCTTCTGAAATTTACCTTTGTTGCTTTCTTTAAGCCTGTCACTTTATTATTCAATTTGTATATCCCTGTAGTTGTATTAGTGCATTGATGCTGAAGGTCAAATTTGTAACCTCCAAGTTGTGCAAAAGGGATCGGTACACACTTGTCACTACAAGCGAGGAATTTAATGTGGAATCTGAAGTCCTGAGCTCAGCGTTGTTACTTCTGTAGCCTGTGGGCACTCTGGCTGTTTCTCAATTTCCATTTCACTTGCTGGAGAAAATACTCGGGGCAATAGGCTCCGCCTGGAACGGCAGCGGTCTCCAAGTTGAGCTTACAGGTCCTCTCCCGAGTCGCTCAGCGTGTGCGGAATGCCGGGAGGGTTTTCAGTGGGTGAACGTGTTGCCTTTCCTGCTGGGTGGCAAGAGCAGAGTTGGCGCCGGAGTTGCACTCTGTTTTGCTGGAGGGAGGTGGAGGAGGGATCCAAGCACTGAATTCCTGACTGCCTCTCAGCCAGCGTGGTCCAGTGGTGGAGTTTGGTCGGCATCTCCCCAGTCTGTTGTTTGTTCTGGGAGGATGCCGGCAGCTGCTGACTGAGCCCAGTTAAGCGCCACTTCCCACACTGGTTCCCAGCCTGTCCCATCGGATCGGGGCTGCCTGGGGAGCGAAGGGCAGGGGGGCAGCTGTGTCTGAGGCCAGAGGCCCTGCTCTGGGTGGCAGGTACCGGCCCTGTGCTCCTGCAGCTGGGAGGGCTGGAGGTGGCTGGAAGAGAATGGGTGGCTGCTTGCCCAGGAGCCAGCCTGCAGTCTCACACCCAGAGCTGTCACTCTGTCCCTTGGCTGTGATTGAGTGTTCAGACTCTGGGCGCCCCCCTGTGTCCGTAAGGTCTCACAGGAACAGGTCACTGTGTGGCACCTTCTGCCCAGAGCCAAGATCTATGCTGTGACAGCATTTGGTCCGAGGCCTTTCCCCCACACACTGATAGCGTGGGAGATGCCCGGTTCCACCCAGGCAGGTTTATATCCCTGATGTGACCGGTGGAAGCGACTGCTTGTGCTTGCTTTGATAGACTTGCCGAGTCAGCTAACGCCAAGTCTTATTTTTTGTCCTAATGTAGAAAACAGTTTCTGGTTTGCAAACAAAACTTGGTGTTAATGTGTGTCTTTTCCCGTCAGTGCTCCTCTCTGCTGCCTCCTGGGGTGTGTGCAGCAGCTCCCGTGCCTCGGCAGCCGATTCCTCAGCTCCACCCCAGCAGCTCCTGCCTCTTTAGGACACTTGGGCTTTGTAACGTTTTTCTCTGGCATCTTATCAGTCTGGCAGAAAGAAGGATTACTTTTACAGTACTGTTCTTTAATCAGCATGTTGGAAAGTATTAAACATTGAAATGCAAAACTAATGTTGATGTGTATTCTCTGTAAGAGTTTGTCTCAGTAGCCGGAGCACAAGGATCCCTGTGACTCCACAGGGAACTGTGCTCCGCTGGGCGAGCAGGTACTTCTGTGAGGTTGTCTGATCTTGACACTTCATACACAGTATAAATGGGGTCAGTGTATTTAGTTCATCTAAGGCAAACATGGTTTTATTTTTCGACTAATGTTTCTGTTTTGGGGAAGAAATTGAAATAAAACGTTTCATTTCAGGAAAAAAAATCCCAAAATCGAAGTTTCAGCCCGTATGTTGAAGGAAGTGTGCTGTCAGAGGGTGTTTCCCCTTAAAGGGAAGGAAGTAATCGGTGCAGACAGGAATCGGAGTGTTTCAGATTAGTTTCTTCAGCATCTTAGAACTAATAGATTTTACACCCTTTTCTATAGTTTTTGTAGAATTCTTGCATTTCAAACTTAGGCTGCAGTAGCTGAATTCGATGGTTGGAGGGGGTGGGAAGATGGGTGCACAGGATGTGGGGCGGGTGTTACCCAGAGCAGCGGCTCATTGTGGGGAGACGTGGTTGGGGAGTGCTAGCCGGGTGGCTGGAGGGGTGAGCAGCAGGCTCTTGCTTTGGAAGGAACCTTCAAGGGGCGAGCAAACTAGGAATCAGTGTATTATAAATGAAGTTTATTGTCTAATTTTTTTTTAAACACGTGGTTTTATTGTTAGCCAAGTAATATCCTGGCAAGCAAGCACTGCTCTGTCCAGTTACACGTGAGCACAGCGTGTGTGAGTGCAGGAGAGCTGTGAGGGTGACTTGGTTTATGGCTGGCCTGAGAAGCTGCTGGTCCCTTGGCTGCTCGCAGTCCCTGTAGAACTGGTGGCCTCACACAGAACAAGGCATTTCTGGTGCCAAAGCAGAATTGTGTAACGTGCATAGATTTAGCAGGTCACATGCTTTCCAGTGGCTTTAGTCGATCTTGGAGCTCAGTAATAGAAGAGCAGACAGTGTATCTGGAAGTCAGATTGATTGCACAGTGCCGCTTGTTTGCTTTGGGCTCTGTTGTGTTTCCATAGGCATTACGGGGAGAGCTCTCATAGATTTTTCCAGATAATCCTCACGCCTGAGTGCCTCTCTACAGTGCCTGTACATGAACACGTACAGTATGGGAGCAGGGGGAAGGACTGGGAGATGTGCATGCCTTGTCAGGCCCAGAGGATCCTGTTGGGATGACGTGTGGGTGGCAGGAGAGGTGATGGGCCGGCAGTGTCATGGTGGACGAGTACAGGCTCTGAGTACAGGAAGAACCAGCTGGACAGCAAGGGGGGAGAGCTGTGGGAAGGCACGGAACTCTGCTGCGGAGCCACCTGCAGCTCATGGATCGTGGTAGACCAACGTAGGAAATGTTGCTGTGGGTGTGCTACAAGCCACCCGATGAGGAAGAAGATGAAGCCTACTTCAGATAATTAGAAAGAGCCTCAAATTCACAGGTCCTTGTCCTTGTAAGGGACTTCACCACCTGATACCGGCTAGAGGGACAAACCAGCACAGTCCAAGCAATCTGGGAGGCTTCTGGTATGCTTGGATAATGAATTCCTGACTTGGGTGTTGGAGGAACTGATGAGGGGAGGCACTCCTGCTGGACTTCACACCCACCAAGGTGTGAGATGGGAAGGTCAGGGCAGCCTCACCTGCAGTGATCATGGGATGAATGAATTCAGGATCCTGAGAGGAGGGAGCTGGGCAGCTAGCACAGTCTCAGCCCTGGGCTTCAGGAGAGCAGGCTTTGACCTAGTCAGGGATCTGCTCAGAAGAATTCTGTGACACGCGGCCCTGGGGAAGAGTCCAGGAGAGCTGGTTATTCTTAAAGGGTGTGTAGTGTGACATTGGCATGTTTTCCCATTAAAAGTTATGCCTCGTATGGGGAAGGTTGGAAAGAAGGTCAGACAGTTATAGAGAAGGGAGGGTATGCTGTTTGTGTGCTGATGTTACAGCCATTCTCAGCTGCATGCAAGTCATTTCTCAGTCATAAAAAACCCCAAACTTCACAGAACCCTCCTCCAGGTTGTCACTTTGAGGCACTGGGACTCTCCTTAATATGTTATTTTCAAGGAAGTGAGACCAAATTCATCACCACAACTCACATTCAACGCAATAATGGTAATCATGACAGCTATAATGCACTTGCACTGAAGAGCTGATACAAAAACATGCAGAGGTTTTGTGAAAGCCTTACTCAGACTTTTCAGCTTGGAGGAATGGAAGTTACACTGCTGTTTGCTGCCTTTTGGAAGCAGAAGTGACAGGTTTATACAAGATTAGACTGCATTGTCAATACAGAAGCAGAAGAGAATTCACGAAGCTTTCCTCTAAAATTAGGGGTAGGTAGATAAAAGTGGGTGGGTTTGCTGTTTGTTACACAGTTGTGAATAAGGTAATTGCATAAAAATGTCCAAGTATGTGAGCAGTTGAATACTAGGAGCCAGAGCTCGCTGTGATTTCCTCTCCCCGGCAGCGCGGGCAGGCAGGGCTCTCCCTCTTGCACGCCCTTGGGCACCAACACGGCCCTGCCTTTGCCATTTCACAATGCTTTCTGGCAAAATCATGAAAACTTGCAAAATTGACACTGGTATTGGTGTACTTTTTTCCCCTACTTTTATACATTCACATTTTCATTATTTAATGCTCTTTAAAAATTAATGCTCTACATTGTATTTGGCTGTTCAAAGAACTGTTCCCTACCTATGGCACTGCGTTAGGTGACTCTTGGTGGTAGTATTTGTCATTAGTCTTTTCAGACTATTGTTAATTAGTGTGTTGATTAAAAAAACTTTAACCCGGTCAGTACTGGTTAGTGGATATTTGCTGGAGACTGGCAGTCCCTGGAGAACTGGATACTGGGGGTTGATGACAGAGATTGCAATTCGTGTGGGGAATGCGCCGTAGGTTTTTTCATATCTGAAGTATATGGAGCTCTTAACTGGAAATTGCCTTGCTTTTGGAGGCAAGAGGGGAGTTATGCTAAAAACAGCACAAGCAATTTTGCAGAACAATTTGGCAAGCACTCTTCCAGTAATAATTCTCAAGTTGCAGGTTATTTGCGGGTTTCAAATAGGTGCCTGGTCTCAAAGCTGTAAGTCATGCTGGAATGTCACTGCACATGTGAATTGAGTGAGGCTTGGTGATGCTGATCAGTGCAGTCATTTAGCACTGTCACTGATGCAGAGAAATGACAGGGGTTTGAAGGGCAGCCCGACAGATGTCACAGTGTGACGACACACTGTTACCGAGAACAAGTCTTCTTTCTTCATCCTGTGCTGTGTGTCTAAGAGCAGACACACACCTGGGTATGCAAAGCTCTCCAGGAGAGAAAACTAGCAACATGTCAGTTAGTAGCTGGTCAGCAATACTGACGATTTCTCCTCTAGGTGTGGAGCCTTTTCACACAACTGCAGGAGCTGTGAACGTGACAGCAAGAGTGTGATGCCTGTGGCTGTGCCAGATCCAGCCCTGTGTACTGGTGGCTCCACACCTTCTCCTGGGGAAGATCAACCTCAGAGCTGGAAGCTTGTGCTTTCCACTGCGAATCAATTACTGTGTTAGAACCTGAGAAGAGGAGGAAGGAAGAAACCAGTTGTTCCCTGGCATGCAGGTTTCTGGGAGGTCCAAGCCTATCTGTGCTGGGTCTGAGGGACTGACCGTTCCCCCGGGGCGGACTGGGGAGTCTGCTCAGACTGCGCCACTGGACTCCCACTGCGAGATGGGAAAGCCTGGGTAACCGGGCGGTGAGCGCCTTCAGAAGGAGCGTGTGCGATAGCTTAACTGTGGGGAGGAAAAACACAGCTTGGAAGGTGATTGCACTCTGGGGAGGAGTTCTGGCAGGGACAGGGTGAAAGCACAGTGCTGTGGCTGTTGTAGCGGTGCTAGTAAACCTTCCACTCTGGTGCTTTAAGCCAGAAACCCAGTGTCTCAGTAGATTGAACCCTGTGGTTTTCATTTGAGACCTGCTCTCAGGCAGATGGTAGGAGAATGGGGTGTAAAGCTGAATATCATAGTCTTGGCATCCCTTCAGCTGAAATACTGCTTTATTTGGTATTCACATAACCATTTTGAATGTATTTCTCTTTTCCCTAAGTGTGTTTAGATTAGATAAACAGTAATAAATTGTCTGTCCCTTTCCAATTTAGCCTTATTCATTCATGTTTAATGCAATGATGTAAACTGATGGTGATTAGTGGTATTAAAGATAGCAAAAGAAAAAAGAAGTGTAGCTGCTGGATCTTGGGGTTTCTGTGGTTGTATAACCGAAATGACAGTAATCCTGTGTTGTTCCTAGACTTAAGGAAAACTGAAGACAATTGCCATAATGCTATCTTACTACCCATTTCAATTCTCAGGCTCATTTGCCAAGCAAATCTTTCTTAGAATCATAGAATTGTCTAGGTTGGAAGGGACCTTTTAGGTCATTTAGTCCAACCACCCCATCACAAACACATGTCTTTCAGCACTATGTCAACCTGTCTTTTAAATCCCTCCAGGGATGGTGCCTCAACCCCTGCCCTGGGCAGCCCAGTCCAAGGCTTGATAGCCCTTTCAGTGTAAAAATTGTTCCCAATATCCAACCTGAACCTCCCCTGGTGCAACTGGAAGCCGTTTCCTCTTGTCCCATCACCTGTGACTTCAGAGAAGAGACCAACCCCCCCTGACTATACCCTCCTTTCGGGGAGTTGGAAAGAGCAAGAAGTCTCCCCTCAGCCTCCTCTTCTCCAGGCTGAACACCCCCAGCTCCCTCAGCTGCTCCTCACCAGCCTTGTGCTCCAGACCCCTCACCATTTCCATTGCCCTTCTCTGGACATGCTCCAGCCCCCTCAGTGTCTTTTTTGTGGTGAGGGGCCCAAAACTGGACACAGCACTTGAGGTGGGGCCTCATCAGTGCCCAGTGTAGCAGGACAATCACCTCCCAAGCCCCACTGGTCTTTTGTTCCTTCACTGGAGTATTCCCTTTTATTTTTGACACCCCAATCAATTTAACAACCATTTCTGTGAATTTCTGTTCAGGAAAAAAATCCAGTCAGTCTATGAGTGACAGATCATAGAATCATGGAATGGTTAGAGTTAGCAGGGACCATAAAGACAATCCAGTGCCAGCCCCTGCCCTGGGCAGGGACACCTCCCACCAGACCAGGTCACTCCAAGCCCCCTCAACCTGGCCTTGAACCCCTCCAGGGATGGGGCAGCCACAGCTTCTCGGGGCAACCTGGGCCAGGCTCTCACCACCCTCACACCAAAGAAGTTCTTCCCCACAGCTCATCTCCATCTCCCCTCTTTCAGGGTCAAACCCTTCCCCCTTGTCCTAGGGCTCCCCTCCGCCATCCAGAGTCCCTCCCCAGCTTTCCTGGAGCCCTCTCTGTGAGGGACTGGGAGGGTCTCTAAGGTCTCTCTGGAGCTGTCTCTCCTCCAGGCTGAACCCCCCAACTCTCAGCCTGTCTTCCCAGCAGAGGGGCTCCAACCCTCCCAGCATCTCCATGGCCTCCTCTGACCCCACTCCAATGGCTCAGTGTCCTTCCTGTGCTGAGGGCTCCAGAGCTGGATGCAGTGTTCCAGGTGGGGTAGATATGCATGAATGCCTTAATAAATAAACATTTTTAAAATCCCAACCACAGCAATGAAAAAACCCTCCCTTTTTTTTCCAACATTTGCAATTGTCTTCCTGTGGATTTTTTTCTAAATTACCAGATTTCATGTTGATGGTGTTGCTCCTAGAGAGAAAAGTTAAGGTTTTGTGGGTTTTGTTGTAGTGTATTTTCACTTTTTGCTTTTTATTAACTTGAAAGGCGAGGAACGATTAAGGAGTGGAAGAGATAAGTGTGCAAACTGGAAGGACTGCATGCTTCCCATTTTCAGCAAACCTTAAGGAGCTTTCAAGTGTTCAAATAACTTCCTTTTGTGATTTGAGTCGGTGTGTGTGTGACAGGGAGGAGGTGTTGACAGCAGGAGTAGCTCTCAGCAGAAGTGGCCGAGTCCCTGCCGGCAGTGGAGGGGGGTTGGAAACTGCAGGGAAATCAGCTGTGGTGGCATCTTGGCATTTGTTAGGCACTGGTGTGTCATATGGAAATATTGCTCCAGCAGGTGAACCTCTATCAACTCTACTTCTTTTAATGGGGAATTTAAACCCAGGCTCAAATTCCAGAATTTGGTGAAGAGGAGACAAAGCTGAAAACCGTAGCTGTTCTTTTTTACCACGGCAGATACTTGAAAGAATTCTTCTCTACATCAAATCCTTAATCTTATACTTTACACCTGACTTCAGAATGACTAAAACTGGTTTATTTCGGCAGTTTCTTAAAGACAGTGTCACTTTGTATTTCCATGAAATGGCTCTTATTTCTGCACAGCTGTTAAAGGTGTGTAGTTTTGCACTGTAAGTTGTCAGAAATGGTGATGATGTGTTGGTGGCCCCCACCCCCTCCCAGAGGAAGTGTGGACTCCTCTCTTCTAATCAGCGTGCACAATTCACACCATATGCACTGTTGTTATTGCTAAGTACGAGGCTAGCAATCTAGGAAGAAACTTGTGTCACAGATTTAAATGAGCTCTTACAGAAGTTTGTTTTATTTTTTTAAGGTGAGGTTGCAGTGCAAACTGGAGACCTGTTGCCATGTAAGATTTGTGGGAGGACGTTCTTTCCAGCAGCCCTGGTAAGTTCTATGATCACATGCTGGCTTTTAGTTTTGACAAGTTGGCATGAGAGTTAAGTGATGGTCACCATAGCTAAGCAAAGTAGATGCCGGTACTCGGGTTTGGTGGGGTTGTTAATGTTTGGGGGGTTTCCCAAATAACTATTGATTCTAGTTGTCTCGGTTTTGAAGCTCCTTAGGAGTAGGTTAATTTTATTTCAGCATCCCATCGCTTTCTGAAAATACATGTTTAGAAAAGCATCTTCTCTCCAGTCAGAGAATGCTTCCTTGCCTCTGCAGGTGGAAGCCCTAGCGTATGCATTCTCATTTGAGAATGAAGGGCTTTATCTTCAATGTACTGTGCTCTCCAGCCTTACTAACCATTGCTCTGTCCTTAAATGTAAATACAGATTTCAGACGCCTCTCATCTGTCTTGCCACTTGATGCAAATGCCACCTTCCTGCCATCAATTTTTTATTTGCAAGGAACAAATACAGATGTCTCCTATTTTCTTTCCTCATCTCCCAAGTTTTGGTGCCCATGTATGTGTGTTTGTGAATTCCTGTACTTCTGTTTTAAAAGTAATGGTGGCCATAAATGTTTGAGTGAAAGCAGCCTGATCTGAGTCATCGAGAATTGGGCCTTGGTTACTGATTGGCACCTTGAGAAAGAGGGAAGTAACACGATGATAACCTATGTTTTCTGTTCTCTTTTTCTTTCTTCTACTTGTAGAAAAAGCATGGACCCATTTGCCAAAAAACTTCTGCCAAGAAAAGGAAGACATTTGATTCCAGCCGACAGAGAGCAGAAGGAACTGACATTCCCACAGTAAAACCTCTTAAGCCACGGGTATGTTTGCTCTGCACAGGAACACTCCAGACAAACTATGTGTGTGTTTTAATAAGGCTTCTTTCTGATGGCACTTTGTGATAATTAGATCAGCCAGGAGCTGGAAGAAATCTAACTGTGATGTTCTTTACTAAAATAAGGCATGTACCTAACTTGAAATAAAAGCTTCAGATGTATAAAGCTGTTTCTCTTTTGGCTTTGTAGCCAGAACCACCCAAAAAACCGTCCAACTGGAGGCGAAAGCACGAGGAGTTCATAGCAACTATACGAGCAGCAAAAGGACTCAATCTTAAAGATGGTGGGAAACTCCCTCCACCACCTCCACCATCATATGACCCTGGTGCGTAAACCAAACACTCTTTAGAGATGTATTTGTCTTTTTCTTCAGCTTGATTTGCAAAAATTTCAGTTGGGAAGGGATTTGTTGGAACACAGGATTCCCGAGTTGTGGAGGATGGCTGGCTGATCCCTGTGCCGATGCTGGTTTGTGGCTGGGGCTGGCTGGCGAGCCTCCTCTGTAGCTTTCCTAGCCCATGACTTTGTTTTTGAGGCAGGGAAAGGCAGTTGTGGCCAGCTTGCAGTGACTGTGGTCAAGCGGGGAGGTGAGCGTTCGTTCCCTCCCTTGTTTCTGCAGGGGAAACGTGTTGGTCCAGTGGGGTTGTGAGTAGTGCTGGTGTGTGAGGCTGCGTTACTCAGCAGTCGGCACACGCTCTCCTCAAAGGCCCTGTGCATGTTAAAGGAAACCACAGCTCACGCTATGGATCAGAGAGGTAGAGCTGCATCACGGAAAGCACAGTTAATAGTCTGGTTGTATAGATGCTGAGTTACAAGGAGAAGAGGCCAAACTTAATTGAGTCTGGGAAAACTACTCAAATCATAGACTCATAGAAACACAAGGTTGGAAAGGACCTACAAGATCTAGTCCAACTGTCCTCCTCCTGTCACCAGTACCACCCACTGAGCTACTAAATCATGTCTCCTGGCATGGTTCTTGAACCCTGCCGGGGACGGTGACTCCCCCACCTCCCTGGGCAGCCCCTCCCACTGCCTGACCACTCTGGGGGAGAAAAGGCTCTTCCTGGCATCTCATCTAAATCTACCCTGGGACAACTTGTGGCCATTCCCTCCAGTCCTGTCATTAGTTCTCTGGGAGAAGAGGCCGACCCCCTCCTCTTCACAACCTCCCTCAGGATGTTGTAGAGTGTGATGAGGTCTCCCCTGAGCCTCCTTTTGTCCAGACTAATCAATCCCAGCTCCCTCAGCCGCTTCTCGTAGGACTTGTGCTCCAGACCCCTCACCAGTTTTGTTGTCCTTCTCTGGACATGTTCCAGAGTTGATGCTTCTGCTTGATGGGTTTCAAGCAGAGGAGGTGACTATTCAGCCTGCTTGGAAGGGGAGAGGAGGCGAAGGTGAGAGAAGGCCTCTGCTTCTCTTCTGTCTGTTTTTCACTTTTCCCAGCTGAATCATACTGTCTGTAGTCTCCTGGATTCGTCCTCTGGGGTGTGTGAGACTTAAGAGGAGGTAGCCAGGAGTGAAGAGAAGATGCACAAATTGGTCAGTGGGTTCTCTTCTCATGACTAGAGCAGAACAGCAAGTGTGTAAACAAGTGGTGTAACTGGTTCTTCTACCTTCTGTTCCACTTCTTAGCTGTGCAGAATAGCCTCATGGTATTAAGAAGGACCCTAAGTTGCCCTGTGTGTGTTGAACTGGGTGGCACAAGTACTGCTCCTCTACTGTGGCTAGTTTGTGTTGTGTACAGCTGACATTGACTCCTGGCAGCTCTGTGGGAGGCACGGGCAGTACTTCCACAGGGCCAGGTACCTGACGGGGGCCACACGTTTCACAGGAGGATGAAGGTACGATCCCTCATTCTGAAAAGGGTGTACGTTAATCCTCTGCAATCTGGTCCTTTTACTTCAGTGGGCCTGGAAAGTCTTCTGTGGGAGCTGAGGTGTGCCCCAGCTGGAAATGTCTTGGTATCTAGGGACTTCCAGAGCTGCTTATCTACTTAGCTTTTTATCTCTCTTTGTTAGGCCTATCTTGGTTTGACCATATGGGTGTTATTGTCCTTTTTCTTCTGAGCTTGTATCTGCTACGGTTTAGTTTATGCGTGAGTATTGTGACAGTGGTAGAGCTTATGTAAAATAAATAAAGAAAAATCCATTGTTGTTATTGCATGAGATTCACACACTCACTCAGATTCCTGTGCTGCTCTTGTGTCCCTTGTACACACCTCTTGGGTCACAGTTCATGCTTTTGTGGCTGCTACATTATTTGATTTACTCAAAATTGCTTGTTAATTTAAGGAGATAAGCATTTAAGACAGATCTGCTGCATTTGGAGTAACATGTAATCCAGATCTTATTGTGGATTGTAGAATATCAAACGGGAGTCTTGGAGGCGCTGACTGTTGCATCTCCCCTCATTTTCTTCAAAACATTGATAAAATCAGCAGGGAACACACTGATGTCACCTGCTTTGCCAGTGCCCAGCTCTTCTCAAGTCGGTGTTTGCATGGTTTTGAGTACAGAGGTCTGGGGAATTCAGCATCTGTACCTCTAGTCACTAAATGTCTGAAGGTGCACCCCAACGCTTTCCTTCCCAGGGCGGGGTGCTCTGCGGGCTGTATGTCCAGCGTACAGATGTGGCATCTCTTAGTATTCTCCACCCCTCCATAGCCTCCCTGGGCTTCGTGTTAGTATCTCCTGCAAGTAGTTCTCTTTGGAATGGGACTAAATTCACCTTGAAAAATAATACAGCCTCCAGTTACGCTGTTTGGCATATCTCTAAAGATCTCTCCTTTTGCCTGCATTTCCTCTGATGCTGGTTTTTTGGTTAAATTTCCAATTTTTTCAATTTTTTTTTTCCATGACCAGGTGCAGTTAGTATTTCCTAGTCCTTTCAAAATTGCCAGAGGAAACAGATTTTGGTGTCGTTTCCTATTTGTATGGGGAAGAGGGTTTAATGCACTTTCATATCCTGAACAAACTGAACTGTGTGTGTAATTTCTGTTTAGCCTCTCCTCTCCTCTGCCTCCTTCCAGCTGACAGCCCTGCCCTGTCCATATACCCCTCTGCTGAGCTCTGGTGTTTCTGGCTGCACTCGGGTTACTTCTGATCCTCAGCCACTGTTCTCATTCTTGGCCATCAAACAAGAAACATCTTTTGTCCTAGGTGTGGATGAGGTTCTTTTCCCCAGCAACCTGTGTTTCATTTTCACATGCAAGAGGCCTTTATGTTTTCTAAGGGTTGGGCTGGTGCTGGTCTTTAAAAGCCTTTAAGACATACTGTTGTTTAAACCCTATTATTAAGGTTGGGTTTTTATGTTTTTAAGATTACATTCAGTGTCCCTATTGTCAGAGGAGGTTCAATGAGAACGCGGCGGACAGACACATCAATTTCTGTAAGGAGCAGGCAGCCCGTATTACCAACAAGGGGAAGCTGGCAGCTGACACCAAAGGGAAGCTTCCTACTCGAACACAGGTGAGCTACAGCGTTTTTCTGAACTTGGAACTTGTGTTCAGCATCAAACCAAGCTTGTTAACTGGCGTATTGCCCTTAGATGGATTTAGCTGGTTTATTCTGTAATGATAGTACTTGTGCTAGGCTGAAGTCAGGCACTAAGCACAGGAGAGGGTTTTCCTCTTGTGGGAGAGTAGCTGAGATCTATAGATCAGACAAAGCCAAAACCAGTCCCAAATGTCATTCAGAGTTTTGTGACAATGACAAATGAGGGTAGCAGGGAAATAAGAGATGCAGTGTTTTCTGTTGTGCAAGTCTTCTGAATCCAGGTAAAGACTGTTCCTTAGGTGCACAAATAAAGGTGAAGACCACAGGAGAACTGGCAGCAATATTGCAAGTGTTGATCTGGTTGAGGACAGGGATGCTCTACAGAGGGACTGGGATAGACTGGATAGATGGGCCAATGTTAATGGCATGGCCTTCAATGAGGCCAAGTGCCAGGTCCTGCACTTGGGCCACAACAACCCCAGGGATGGCTACAGGCTTGGGGCAGTGTGGCTGGAGCTGCCTGGCAGAAAAGGACCTGGGGGTGCTGGGTGACANGTCTCTTCTCACGGGCAATGAGCGATAGAAGGAGAGGGAATGGCTGCAAGCTGCAGCAGGGGAGGGTTAGGCTGGACATGAGGAAAAAGCTTTTCCCAGAGAGAGTGGTCAGTCAGTGGAATCAGCTGCCCAGGGAGGGGGTGGAGTCCCCATCCCTGACTGTGTTTCAGAGTAGATTGGATGTGGTGTTGAGGGATCTGGTGTAGGGGAGAACTTGTAGAGTAGGGCTGATGGTTGGACTTGATCCCAAGGGTCTCTTCCAACCTATATGATTCTATGATTGTGGCTAATGAGGGGAATCCAGGCATGTTAAAGTAAGAGCTGCAGCAGTTAACTTCTGATGGAAATGAATGATTCAAGTGGATGTGTGGTTTTCGTTTGGTGGCAATGCTCTTTATTTTTTCTGGAAGCTGTGAAGAGTTAAACAGCCAAAAGCAGTTCCTTAGTGATCCTTGTGCTGTGCTCCAGTGATCAGTGCTGGGGCTGGTCCAGGGCACCCAGGTGTGAGTAAGTCCTTGAGTATTCTGTTTGAAAATGCACTGGTAGTGAGGTAGTAGTGCTAATCCCGTGACAGCTATGGAGAAAGATGAGAAAAGCTGTAGAAATGCAGGAAGTACATGAAGAAATCCAGTTAAACGATAAACCAAATCCACTGAGTGAAGTTAGAGTCTTCCTTCCTGTGTGTGTGAGAAAGCAGACTGTGGGAAACCATCTTCCTGAGCCCGTACCAGAAGCTGTTTCTCTCCTCCCCCAGACCTGAGTTAACTACTGACCCTGCTATAGAGATAGTTTGATTTAATTGCTTAAATTTCTAGGTTGTATTTTGTTACAGTACAAACCTGCTGCAGTTAAGAAGATGCCTTCTGTAGGATCAACACCACCATCATCATCATCACGCTTACCCCAGCCAAGTGGTGTTACCAAAACTGGTGTAGGTAGGAAATGAATGTTATGAATTTGCCATACCCTTTCTAAATATTAGGTCTCAAACTACGCAGTAAAAACACTTAATATCAGGGATTGGAAGGGACCTTGCGAGATCGAGTCCAGAAGCAGTATACTTTAATAGCTGGAAGGGATTCCACATCGTTGTCCCGCCACTGAAGCTGCCAAAGGAAGGAGGCCCGCAGGAGTCCAGTGGTACACGAGTGGAGGAGACGGTGTCTGCTTTTCATAATACAATTTTTTTAAGTCAGTGGTTTTTTGACCTGATCTTTTTTGATTTACATATCTGATGGCTATATACTTTACAAACCACTGTGTCAATTTTAAAAATAACTGATTTAAAGTAAAGTTGTAAGGGGAATCAATTAGCACGTATCCAGCAAGACTCTTGAGCACACAGGATTCTCTTCCACTTTATATATGGGCTTAAATTGGCTTTTTTCTGAGCTGAACATGCAAAATCATTGTGTGTAGTAATTCATACTTGTAGCCACTACTGGTTTCTCACCTGAGGTTTCTGTAGCTTTATTCTGTAAGTAATTTGTATGCTGAATATGATCATGGATTGGTGAAAGTGTGTAGTCAAGCCACGTACGTTACAGCTATGCAAACGCTGGTCTTATTCTAATTTCAGATATCATCAGATATCAAACATGCTCTATTTGTACATACTGTGACTTTTTAGACTTCTTTCCTTTTTCTTTCTGAAGAAAGCAGTTGAGGTCCAATGGTTTTTATTAGCATACAACATTGTCTCAGTCGTGTATTTTCTGTAAATTTCTGGAAACGTTCTCACTTTTTCCTGTAATCTTGACACTCGTTCATATCTTGATATTTCTAAAAGTCTGTTTTGAATTTTACTATGAGAAAGTGCATAATGAATTGTTCTGGCAGCAAACATCTTACATTTTCTCATCTTTTGGTGCTTGCTTTCAACTGCAAGGTGCCTTTTCAGGTAAAGCCCTCTCTTCCTCTGGATCCGGTGGCAGCAAAATTCAGACGTTGTCCCCAGCTCATAAGAACTCCCTGGGAATGGTGAACCCCCAAGCAGGGTATGTTTCCATTTCATGGGGTCATTTATGCTTTATCTCATCTTTGTGTTGTGCTAGTTCTAGAAGTGTCTGTGGTCCGTTTCACTTGTGTTTTTCTTTTGAGCCTAGGAAGTGTCCTGTTTAGGATTTATCCTTTATTTATAAGCACAATTAATGTTTAAGGAAGATTGGAGTAGGAAAGATTATCTAATGTTATTATGATATCTAATTATCTAAGTAACAGCAAAGGGGGTTCAAGAGATAAAAATAGATAAAAAGAGCATAAAAAAGTTATAGAACATTCAGAAGTGTTTGGAGCTGTAATTTCTTTCCTTTGTAAGAGTGAAGAGGCTTTAAAAATGAGAAAACATGAGGCATAATTTCCTGTGATTTGTGGGAATAAACGGAAGAGACCTCTGTCACAGACCCCAAGCCTGTTGTGGGAGGATCTTCCCTCTTAAGCACAAAAGGGTGGATACTTTCCCTCCTCCCTTTCCTCTCTTAAAATACATGAGAGACAGGAAATGAATGGGCGCAAATAAGGCAATGGAGACTAGTACTCTACACCAGCAACACCAGTTGGAAAGGTAGGCTGCCGAGGTCAGTGGAAGTGCTACTGATGTTTTGCTGGGAGCAGTCAGCACACACTGTCTCAGAGAAGAAATTTATGGAAGGGACTGAAGGCAATTATAGACAAGTTTGAGGAGCATCAAGGAGCACTGGGTGGAAACAGAAAGCATACAACGAAGTGACTGCTGTTATAACACTGGTGGTTGAAGACTCCTGTAAAAATGAGTGTCAGGCTGGTAAAGGCTGGGTGAGGTGGAGAAAAACAACAGCTTGAGCTTGTGAGGAAGAAAAAGGACATTGAAAGTTCTCGTGGCGCTGGAGAGCTTTACTCATGGCACAAAACAAGTGGTTTTTAGTTTATCACTCTGAAGTCTTGCATAGAAGTATGGATTGCAGCTCGGTCGCTCCTCCCCTCCTAAAGCCGTGTAGCACGAGGATGCAGTTTGTCCCTCCTTGCTCTACCTTCTCCTACTGAACCTGTCAGACCCAAGGCAGAGTCTGTGGGGTGGTCAGAAAATGTGTTCCCTGCACCACCCCACACCCATGACCCAGTAGTCCATCCCACATCCCAGTAGTCCCTGGTCGGCAGGTCAGCTTCACTGCGGCCCGCAGGCGCCTGCTGTGACTGTCAGAAACCCCCAGGCTCTGTTGGACACTGCCTGGTTCTCATACGGCATTGTTCCACTTCCAGAAGTTGGATTAACACCCGCTGATGACTAGCAAACACGTAGGTCTGCAAACCACAGTACAGGAGGTCAGCTGAGATGATTGAAGATGTGTTTCTGAGCATAGTGGTGAATCCCATTGGTCTGGGAAAGACTTTTTCCCATTGATGTAATTGCAGTCTGTACTGGTTTGTAAGGGAGCACAGGTTTTGGCCTTTACTTCTTAATAGGGAAGTTCCATTTAATGTTACCACTGAGTTTCTCGCTGAACACACTGCCTTGTATCCCATCGTCTTCTGTCTAACGTTCTGAAGCTTGGAGGAGGAGCTGTGACGTGAGAAGAGCAAACAGCAGTTGATGTTCTGAGTGGTGTTTGCACAGGTCCTCCCTGCTCACACATGCAGCAGCTGCTGATGGGTGACTCCTGGTTGGCATGTCTCTTAGCGGTCTCTGCTGAGGGGCAGATGATGTTAGCTGGGCTTATACCCTCACTTCATTGCCTGCACGATTTTTAGGACTATGGATGTGCTGAGTGTGTTTCCTGCAGTCCTTGCTTCTCTGTCCCACGACACTTCTGCTCTCTTCTGGTCTTTGCTAGCCAGTCCTTGTGGTTTCTTGCTGGCCATACTAATGGGTCTTCTCACAAGGGTCTGTGAAACCTGTCTCTTTCTGAAGCGTTACACCTGAGACCTGGCCATTCCTGCTTCATCTTCTGGCTGCTTTGTGTTTGCTTCTGAGAGCGAGTTTGCCAGGAATTCTGTTGAAGCACAGAGGTGTAGGAGCAGTCACAGCACAGAACAGTCTGGAGCTGCACATGGTCACTGGAGACAACTCTGGCCTTAATCTTGGCCTTCGGATCGGGGCACGAGGAGGACACCTGTAGGGTTCTGTAGGAATACATAATTGTGTTAGAGCAGGGGCTGAGACACTAGCAGGTGACACAAAAAGTCAGAGAGTGAAAATAGCTAGTATTTGTTCTGATAAAGATTTCAACTGTGGAAGTCTTATGAGTTAGGCTGTAGCTAATCACAGCTAGAATTGTATAAAATAAAAGGGCTCTTAAAACTTTATAAAAATAACCTTTGTTAGGATGAAGCGAGCTGTATTTCTCTTGCTCAGTTTATGATTTGACCAGCCAGATGCCAGGGTGTAGCATGAGATGTGGGGCTGTGCTCAGGCAGAGCTCTCGCAGTGGGGTGTCATGCTCCTCCTTGTGGGTGATTAGTGCAGTGATTTACGAGCACAGCCTGGCACAGGGGTTGTGTTAAGGGCAGTCTTTCAGATGCAATGTGAGGAGATCAAGTAACATATTCCTTTTCTCCTTGTCAAATACTTAAGAACCTGCTCACTTCTGTTGGCCAGGTTAAGTTCCAGGTTTTGCTTTAAGAAAGGAGCTCCTGTGGTTTGGTTTGCCGTACAGCCAAGTGCAGCTTTGAGGAGGGTTTTATTCAGTAATTGAGACCTTCTGTTTTTGCCTAGATTGTTGTAATAGTGGGGCTCAGCAGCAGAATTGCAATGACCTTGTGCAGCGGGAAGAACGAGTTATGGGAGGGGACACGGCTGCTCTCTGGGATCATGGTGCCTGTTTTCCAGGGGTGAATATGCCACTGGGCAAGAAGTGACCGTGTGCCAGGGAATGGGATCGCAGTGCCAGGGTGCAGTGTCCCCTGTGCTTTGGGGAATGGGACCGCAGTGCCAGGGTGCAGTGTCCCCTGTGCTCTTCAGGTGTGCTGGGGAATGGGATCGCAGCGCCAGGGTGCAGTGTCCCCTGTGCTCTGGGGAATGGGACTGCAGTGCCAGGGTGCAGTGTCCCCTGTGCTCTGGGGAGTGGGACCGCAGCGCCAGGGTGCAGTGTCCCCTGTGCTCTGGGGAATGGGACTGCAGTGCCAGGGTGCAGTGTCCCCTGTGCTCTGGGGAGTGGGACTGCAGCGCCAGGGTGCAGTGTCCCCTGTGCTCTGGGGAATGGGATTGCAGTGCCAGGGTGCAGTGTTCCCTGTGCTCTGGGGAATGGGACCGCAGTGCCAGGGTGCAGTGTCCCCTGTGCTCTGGGGAATGGGACCGCAGCGCCAGGGTGCAGTGTCCCCTGTGCTCTGGGGAATGGGACTGCAGTGCCAGGGTGCAGTGTCCCCTGTGCTCTGGGGAGTGGGACTGCAGCGCCAGGGTGCAGTGTCCCCTGTGCTCTGGGGAATGGGATTGCAGTGCCAGGGTGCAGTGTTCCCTGTGCTCTGGGGAATGGGACCGCAGTGCCAGGGTGCAGTGTCCCCTGTGCTCTGGGGAATGGGACCGCAGCGCCAGGGTGCAGTGTCCCCTGTGCTCTGGGGAATGGGACTGCAGTGCCAGGGTGCAGTGTCCCCTGTGCTCTGGGGAGTGGGACTGCAGCGCCAGGGTGCAGTGTCCCCTGTGCTCTGGGGAATGGGATTGCAGTGCCAGGGTGCAGTGTTCCCTGTGCTCTGGGGAATGGGACCGCAGTGCCAGGGTGCAGTGTCCCCTGTGCTCTGGGGAATGGGACCGCAGCGCCAGGGTGCAGTGTCCCCTGTGCTCTTTAGGTGGCACCCTTGCCCGGGACTGGCGGGGAGTTTGTTTTGGGTTTTTTTTTTATTCTTAGTCATGAAAACGCTCTCAGCTCTGCGTTTCTTACCCTGTAGTTCTTTATATGGGCAGTGCTGTGACTGCTTCTAGGCTATTGTCTTCAGGTCTCTGCAAAGGTCTGGAGTTCACAGATGATGATGATAAATTGGTAGGGTTTCGGTCAGCAGAGAGCTGAGAAAATCATGATAGGCTGAAGTATGTGTCCTGCAGTGTCAAAGACCTCAGTCTCAGTCCTTGGGAAAGAGCATAGATGTGGTGAAAGAGGAGTTGATGGAGCATTTCCAGAGTTAAGTAGTTTGAACTAGAACATCTGTTTGAGAGAAGGAACAGGAAGAGGAACTCGAGGAGAACTTATCTCTCAGCCTGCAGTATCTGGGGCTGAATTGTCAAGACTGAGTGAGATCTTAGTCTTCCTGCTGACTTCTTAGTGAGCATTTAGCGTTGCTGAGTGTTTGTTCCTTGAGGGGAGGAAGCTCTGATGCTGTATGGGTGCAATGTGGATTTTGAGCTTCACACCAGGAGCTTCCCAAAAACCAAGTTATGTTGCAAACTTTGTAGGTTCTGTGCCTTTTAATATGATGTTATTTTGAAAAGAGTATGAAAAGTAGTGTGATATGGGTGTTGGAGATACACCAGAGGCTTTTATATATGTGCAAAGCTATATTGAAAATGATATGCTGCCCTGCCAGCAGGTACCTGTTCAGTCATTCTCCAGGCACTGCAGTTCCATAAGGTTGTATGACAAGAATCAGAAAACCACACAGTAATTTTAAGAAATTGTTTCTCTCAGCGTGAGGCTGTTTTGTTGTTGTTTCTTTATGACATCCCTTTGGAGGTGGGAAACAGAGAGCTAAGCTTTGACTACACACCATCAGTCTTGCCTGGTTTGTTTCTTTACAGTTCTTGAATTTCAGGAAGATTGATAAAAGTAGTCCAAGTGTCGTAATTTTCCAGGTAGGGCTTAAATTACTAGGCTTTTTTTGAGTATAAAAGAAACTTGTGTTACATACTTGAGGTGGGGGTACAATGGGCATTTGGCAGGTTTTACTCTATAGATAAAGGTGATAAAACTGGAGAACTTCACTCAAAGACCTAATTTTTCAAATACAGCTGTGATTTTTCAAAAGCTATAGTTCTCCATATGAGGAACTGGGGGGAAGAGGGAGATGGTAGTGTGTGTTTTATTTAATTAACATTTTTAAAATTTGATTTTGGGTTTATTCTTTTTGGTTTGGAAACATTATCCATAATAGTAAAAAAGTATTAAAGCATTGGCTGTGTCCCTAGTACTGCTAGGTGTGAGTTGGGCATTTTGATGTTGTAACAAAACTGTTTGGGTTTCGGGCTTTCCTCTGTTCTTTTCTCCTTTCCACGGGAGAAGAGCCAGTGGAAGGCACGCTCTCCTCTGGGCACAGTGTTCAGCGTGTACCGGAAAAAAAGGGTGAATGAGGAAAGCTTTTTTCCTTTCTGCAAATTCTGAAGTTCAGGAGGCTTGTACTTACATCTCCACTATTTAATGTCTTAGTGAAGCTACTGTGGTGTGTAACTGTGAGCCCCCTTTTCTAGATGTGATGGGTTTGACATTATGACAGCTGTTCTTAGAAGAAGAAAGGCCAAACGCCTTACCTCGTGCAGCTGGCGAGGGGATTTTTTGTGTTTGCTAAAAAAGAAAAGACAAAATGCCTGGGAATCCTAATCCGAAAATAAGTCTATGAAATCCTTTGGTTTGCGGGATGATTATTGGTTTTATGTTTAAGTCAATGGGAAATCTTTGGGAATACGAGTATCAAATTATCAGTGTGCTAACTTTATATATTTTTTGCGATAAAATAGCAATCTAGCAGTCTCCTTATGAGTACCCCTTTGTATATTTTAGTAGTAAGATGGAGAAGTTAGGCCCACCACTGCGAACTGGAAGAGATGTGCAAAGGTTGTATGACAGTGACACACAACCAGACAGTGCCGCCAAAAGACCAAATGAGTTGTTGCCTGTCAAGAAGTAAGTATCACAAACCAGCGGGGTCTAGCTGTCTTGCAGAAATGTTCCTCCAAATTGCTGAAATAGAAGTGTGGCCTTGGCAGACATCTGCTGCCCAGCAGGTCTTCAACAGAAACGCTATGGGAGAAGAGTATTTAATATAATTATAAAGTCTGAGCATAAATAATAGTCTAAGTACCTGGCCGAAACAGATAACCAGCTTCATGGTAGGACAGGAGAGGTGAAGACTCTTCTCAGATTTGATTTCTTCTGTCAGTGACTGATTATGGACTAAGAGTAACTGTGCTTTTTATCTTTGTAAAACTGCGAGAAATCTGAATTTGCAGCATATAAAGCTGAAGTAAGCACTTAAGCCTGGTACTGTGCAAAACGTGCCTTATAGGCAAATGTTCTATGACAAAGTCATTTTATTCACTTAAAGTCAAATATTTGTCTATCTCCTACTTCTGGAAGGTGTTCCAGGAATGTAAGCAGGGTCGGCTTGGTAAGGAGAGGTGAGGTCTTTACGTCCAACTTACCTCACATAAAGACTTGTGAATATTCAGCAAGTTAAAGATCCAAGTTTGGAAGAAAGGCTATTCCAGTCTCTTGGAATGGAACAGACCCTGTGTTGTAGTTAACCCTTTGATGGCAATTGGAAGATGCCAAACTCATATGGGCTGATTCTTCGTAAACAGTACCTTAAAGCAAAGGACAAAATTGTAAAGAATTATGTGGCATGGCCAGGGAATATAACACTTTAAATAGCAGAGACGTGTCCAAATCTCTTACTGCAGTTTTAGTGGTTTAACCAAAGCTGAAGGATTCTTGAGACAGGGCCAGAATATTTGAACTTGAGTTTCTATTTAAAGAAGCAGAAAGGGGGGGGAGGCACACTCTTTTTAGACAAAGTTGGTTTTTGTTGCTGTTTCTGTGCATGTTCAGTTAGAGCTATAAATCCTGGGAACCATCAAAATTAGATCAGCTTCTCATGTTATAATAATTACTAAAATGTTGAAAATCTGCCATAGTGAATTACTCGATGTGCTTACAGTAGCCTTTCCCCTAGAGCAGGGATTTGATTTTTCTTCTCCAGGCCTCCTTTAGGAGAGCGGGTGCTCTGCTCTTAATTTGTGAATTAGCTCTGCCTTCCCTGTGTCTTAGTGCCAGCAGCACTGGCCAAAGGCAAACGGCTGCTGGCCATGGTTCAGTGCAGCATGGGCATGAGCAGTTTATGGCAGAGGTGGCTGGACTTTGGCAAGCCTGCCATGAGCCATAGGGATCTTATTTATGATTTTACACAGAACTAGGAGCTGCTGTGGGGGAGAGTGATAGCTGTCAAGAACATCTGGAAATGCCCTGTCTAGGAAGCAAGCTTGATGTTTCCATATTGTATAGCAAGATCCAACCACACTGTGAATGCTTAAATGGAAAAAGGCAAGCTGCTTTTACAAATTTCTTTTAGCTTTTCATTTTGCAAGCAGTGGTAATTCAACTAGATGTTCAACATGAGCTGCTTTAGGAAGGGAGGTCCCCTTCAGTCTCACTTCATTTGAAACTGAGGGTGGATAGTAAATGTCTAAAATAAATAAATAAAGGTGTGTCCCGGTTTCAGGAATTCGAGGTGGTGTTGGTGCACAACCCCATCTGCTGCCAGCCTCCATTAGTACCTCACGTGATACAGCTTAGGACAGGGTTATATACCTTTCCAAGACTAAAACAAAAATATCCAACAGGAAAACCAGGAGAAGCAGACAGGTAGATAGGAATGGCAGAGGTTGGACAGGGCGGGAGAGACCAGATGTGCTGACAAAAGTTGAGGTAGTGAAGGGACATCTGACTTTGTTGGAAGACATCTGTCTCCAGAGATCAGACTGCAATTTCAGGATGTGATGTCAAGATTTGTCATCAAACATACATGAAACCTGATGCTAATTATGTGTCCAGCTCTGAGACGGGTAAAGATATAAATAGTGGGCACCTGCTGCTCCTGCTGATTTACTCGTCCAAATGGCAGAAATCATTGTACTTAGTCATGAGACTGGTGTTAAAGTTTCTAGTCTGAAAATGGATAATTTTTTTCTGTAGTTTTAGAAAACTAAACGGGGAAAAAAAGTCTGCAGAAATGATGCAGAAAACTATGTGTAAACATTTCAGAATTAAGCTAGGACAGTCCTGTTAAACCTTTAATGAGTTACGTGTTGTCTCTTCACGGGGATCTGCCTTCCTCGATGGACGGGGCAGACAGTGCACTTTCAATGGGGCTTTTCAGTGGTTTGATTGACTTTTTGCCATGATTCAGGCAGTGGTCTGGGTGCTGTGCCAGCCACCATACCAGTCATGGCTTTTAGACACTGCTTGCTGGAAAAGGGCTCTAGTATGTTCCTGGTATTAAAGTATCAGGTGAAATTTCAAAGTACCAGTGGGATAAGGATATATTACACATACTTTAGAAAACTGAACAGTTGAAATACAGGAAAAAATAGTGGACAATTTTGCATGTTAATTGCTTCCAAATATCCATACCTCCCAGTGTTCTGTTCAAAAATGATTGATTCAAACTACACCCCAAAAGTCTTTAGTTTTAGAAGTTAATGCTGTTAGTTGAAAAAGTAGTATGTTGGTCCCAAGCTGAAAATCCAGAGCAAACTAAATCAGTAATGCTTTTGAAAAGTTTGTTTTGCCTAGTGAGTTGCCTAGTCAGGAATTGAGACATTGCAGTCTGATTCCCCCCCACTCCAGGACAAGCTGTACCTTTTCTGGGTCTGCAGAGGAGTTTTTCTTCGTGCTTTTCGAGCTTCCATAACAAGTAAAGGAACAGTCCAGTATGGTTTTTCCTCACTTGAGCTCTAATGAGCTCAATTTACTCAGTTGTTAAGGAAGGTCTCTCTTCAGTGTAAACCAAGCTGGGAGAGACAGCACAAGATGAGCATTTGGCATCTGTACCAGTGTGCATACATGGGACAGTGTTACCTTAGGACTGTTAGAAGTATGCTCTAACTTTTGAAAGACTGACATAACTTCAAAGAGGTTTTAATTTTGATAGAACTTATGTGGTGCTGCTCAGTCTGCAGGGTAGTTTTTTTATATATATATATACTCCTTTTAGAATCTCCTTGCTAAAATTGCAGGCAGGAAAGAGCAGAGCAGCCTGGTGTCCTGCCCGGTGAGCCAGCATCCTTGGGGCTTCCTCTCTACCTGGTGCATGTAGCAGCCATTCTTGTTAAACTTTAATGCTGTAGTTAGATGTAATTTCACTGAATTTGAATCTTATATTTCAGTCCTGACTTCCACTTTTGTGCTTAATGCTTTGATCACTTTTCCAGGGACATGTTTTAGGTGACGGGCAGAGCTGAGAGGCCATCTTTAGCCCGTGCTCGGGACATGAAGGAAGAAGGGCTTTCTGCAACTTCTAAACTTCAGGAGTTATTACGTTGTTCCTCAGCTGTGTCAGTGTTGCAGTTGAAGTCAATAAAGTTGAATGCATTTCCTTATATATACTTTGAAAACTAAACCAGGACTAAGTTGTTTATAATTCTGAAAGGATCAGTTAAGTTCATCTGAAGGGAAGAAAACAAAAATATAATCACTCTTATGTTTCTGTTGCTGATTGGGCTCTTGGTGACTGTTTTCATGGAGTCTTGTTCTAATTTTTTTTACTGCCCATGAGCTACTTCCAACTTAATTTATGAACCAGTGCTCAAGAACGAGAACATAAAAACTTGGTGGATTATGCACAGGATGTCATAGTCACTGAAGTATTGCCAAAGAGGAAAAAGTCCCAGCGGATGGTAATTCTTCTGAGCAATGAGGGAAAACTTCTGTCCTTGGTGACTGATGCTAAAAGGATGCCTCTTTCTATCTCTTTTTCTTAGTGCTACTGAGAATGCTGTGACAGGCTGGAAAAAAAAATGGGCTCTAGTGCCCAGCTGGATAGAGTGTCTTTCTTCTTCATAAATGTAGTGTTTATGTGTTGAAGAAAGAGGATGTATAGCGTTATCTTAGAAGTGTGCATCCTAATTAAAGTCAGTGGCTATGAGGAAAGCAGTGCTGTGGCTCACTCCAGACTGGCTGTAAAGCACTGAGAATATGTTGCTCTTTCTACCTGGTTTAGAACTGTGAAGACTTAGAGTCAGGGTGCTCTATTTCTCTGCAATCCTGCCAGTTCTGGCAAGTGACATGTAGGCCATCTAGGCAGACATTAGAACGTACTGAACACCAGTGGTACGGGATCGGGTGGGGAGGCACTGGAACTGGTTGCCCAGAGAAGCTGTGGCTGCCCCATCTCTGGAGAGGGGTTCAAGGCCAGGTTGGACATGGCTTTGAGCAACGTGGTCTGGTGGGAGATGTCCCTGCCCAGGGCAGAGGGGATGGAACTGGATGGTCTTTAAAGTCCCTTCCAGCTCTAACCATTCTGTGATGACAGGAAGAGACCTGCTGGTCCCCTTCACTTGTCACTCTAAGATTCAAGTCATATCCAGGCAAGTTCATGCCAAAACTCTTCTGCCTGCTCTTGGTAGGAAATAAGTTATGCTTTTCATATAATTAATTGATGTATTCGTTGTTAAACTCATTCTATTAATACAATTTGTAAATACCTATTCTTGTCTATAATTCATCAAATGTGTATTCTGTTTTAGAGGTGCAACAAAACCACGGACGTCAGCCCCTCCGAGCGTGTCAAGGGCCATGAGCACGGGTGCTCTACTGAACAAAAGGAAAACCAGCAGCTCAGACAGGTACTCAGGGTAGCTCTAGCTGTGGGTCTTGTCAGCAGCAGAGCCTTCAGTGAAGGGGAGTGCTGGTTGCAAAAGAAGCTGGCAGAAATGCAGTTCTCTGCAGTCAATGGATAACTCCCAGTCAATGCTATTCGGTGTGTTTAAGGTACTGAATGGATTGTGCGTATTTATCATGTAACAGAACACCTTTGCCATCAGCTGTTTCAGCTGTGCACAGAAGGGTGTTAGAAACACCACAAACCTCTTTGAAACGGGAGGTGAGGGGTGGAATGCACGGTGCATGCTGAGCACACAAAGAAATGGACAAAAGTAGAGATTGCTGCTTTAGATTGTTTTGACAAGTTTTTGACAAGTTTTCAGTTTTCAAGCAGTATAGTTAATCAAAGCAGTGAAACAAATATTTGATCCTGCTCCTAAAATTTTGGCTTTTTTTTGTTTTCTTGCAGGGAGGGGAAAGTGGGTGTCTGGAGATGAGTGGGGCTGCCTGGGAAGGGTTATAAGGTGTAGCACTAAATAAAGAGGGAGTGTAAGCGTGACAATGACAGCAGCAGTAATTCACTGCAAGGGTTATAATACTTTTGCACCAAGTTATACTGAACAGTTACAGAGGATGTTCTTTGTCTGGGGACTTTCAGATCTGATGGTAGAATTGGTTATGACGCTGGAGACCACCCATCCTCAGTCAACGGAGGCAATGCCAAAGGCAGTGAGGGAAATTCTCCTGTCCAGCTGTCAAAGTTCTGCCACGAGTGCGGAACCAGGTATCCCGTGGAATGGGCCAAGTTCTGCTGCGAGTGTGGAATCCGGAGAATGGTTGTGTGAGCACACTCTTCACAGCAGAAAGAAAATGCACAATGAGAAGCACCTGCTCCGTGCTGCTGCCTGGAATGCTAGAGCCCTCCTTCAGTTACACCTCATGCTGCAAACCTGTCGAAACACCACGCTGTCGTTTCCAGAGTGCAATCTGCTGGTGACACACTTATTTATAAACAAATATATATACTGTATATAAAAATAGCAGGTGCCTAAAACTGCACCATTCAATGAAATACTCTTTATTCTCTGATGGAAATATTTAAAATTAAGGTTAAAATGTGTTAAGTAACTTAGGTAGCAGAAGTGGTTCAATGTTATTTTCCTTGTAAATCCTACTAGCTAAATGATGATTAAATCACTTCCCAGGACAATACTGACCCCCAGGGAAATAGCCATGCAGAACTTGGGCTTCAAAAGTTTCTCTGTGGAGGCATTTCCTTCATATGTGGCAGTAGCTCAGATACCGTGTTCTAAGGGAAAACAGCACCAGGACCTTACAAATTCCTGGTTAGAAGTTCAAACATCTGGATCCCTTAAGCTCTTCAACAGTAATACCCTAACTGGACTTTCCAGTTACATCTTAGGATTTTTTTAAAAGAATCAGGTTGAAAACCTACCTGAGAATTCTGCTCACATGTAAGAAGAAAATCAACATTTTTGTTTGTGTCTTTCCATGTTATGTTTTCCAATAAGAACATGTTAATCTTGTGTATTTATTAGGAGAAACACGCTGTCCTATTGATTAAGTTCCCTTTCCTCAGAAGTACTTGTCCTCTTCCTCCTCTGCTCCACGTATCGAAGTGTTGTGATTTTTACCTTTAAAGGTTTCCAAAGGTCCAGCTCCGTTTTCCTCTTCCCTCGTTTCCTGAAGGAGAGCCAAAGTCTATGCTTGTCCCACTGAAGTGTTGAGCTCTTGTTTTGAAAACAGCCTTCTTGGTGTACCCAATAAAAAAAAGGAAAAGTTCCTTAAAAATGTATGTCTTTAGAGCAGTAGAGCTTGTAGAAGTAGTGTCTGTTTTTCCTTCTGGCTCCTGTGCAGGCAGCACCGTCAGGGGTGAGCGTGTATGGAGTGAGCACTGCTCCGCAGCTCGCGGGGGCGTTACGCCACGGGGGACCTTGCCATGGAGTCACCTCGGGCCCCGGGCAGCTGCCCCCCGGAGTCAGTGACAGACTCCACAGACGCTCGTCCCGAAGAGGGGTCAGGCCCTGGAAGGCGTTGTTGGTTTGATATCAATTATGCAGTGGATTAAAACCCTTCACAAGCCAAATCTGCCTTGTAGCTGAATGTAGTGATTTGTTTGGTGAAGTTTTGCTTTGAAGTGCTGGCACCCTCTCAATTTTGCGTGACAGAACAATCGGAAAGAACTTCATTGTGCCTTTCCTACAATAAATAGACTGTTTTTGTCAGCTCACATACACCATTGGTATCAGTTCGTGTAACTTCTCTGTAGCTTACGTGACGTACAGTGCAGTGTTCCCTGGCAGGAGGGTGACCTCTGTGTGCATTCTCCACACTTGGGATCAGCAGGGCCGATAATGAAGGAAGGGTGGTTGAAGAACAGCATCTCCTGAGCAGGTACCAGTCTTGGAGGGTTAGAGACTGAAGAGGTGATGTAGTCCTGTTGCAGGCCACAAACTATAGATGCTTTAGAATTAGTTCAAGGGTGTGCAATTGTCTTGCTCTTCTTACTCACAAGTTCTTACTTACTCACTGCTTTTAGAAATCATCCTTTGTTGAGTGTGGTCTTGTCTGACCGTAATTTGCCTGAGCTGGCTCCTGAACTTGGTGGGATGGATGACTGGTAATGAGAGTTAGAGCTGCCAAACTTTAGCCAACTCATGGCCTAGGTGGTTTGGGTTCTGGGGCCCATATTTTGGCACATCTGTATCAGTATGTGAAAAATCAAAATCCCGCATCCCTTGTGTGGAGAAGGGATTCCTGGTTTAGGAAATGTGCCCTGGAGGTCTGTGCAGTGGGCTGTGACAAGTGGAGTGCCCCTCAGCGAAGATAGGAGTCAGTCCCCACACAGGTACCATAGAAATGCTTTTTGAGATGCCTGTGAACTCTCTGCTTCCGTATAGCGTTTGGTTAATGACCTGAGTGACACATTACCTTATTTACAAGTCTATGATCCTCCCTCTATCGGGAGGACCAGGCAGGACATTAACCTGAGCTGAAAGAAGAATTTTTTAAAGACTTTGTGAACTTTCAGGTTGGCCTTACAGGAGGCTCTATGGAAACATAAATGCCTGTCCATGGTAACCCTGGCCAACGTGCGTTTGAGTCTAGGGTAAGTACAAGCAGACAACGCAAACCCAGTTGCCCGTGCAGCTCATGGTGCAGTCTGCCAGAGCCGGGAACGCTCCCTCTCCATCACCTGGTTTGGCTTCTGAAGGGCAGAGGTTCCTCAGCCCTGACCTTCCAGAGGGTGGGCTGTGTGTCACCCGAGCACTGACAGCTGTGGTGGCAGGTCCCTGGGATGTCTGTTAGAAAACAGCCATTGCAGGTAAGGAAACAGCCCTGCAGAACGGAACAAATTCGTTACCTTTAAAGGAAAAATCAGCTGCTAAGCCAGGTGATTCTTTTGATCTTCAGCTGCATTACTCCCAGTTTTAATTTATTACTGACCGAGGTCCAAGCTCTCTTGTCCTAGCCCTCCCCCACCCACCTTTATGCCTTGGATTTCGTGGGAGGGAGAAACATGCCTATATACACCCTGAACATGGGTGCTCAAAATGACTCAAGAGTCAAGGTACTGGTAGTCGTGAAGCTAAAACCGCTCGATGAGCTGCGCGCCGCTGACACGCTTCACTGCCGAGTCTGAGCCGAGTGTCACCCTCTGGCTGCCCTGCTGGGGGATGTTTAACTTTAGGACTGGAGGGAATGGCCACAAGTTGTCCCAGGGTAGATTTAGATGAGATGTCAGGAAGAGCCTTTTCTCCCCCAGAGTGGTCAGACAGTGGGAGGGGCTGCCCAGGGAGGTGGGGGAGTCACCGTCCCCAGCGGGGTTCAAGAGCCGTCTGGACGAGGTGCCCTGAGACATGGGTTAGTAGCTCAGTGGCTGGTGCTGGTGACAGGTGGAGGGTTGGACTGGATGATCTTGTAGGCCCTTCCAACCTTGTGTTTCTATGATTTCTATGAAAAACTTAAATTCATACATTTCATGTGTAAAAATAGGAGGATGTGATTACTCCATTTCCCACCTGAGTTCCCAGTTCTGTGTGTGTAAACACCAGTAAGGTGGGCATGTGAGCACGCTCCTGTGTTTTGTAAGAACTCACACGGAGGTAAGAAGGTGTTTGGCCGAAGTGGAGTTGAGACAAAGCTGCAGTAAATGCTGCTGGAGGGTCTGGAGCCCTGACAGCAGGGTAACCTCGTTACTGCCCAGTTAGAAGTTGGTTGATGTGATTGCTTCCATGTGCTGCTACACCTTCCTAACGTGCTTACCAAGGTTCTTGCATTCAATTTAAAAAACAAACCGAAAGTCAGAGGTTAAATTCCCCCTGAGGAAACTCGGGGAAGGCTGGGTTTGAGGTCTGTCCTGGGAGAGTTCTGTCTCTGCCTGAGGAGGGGTATCTCTGCGCAGGATGGCCAGAACTGACAGAAGTGCAGTGGTGGTATGGAAACTGCGTCCTTAAGCAGCAGCACCAGCCCAGCCCAGCTTTTAGTGCTCACAGGCTGCATCTTACAGGGCTTCCGTTTATGCCCGGGCTCTGAGTGCACGGCTGTGGAGGGGGCGCTTGCGGGAGAGCTGTGCCCCAGTCCCCCGGGGTNCGAGGGTCCCCGCCATCCCCGAGGGAGACAAGCTCCCAGTGCCCCGTGGCAGCCCAGGGCTAGTGCCTGGGGCGCAGAGGAGGGTTTTCAGGGACCTAACAAGATCAAGCGCTCGTGAGGCGTGTGGCGGCACACACTGACACGGGCTGTGTAATTAGCCTGGGTATACAGTGGCATGGTATTGTCTACGTGCTGCAAAGCTCTCAACGAGTGCTAGTTTCCATCACATAGACGATGTCTAAGTGCAAAGAACAAACTTGTTTTATGGTTCCTTCAACCCTGGCTGAGGAAATGATGTTTTGTAAGAGTACTTTTTGCAACTTCAATTCTTTTCAGTTTGACTAAGCTATGAATAACTGTTGGATGTGCAGGGCAGGGCAGAATCATCCTTGGTCAAACTGGGTTTGGTGACTGGTGAAAATAGTTTTATTGCCTTGGAAGTACAGCTCATTCCAACCTGTGATGGTTTTGTTGCTGAGTGACTGAGGTTTGGTTTTTTTAATTTACTGAGTAAGATTTGAGTTCTCTTTGTTTGGAAGGAATGCTAGGTAAAGATTCTCCAGCTATATTCAGCGGTGACCTGGTTGGCGTTCTCTTTCCAATGTTCACGAGAGATCACTCTTGTGTACCATGTTGGTCGTTTGGGTTTTCTCTTTTCGGTATGTCAGCCCAGAGTACCCGCTTCCGGAGGATCCCATTTAGCCCTATTCCATTTCATGTTGCCAGAAAACAGCTTATTCCAATTTTCTCTTAATTAGTGGTTTTTCTTTATAAAAATAACCAATAGAGAAATTGTATTTCTCCAATGTGAAATTGCAGTTGAGTCAGCAAATCCAATATTCAGTTTAATATAGCTGAATACTGAACTTTGGTTCTAAACCACAGTGCCTGCCTTACCATAGTCCTGTGTTTGGACTGGGGCTTCTGGCAAAAGCTGAATGGATTTGGGTCAGATCAGTGAAGTCCTGAGCACTCTGTTACCGTGCCTACCCTGTATTACTGTCTGAACTCTGGGTGTCCCTCTTTCACAGGACACTTGGTAGTGTGTCCCCTGAGGTTTATTTACGGATGTTAGATGTTTGCAAACAAAGTCCTCATTCACCTGTTTGAGGTGATTATTTTCTGGGTGTTGCAGTTAGGATGTTTGCCCTGCCCCTCAGCACATCTAACATTTGTGTTTGTGACCATCCAGTATTTTTTTGCAGGACTTCTGGGTTTGTTTGTTTTTCATTTGGTATATTATGTTTATTTTTAAATGTTTTTTAAATGTTAGATATGTTTTAATTGATAAATGTAAATCACCACCTAACACTAATTTGCCACTTGTTAATAATAAAGCGAATACACCAATAAAACTTTGTGCTGCACAGGTTTTTGAAGCCAAATGTGAAATTCTCTTAAATAAAATAGCATAGGGATAGGTAACAGCATTTCAGCCTTGTGGATATTGGGATATCTTCAGTCTCTGGTACCCCAGACCTGATATGAGGACCTTCTCGGAGAGGCTGGGATAGAACCGCTCCCTTATTCTTTCCAAAAGACGGGGTTTTTAATCAACTTGTGAAATGAGACTTGGATTCCTTGGTCACTTTGAAAAACACTGTGTACCAGATGTCTAAATCAGCGTGACCCACCAGTCTGAACGCAATGCTCCACCTCTACAATTTCCCAGCTACACGGCGGGTCTGGTTTGTACAGAGCCAATCGCTGTGATGGCTGTAGGAAATGACTCTTTTCATAATGAGGCCATAAGGTGTAATACATAACCTAAGCTTGATCTGTGTTTGTTTCCTTCATGAGGATGGGACTGTTTTGTTGATGAAACAATTAAGCAGGAAAAAATGCAGAAGTGACATTTTTCCTGTCAAGTTCACTTACACAAGCAGAAATAAATCCTCATATGGATTTGGGTTCCTCTTTTTTTTTTCTTTCTGAATATGGATGAATAGAGAACAATTCCTCTCTTCTTTCCTCTTTTTAGGGAAAAGTTCCTCCTACTGGGCTCTTTTGTTCACCACACCCTCTGCAAGGCAGATAGGTTTTTCCTTTGTTCTGGATGAAGTTCACCTATGTGCCAAGAGTCTGTGAAACCTGTTGTCACTCCCAAGTCCCATTGATATCCCTCCTGCCCGGCTTCCTCACTGTTCCAGTTCACCAGGAGCCAGTCCCCCCAGGTAGCAAGAGAAAAAAGAACACCAGGAACAAAAAAAGAGGCCAAACAAAAGCCTAAGCAGCTGCTGAATGGAACCCATCATGATGCCAACTCCTCTTTGCTCAGTACAAAGCTGAAGAGGTGGCCTGGGAGGAAACAGAATCAGCCGGGAGAGGTTCCCTCCTCCTGCACCTTTTGCTGCAGAACCATCGCTGTCAACTTCTCCTGGGTGGTGTGGAGTGAGGTTGGAACAGTCTCTGCCAGGGGCCTGCCTTGTTCTGTTCCTGAACACCAGACATTCCTCCTTCTCAGTATAAGCCATTAGAGATGGGCAGCCTTCCCTTGCTCCCAGCATCAATCACCCCTTTCTGCCTTCTCATAATCCCCTGCAGCACAGTGCTGGGGTTCTTCTTAGTAACTGAAATGTCCAAGTCCTTTTCCATTGACACCTTCCCATAAATCCCACGTATTTCTAAATCATGGGTTTGAGCGACTCATATCCCTTCTTTGCCGTGGCCGAATGAATAAATACCGAAGCGGAAGCGGCTGGGAGGGGGCAGGGTGGTGACACCCTGCAAGGCTTCCATCTCTTTGCTCCTTCCTGCAGAACAGTTTATTGTTCTCACAGTTGTCATTGCAGGAGAGACCACAGAAGGTTCCCAGCTGGAAGGAGCGAATCAAAGGGCAGAAGTCATGTTGAGCAGCACATCTTTCCAGATGGTTGACTGAGGAAATGTGGCAGTAAGAATCAGGCAGGCAGGGTATTTATTCAGAAAAGCAATCATAAAACCCCACAATTTCATAATCACTCAGTTTAAAATTCTACTCTGGATCTAACCTTGGTCTTCTCCTCAGGATGGCCCTGAAACTGCTTGATTTCCCCCAAGACTGAAGTTGTGGGCTCCTGCTTAAGTCCCTTAAACTGACTGAACTTCCAGTTCTGCTCCGTGTGTCTGTCTTTTCCTTCCCACTGACTTTTCCTCACCAAGAAATTATTAGGAAATAAATCCTGTTGTTCAAACTGTTCCTGAAATTAAAAAAACCAAAAGCAACTGTACTTCAGTTTCAGAGAAAAAGTTAATGCTCAGTCTCCAAGGATTTCTTTCAGTAGAAGGGGTATCCAGAGAAGTCCTTACAATAGCAGTTCCATTCTCCAGCTCTTGTTTGCAGGAGGACGTCAAGAAATCTGTTTCCCTTTCCTGTCACATGAAGGAAGGACTTGCTCTGCTTTCAGAGTTACCAGCTCTGCTTTTAATGACTAGCTGGGAAGCAATGCTAAAAAAGGAGTAATTACACCCAAAAAGTCAACAGTCCAATTCCATAGAAGACAAATATTTTATTACCAAAGGAGTTATAATATCAAAGTAAGAAACTGCAAAAGAGTTATAAACAACTATAAAAATACTTCTGTTTATCCAAAATTAAATATGAACACTCTATTAGTTAAATGCCAATATATTATTCTCTGAAAATATTCACACATTTGAAGTCATGTTTGTCTAACACGTTAAACACGTTCTATAAAGTAATTGCCTATAAGAGATCCCAATCTGAAGGTAAGGAATGCTAGCTCCTCCTGCCGCGGCCTCGAGGAGTAACCAGGCCCGCGCGGCCGAGCAAACCCACGCGCAGGCCTCTCCTCCTGCGCCTCCCCTGGCTCTGGCTGTCCTGCCTCTTCCCCAGCCAGCAGAAGTGTGCTACATCGCTCAAAAATCAGTCCCCTGCTGAAGGGTCTCAAAAAGTCAATCTTTTCCCTTTTTTTCCAAACCTTTGCAGACCCGTTGGATGCCCAGGCTGGAAGTGCCAGGCATCAGCCGAAGGGACCCGCGAGCAACTGCTCGTCTGGTACAATGTTCCTTTTGGGCCCCCATGCGTTTTGTACAGATCTAAAGAAACCAGCTACTTTTCCATACTGCTGTCTTCCCCTGCAGCTTCTAAGATGGTTTATCAATTGCAGGGGGCACGCGCGTAGACGGTGTTACAAAGCTGCTCTTCAGAGCAGAGAATCCAAAGTAGTTTCCGGAGCACAAAGGTGGGACAGAGTCTTGTGCAGTTCTTTGCTTCAAATGCTGGGCTTTTACTCCCACTTCTTGGATTTCAGCAGCTTCGTTTAAGCCGTTTCTGTTCGCTCTGTCTCAGGAAGAAGGCACAGCAGCTTTCCATCAGGATTCTGGCATGAAGTGTCCATAGAAGCGAGCAGAGTGACTCAAAGGACGCGCATACAATGCAAAGATACCGAGTAATGCCACTTCGAAAGGAGAGAGCAGGATGCACCTGGAATCACCTGGAAATTATTTTTTCAAATTTGTTCCAGCAGGATCGAAGACTAGATATGTTTTCTTTCAGTTCACAAAATTCCTGGTTACACTTCTTTTTGGACTGTTCCCCTGTTTCTGCATCTTCTTTATTGTGTGTGTTCAGCTGCACGCACACCTGAAAGAGAGCAGTTTGTCCTGTTAACTGAGAAGTGCTTGTTCCTTCCACGCAGACACCTTTTACAACAATCTGAGTCTGTTACATCTCAGTAAATCACGGCGGTGCCTCCCACAGTAATTAGGGCAGCAAGCCGGGCTACTCACTGAGCGTGCCATAGTGGCTCATAGCCTGCGTCACTCATCGCTTGCCCCGAGCTCAGCCCTGCTGCCCCCCGGCACACCCCACCGGCAGAAGGTGGCTTTAGCACAGGCAGCTGGAACCAGCCTGTGCAACTGAGAAGATGTCAGTGGTTTGAAGTTTATCCTCTGCCATGGGAAGGACTGGCAAAAGAAAGCCGATTAAATCCTGAGCCAAACTTCAAAAGGTGTGGCCACACAGGTGCGACCTTGACTCTGGTGGGACAAGACAGACCCGTCCCCAGGGGCTGGAGCTGCGGCCTCATGTCTGGGATCTCCTCCAGAGACAAGACCATGGTTCTTGTCCACAGTCAATGACCGTTCATGATTTTTACCAAATGACTTTAATCGGTCTTTAAATAAAACCAGGCACCCACAAGGCAAGGGAGGAGTTTTATGGGCAACACTCTGACTTAACTGGGTGTCCTGGTTTTGGCTGGCTAGGAAAGAGTTAATTTTCTTTCTAGTGATTGTGGTGAGAGGAATGCCAATAAAACCTGTTGGGTTTAGTTGTTGCTAAGTGATACTGCTGTGACTCAAGGCCTGTTTTCAGCTTCCCACAGAAGTACAGATAGAGGATGGCACAGCTGATGAAACGTCCCACGCCCTGGACGTCACACGCACTACAGAAGCAGGGCTGGCTGGGGGGCATCTGTGGTCGCTGCTCAGGTTGGTGGGAGTGATTCATGGCATTATTCTTGTTATTATTACAATTATTTTTCCTTTTCTGGTATGTACTATTAAAGTATCTCAACTCAAAAGGTGTTTTTTTCCTCCCATTCCCCTCCTTTTTTCCCTATTCTGCCCCCAACCCACCTCCTTCTGGTGGGGGGAAGAGCAGGGGGTGAGCAAGGGGTCCCGTGGTTCCACTTGCTGGTGGGGTTAAACCATGGCTCTGGGACACCTTTATGAAAAGGCAAACGTTGGATTAACCCCAGGTGGGCAAGCAAAATATAGACACCAACATCACTTTGAGGATCTGCTCCTAGTTTGTAAGAGCTTCACCATTTCAAGGAGAGAAAAAAAAATAGTTAAACACAGCCTTCAATCCAATTATTTAAGCTGATCATAAAGAATTCTGTCCTTTGGTGCCTGTGGGGAGTTGATCGCTAGTTCTGATGTTGTTCAACAGTTTTCTGTAGAAGAACACATACACTTAGAAGAACTCTCCCTTTGCTATGGTAATCTGCAGATCACTGCGCTGGATTTGAGTGACATCAAAAACTAAATTCTGCCAATGACTAATAGCCCAATATTTTCCTGTCTAACCATTCTTGTTGAGTCTGAGATATTGCGGTTAAAATAAAGATCAAAGGGAGTATGGAAAGGAGAGAAGCTCCCACTATTTGTTTGTTGAAGCATTAATCTCAAGGTAGAACCCCCATGAGAAGCGACAACTATGACTTTATACACCAGAGACGTTAAAGGCCTTCTTCACATGAGTGTGGTCTCTGTCTTTCACTGGAGCACTAACTGAGGTCTCTCAGGGCTGGGCCAGAGTACACATATATCTGAGCCAGCAGTGTGCCCAGGTGGCCAAGAAGGCCAAGGGCATTCTGGCTTGTATTAGAAACAGTGTGACCAGCAGCAGTAGGGAGGTGATTGTCCCCCAGTGCTCAGCACTGGGGAGGACACCCCTTGAGTCTTGTGTCCAGTTCTGGGCACCTCAGCACAAGAGAGATCTGGAGGGGCTGGAGCAAGTGCAGAGGAGGGACACGGAGCTGGGGAACGGCCTGGGGCATAAATCTTGTGAGGAGTGATTGAGGGAGCTGGGACTGTTTAGTTGGAGGAAGAGGAGGCTGAGGGGAGACCTCATCGCCCTCTACAACTGCTTGAAAGGACATTGGAGAAAGGTTGGTGCTGGTCTCTTCTCAAAAGGAAATTAGTGTTAGAACAAGAGGGAATGGCTGCAAGCTGCAGCAGGGTAGGATTAGGCTGGATATTAGGAAAGAATTCTTCCCAGCAAGAGTGGTCAGAGCCTGGAATGGGCTGCCCAGGGAGGGGGTGGAGTCCCCATCCCTGGATGTGTTTAAGAGTAGATTGGAAGTGGTGTTGGGGGATCTGGTGTAGGGGAGAACTTTGTAGAGTGGGGCTGAAGGTTGGACTCGATGATCCCAAGGGTCTCTTCCAACCAAAATGATTCGGCGATATCTGCACCGTACCAGGAGTCTGTATTCCCAGATCATTGTCTCACTTTGTCTTTGCACTGGGCTTAATGTGGATGGCAAGATGCGTTCTCTGGAGCAAATCCGTCCCCTGCATCAGAGGTGTGTGGTAAGGGAACCTCTGAGAGGTGAGTATGGCAGTCTGTGCTGGGGAGCTCTAAGGACTGAGTCACCTCCTTCCAATGACCCGGAGCTCTCCAACCACCAGGTTAGTAAGTCACCAACACTTACCTTTTCTTTCCTCAGTCGCTCACACGTGCACTGAAGAACCTGTAATGTCCCACAGGAGACCAACGCCGCTCTCCATCTCAACTCCCTGCTGATCTTCTGCTTATGGAAGAATCTGAGCATGTTGCACGCCATGGTCTGTAGTGATTCTACCTCCTGTAAAGGGAATGAGGAAAACACCTCCTGAGGCGTCTGCGCACCGCTAGTTCTCTATAACCTTGGTCTGTCCCTTAAAAAACGCTCCATCGTTCACCATTAGTTCCTTTTTAGTTCTTTTGCTTTCGTAGTGCCAATCTTCCAATAAAATGTGAATAATCTGACCTACCTGCCGTCTCTTCAAAATATTTAGAGTATCAATTTGTGTGAGTAACAATAATAGCAAAAGGATGTTAGGGAGAAATCACATCCGTAATGACATCAGGCACTGCAGTCGGGAAGCCAGCGAGTGGCTTTTGGAGTCAGTCCTTTTATGGAGTCACAACAAAATTCACAGCAACAGCTGACAATTGTGCTCTCTCTCATTTGAGACATTTTCTCACATTTGAGACTATTACTTTTAAAGCTTTCAGACCTGAAGTGAAAAGCCCAGCTGGTCTGAGTGCCTGAAGAAAAATGAAAACAGATGCTGGGAAATTTTTCTGTTTACTTCCATTGGCATAATAAAGTGTTTTCTGCATATTTTGAATTAAAAATATAAAAGATTCTTTATACAAGAAAAAAAAAACCAACCCAACACAGACATTTCTTTTATATGGGAACCCTTAATATTTTAAGTTTTAAAATATCAGTTTATATGATAAACTGTTTGGTTGCAGATCCTAAAAAGGAACAAGGCCGAATATCACGATTAGCCTGTTAAAAGGCAATACTACTCGCTATCACAGTATGTTGTTCAGGGGCTGGACTGTACAAAGAACCCACTCGAGTTTTTATTCTCTAGAGCCAAATGTGAGAAGTTCAATTTTACCTGAGTGTCATTGCAGAAAAACACTTTGCTGGTTTCATGTTTTTTGTTCTTGCAGCACCTGCCACGATACTCTGCAGACATATTTACCTGTAAAACATCAGACGTGGTTAAACATGGAAGCACTTCTAATCAACTGAGCCAAGTTTCCCACTGACCTCTGGAGACACCAGCACTAAGTTGCTCTGTAGCATCTCCTGGGGGGTAGCAGGGTCGGGACAATTCTGAGCTTTTCCTTGGCAAACAGTCAAGAAAGCCCCAGTCCAGCTGCAGTTAAAGGCATTCACAGAACCAGGCAGAATCACAGCAGGGCTGGGGTGGGAAGTGACCCGAGGAGCTGACCTGCTCCAACCCCCTCTCAAGCAGGGCCACCTGCAGCCGGAGGCCCAGGACCGTGTCCAGGCAGCTTTTGAGTATCTCCAAGGACAGAGACTCCACAGCCTCCCTGGGCACCCTGTGTACATGGAGGACAGGGAGGGAAGTGATTCGAGACAGCCAGCACAGCTTCACCAAGGGCAAGTCCTGCCTGACCAACCCAGGGGTCTGCTATGATGGAGAGGACGCTGTCTGTCTGGGCTCCATCCCCAGCAGTGTGGCCAGCAGCTTGATGGAAGCGATTATGCGCCTCTGCTCTGCTCTGGTGAGACCCCACCCGCAGCACTACGTCCAGCTCTAGGGTCCTCAGCACAGGAAGGTCATGGACCTGTTGGAGGGGTGCTGGAGGAGGCAACAAAAATGATCAGAAGGATCACAGGAGCAATTCTCCTGTGAAGACAGACTGAGGGAGTCGCTCCGCTCTGGGGAGACCATCTTGTTGCCTTTCAGTGCTTAAAGGGGGCCTGCAGGAAAGATGGGGAGAAACTTTTTATCAGGGCTTGTTGCAACAAGAGAAGGGGTAATGGCTTTAAACGGAAAGGAGAAAGATTTAGACTCAATATAAGGAAGAAATTCTTTATGCTGAGGGTGGTGAGACACTGGCCCAAGTTTCCCAGAGAGGGGGCGAATGTCCCATCCCTGGAAACATTCAAGGTCAGGTTGGACCAGGCTCTGAGCAACATTGTCTAGTTGAGGGTGCCCCTGCTCGTTGCAAGGTGAAAGTTGGACTAGATGACCTTTGAAGGCCCCTTCCACCCCAAGCTATTCTATCATTGTGTCAGATCTCCTTCCTTACACGTGCATATGGACATATAAGACAACATAATTCTTACAGTTTTTCACTGAGACTTTGTGTAATGTTACCTGTATTTCAGACATTCCTGACTGCCATGGGATTTACCCATTCTCACTGACTTCCTCACATCATCTGAGGTTGCCCAGAAGAGTTGTAGGTTGCCCAGAGAAGCTGTGGCTGCCCCATCCCTGAAGGGGTTCAATGCCAGGTTAGATGGGACTTGGAGCAACCTGGTCTGGTGGGAGGTGTCCCTGCCCAGGGCAGGGGCTGGAACTGGGTGGGCTTTAAGGTCCCTTCTAACCCAAACCATTCTATGATTCCATGATCTTTAGTATAATGCACAGGAACCATTTCTGAAGGCAGTTCCCTGGCTGTGACTAAAGGAACCCAAGGGAAACCCTGGCCTCAGAGAAAGCATAAGTGAAAATCAAACTAACTTCCGGAGATCTAGTATCTAACTCACTAGTCATCTCCATAGCTGCCTCCAGACGTCAGGTTGAGGGACTGGAAGTTGTTGACTTTGGCTCTGCAATCGCAGGGAAGTGCTTGTGACCCAACCACCACTGTCCATAACATTTGCTGTTAAGTTACAGTGACAAGACACTGATTTTACATAGAAGGCAGGTGAATCTCTCTTAAACTGGGAAAAATAAAGACAGGAAAATGAAGGAACTTGCACAATAGTTGCTTGCATTTGCCTCTTCTAGGAAGTAAAGGCTTCAGAGTTCACTACATTCCCAGTGCCTTTCACAAACATTACTTCATTATGGTTTTATTTATTTGTTTGTTTGCTTAATTGGATAACAGTTTTAGTTCTCATAAAGTCTCCTAAAAAACCTCTATCTATCTCCTAAAAAACTCTGTAATATTTCTTACAATAAAAAAGATGAAGCCCTTCAGAAATTATCTTGAAGAACAGCATTTTTCCATCAAAAACCTCAGTGGCACCCTGGGGCAGCATGTGCATCAAGCTTCATCCTGCAATGGGGCAGGGCAAGGCATTGCCACCCCTGGCCTGGGACAGCCCCCAGGTCCCCTGGCTCTGCAGCTCCAGCAGAGCTGGGATCTCCTGGTGGATCTCCACCATGGGAGGACTCGGGACCTGCTGCCCAGAGGCTGCTGCTCTTGTTAGCATTTTCCCTTACGGGTCAGCTACCTCACAGCTGCTCACTGGGAGGGTTTACTTTTGGTTTCTGGGATACACTTGTCCCTGTCAGAAACACAACGACAAACTAAAGCGGCTACTTATCTGTTCTAATATGGCCAAGAGTATTTCCTCCATCTTTGGTGCCTTGCTCAGGAGAAGGTCATTTATCTGTGGAGAAGAACCTTCATAACCTCAACAAATGCAACACAATCATGTTTTTGAAGATCAAATGACCCTTCCCTGACCCTAAAGGTATTTTGCTTCCAGATGAGGGCTGATGGGTCTGGGTCCAGACGGGTTGGAAACCACTGCATAATGCTCGGAAGGATTTAGTGGATCCTAAGTGTGAAGAACTGCAATGGCTCCTGATGTTGTCTTTGGAAAAGCACTGTTTATCACTTGTATTTCATGCAAATAGATCTTAAGACTGCAACAGAATGGTGGGCTCTCGATTGGTGACAAGCTGCCAGAAAAATCCCACTTTCATAGAAATGCCTCTGCCAATCCAACTGTGGAAAGTACTTTCTCCTACGAAAGTGTTCTTGACAGGTGAATTCAGTGGTTAATAATTCATGGTGAAGAGCTGAAAGGTAGGTCTGGGACATGGGTCAGTAAACTACTATGATACTTCTTTTGCCAGGCTGTCATAAATCTGGCGGATGAAGCCATAACGGAGGAGATTTACAACTCAGAAAGTTAAGTTTTTCTCTGCTGCCATCTAGAAAAGTTGATTCTTTGTTGGCTAAATGGGATCTATTAACAGGTAAAATACATAAAGACACTTCTATTTTGGGGTGATCTTTGTGCCTTTGTGCATTTGTATTCCGTGGACAGTGTAAAACTTCAGGCAAGAAGTCTACAATTAGCAGAACGAATTGCTGGTTGTGCAGTGCTTTCTGCTCTTGTAAGAAGATATAAATGGATGCAGTAATGAAATTACTTCAGGAAAGAGTGCTGTTCAGTGTAATGCACTATTTAGCACCAAATGGCAGATGTGCTCAGGCACAAATCTCTGGATCTCAGTATTTGTACGTGCACACAGGCAGCACCCACACACTTCACAGTTTTTAAAGAGACTGAATTGTTGCACCCCCCCAAATAAAGCCACCGTCCCAGCATAACATGTGATTTCAAATTGGTCTCTTGTATGTTAACATTAGAGCTCTTCATTATTATTATTTGCCATCACCTAAAAATAATCAGCATTTTCTGACAGCCCAGGAGGGGAGGGAGTACGCACCAGCTCACCGATGTCGTGGCTCAGTATGTTCTCATACTTCCTGCGGATCTCAGCTGTTCTATTTCCCGTTGCACAACTGGATGAACTCACCGGAGACAGAACAAGGAGCAGTGGCAGAACCCGAAAGATGGATCTATAAAAGGCTGGATTAAAGCAAAAGCAGTTAAGTGCATATTTAGTGCCATCGCGTGTACACTGTGCTAACAAACACGACCTGTAATCCTTTTAAAGGGTTTAAAAGGGATCTCTGTAAAACCAAAGGACTTGTACCCCGAGGAAAGGATTCGGATCCTGATGAAGACGCTGCTTGTCCCTCACAGCCAGGGCTGGTCCAGCAGCCTTTAACCTCTTGAGCCAACCAGGGCCTTGGTGTCTGCTCGGGCTCAACAGACCACCAGGCTTCCCTGCAAGCCTTGACAGTGTCTCCCTGCTCACCATAACCTGACCATAACCCGACCATAGCCTCCCAGTACAGCTGTAGACACACAGGTGCCTCAGGCGTCCTCATCTGCAGCTGAATCCCATCCTAACCATCAGTTTCTCACGTGATAAATCCCGCAAGTGCCCACAAAAACACAGCTTTACATCAAAAGTGTGTTTAAACACATCTTTGGGCTGGAGAAATGCACAAATCCACACCAGTGGGTAACACAAGACAAGGCAGCAATACACCCCTCTCTGCAAGATTTTTGCAATTTTTTTGAGCAAATCTCACTGTCCCTCACTTTGTTTCTCCCTTTATCTTGCTCAGACCCCCGATCTTTTGTCTTTGCATGACATCTGGGGAAACATGCCTTCTGTGAGGATGGGCAGAGAGGAAAGACCAAAATATTGAAAGAGCCTGAAGGGACTAAGGGGGTAACTGGAGGCTGCAGGTGACTGGCCTGATGCTGGGAATGAGGGAGACTGGGCACAGGACGGTATCAGGATTAGGAAGCTCCTAACTGGACTCTGGCCTGGAGCCAGACTGCCTGGGATGATACTTAAACGGAAGGTTTTGGAAAAACACAAAGCTAGAAATCTAGGTGTGAGGATTAGCAAAGATCACAGCAGCTTCCTGGACCCGTAAGAGCTGTTTGTACCCATCTGTGCGACCCGTGAGGAACCCCAGCTGCACGCAGAGTAGCCGTGGGTCTGCAGCCCCGAGAGGCAGACAGACGCCCTGACCCTGGCTGCTGCCATCCTGTCCTTGCCCCCAGTGAGGGTGGGGGCACCGAGCACAGCCAGCCCAGTGCCCACGGAGGGGCGTCTCCAGTAAACCCCAGCCTCGGAGAGAAATCCTCAACAGCCAAGAAGAAAGCAATGAAATCATCTTTCCTGAGCCACCCAACCCCTGTGACGCAAGAACTGTCACACCACGTGCCATTCACAGGAGCCACGGCCCCTCACCGCCCACCCCACCGCCCGCTGCTGCTCCCGGGCTGAGTGCGAGCCCCTCTCCCTGGCTGCCAACGCCTCCTCTTCCCCATGGATTGCTCGTGAACATGCTGGGGTGGGCGCCGCTCTCCTCTGAGCAGCACGGGGACGTCTGCATCTGTACAAGCTCCGTTCCCAAATTTGACCTGTGGCAAGCTGCTTGCCAGATTCTAATGGGAAATGTGACAGCCTGAAAACCAGATTTTCTAAGCTTTTCATATACTGATCAACAGATGTCTATTAGCACCTCAGAAAATCCATGCTGAAGAGCTAAATGGATCCCACATGTATTAAATACAAAAACTAGGTAAGGCAAATGATTACAGTCTGCAAGATCCCAGTGAGCGCCTGCACTGCACAGCTTTACCTCAGCAAACCTCTGTGTGAGCTCCACTTAGCCCAAGTGAATTGTCAGTTTGTAGGATTGAGATTTAATAATCTAAAAGAAGTTCACAAAAAAATGTAAGCACTCAATTATAGGACATTTTCCCAATATACCATTTCACCTCTTGATTCCAGTGCAGAAAATGAGCTGCAATGCTTGTTTCTAAATAACAGTGATACACGCAACACAGATACACTACATTGAAAATATGCTTCAAAAGATACAAATAACAATCTTCTAAAGCAAAATCAATCTAACAGATTCCATCATTTAAAAGTTACTTTGTCCAGCAACAAGTGGGGATAGTGGATGAAAACTGCAAAGTCACTGCAATGTCTTTTTTTTACTTGCTCCGTACTGGACAAATTGTGGATCTTGTTTAAATGAGGAAACTACAGAATCAAAGCAGATCATTCTGTGAGAGATGCTGCACGCTCAGGAGGTCCCTTGACCCATCTCAGGACTGCAGTGAAACCGGCTCAGCCATTCCCAAGTGCGTTCTCTGGAACACATCAGACGAATGCCCTAAAAAGTTTCAGGAGCTTTGGACTGAGAACTGAAAGGATTTTTCTTAAAATGAGGTAATTTCAAGCAAAGTGGAACTGATGGTGCTCCATACCAGCAGCGCTCCAAAAGAAAGGGAGCATCTGTTACTGGTAACACCCCATCCTTCCAGTGAACTCCCAAAAAAACCCTCGTGTCTGGAAAGCCCCAAAAAATTCTCAGAGAAAAGCCGGGAAAAACTAGCATTCCAGTATTTCCAAACCCCAAAAAGCCCCTGTCTCGTTTCTTTTTTTAATTAACTCGGCGCCCCCCCACTCCGTCCTGTGCGCGCAGCCTGGCAGATGCGGCACCCCCGGCCGCCGCCGCCCGAGCTCTGTGCTGCCCACCGCAGCCTGACCCCGCCAAGCCACCCGGTGTCTCCGCAAACCGCCCAGCCCCGCTCCGCAGCCCTCGAACCCCGTTTTCTCCCTCTGCCTGGCTGAACCCCTGGCGAAGGTGAGGACGCGCTGCG
>VZTM01029961.1:571089-613536 GCA_013400555.1 Jacana jacana
GTGCCGGCGGGGGTTACATAGAGCCCCGGCTACACGCCCAGTGCCGGGTGCGCGGCCAGAGAGGGAAGGATGGACCTTGGCAGTGCGTGTGGAAAGAGCCGCTCATCCGCGGGGAGGAAATCCTTAAAAAAAAAAAAAATGAAAAAAAAAAAAAAGAGGGGGAAAAAACCCAACAACCCAGTTCTTGAGCCGCTTCTCCGGAGGAAAAGGACTTGGCTCCTGAGCTGCTCCGCAGCGCCCTGTCCCTGGCTCAGCCGCGTCCCCGGGTGGGTGGTGGGAGGCGGAACTGCCCCGAGGGCTCCCCCCCCCGCTGAGGGATACCCTGGGCGGCACCGGGTCTGCAGCGAGGGGCACGGTTTTCTGCCCTCCCCCATCTTCCCCCTCTTCCATCCTGAGAAATCTGAGAGAACTGAGAAAAGACGGTGAATGGTTCAGGAGGGTGTTATAGTGTAGAAGGAGCTCTAAAACTCTAAAGAAGTTCTAAAAGACGGAGCTGTAATCAGCCCTGCCTTTTCTAGGTAAATTCAGACTGCAAAAATGGATGCTTTGGTGCAGGTGAAAAGGCTTGGAACAGGCCAGGGTATGAAACGTCTTTGCAGCATCCCCTTCACATCTCCTGCCTACCGTACTGTCTGAGTTCTACATCACTTGTGCTCTGCGTGAGCTCTCTTGTAACACCTCTCCCGTCCTGTGAAGGTGCTTATTAAGGGGGGGTAAATACCGGGCAGTGAGTATCAAGGAGCAAATGGAGCTGGCTGAGGCACAGAGCGCTCAGGACGGTTTTCTCCCGGGCTCTCATGCTGGAATCGTGCCCCTGCATTTGGGTACGAGAAGGTACTTGGCTCTCTTGTCTCTGAGCTACACTCTGCTTTGGACTGGGTACACGTTTCATAGGAGTTTTTCTCAGGGAAAAAAGCGAATCGGTGCTTCTTCGGAAGTATCCTGACAAGATTCAGGAGTGAGAGTGTTTTCCACCCCTTCAGCTTGGAGCAGGTTGTCTTTGGTAATAATTTCCCATCACTACTGTGCGGTTTGGACAAGGGACACAGTGATCAATACTAACAAACACAGCCCCTAGCAAAGAGCAAGCACCTGCCCTTGTTCCCTTAACGTGTGCCAGGCAGCTCAGATCCTGAATTCAGACAGGGATTTTGTCTCACTAGTAGCTACTCAGTCTGCTTTTTAGATGTGCCATAAGTAGTCACTCTTTTCTTCCTTTGTCTTCTCTCCTCTGCCAAATACTGTCTGAGAACATCCCTCAGTGCACGTTTGAATTTGGGCTGGTCGGAGAACACCACAGAACTCTTCCTTTGGGGGAGGTCTTCTGTGGGGTAAGGTGAAGGAATTTATGCCTGGCTGTTCCTGGGGTCTGGCACTTAGAGAGTGGTATTTTCAAAACTCAGAGGTTTTGAAAAAGCTCTGTACTATAAATCTCCCGTCAGGCAAAACCTTATCAACAAGATCAACTCTTCTTCTGGGCAAGTAGTTCTCCGATTTCTTACGACAGTACAGGTGTGCTCACAAAATGAGGTATGTCCTGCAGGTGCCAGGAAGTTGTCAGGGTGTAAAACTTGTTTAGCTGCTGGTTAACTGCTGGTTATGCTCATTTTCTGGCTGAAACATCAGGGTGACTGATAATGGCTTCAAAATAAATTTTTCAAAACCAGTGGGATTGCCTTAAGAAGTCGTTTTGGGTGCGTTAGGGGGAGCGTGACCGGAGGTGGTACCAGAGCCTTAGCAGGAGGTTTGCTCGTTTCTCCAGTAGCAGCAGGGTCTTGCTGGCTGTGGTTTAAGAAGCTGGAGAGTCTGTCCATTGAGTGCACATGGAACTTTTTCCTTAGTCAAAGTGACAACTAGGTGGTGCGATCTGTCCTGTGACCCCAATCCTGTGTTCAGATCCCAATCAATCCCTGTTCTGCGACCTGGCCCCGGGCTGCGGCGCACTCACCATATAGATGTTTGTGATGTACCTGTGTGTGGAGAGGGCTCAAACACTCAAGCCTTGTCTGTAACTTCCATGTGCTTTTTAAAATGCTATAAATCATTATGTGCACTTTGTTCCCAAAGTACTTCTTTTAGTGATTTAGCAAAGTTTTTTTTCCTGAAAAGATCCCCTGCAGAGGTACATTCAGCAGACACAACTGCCTGGTTTTATGGAAAGAACAGACACCAGCCAGCTGAAATACTGGAAGAGAGAATTTAAGACTGATTTTATTAATATCATCTTAATAGTCCATTTTCATCAAGAACTCATGAAAAGAGTCTCGAAGGACTGTTAGAAAAGTTTTCCCGCAGTCTGGATGACTGGTCCCAGTTTGCCCATTGTGCGAAGTGGGGTTGGTGGGGAGCTGATAACACAGAGCTCTCCCTCAGGGCTGGACTGTGGCTGGGGGGAAAACTGTGTGGAAGTGAATAAAAGCGAGGTATTTCTGTAGAGTTTCTCGGGTGTTAACTGCTCCACTTCTTTTTAATATCTTGGCACTTTATAGGCTGTCTGTGCTCTTAAGAGATACGTTAGCTTTACTATTTACTGGGGGCTGTCTGTGTTCCATAGAGATAGGTTAGCTTTACTATGTAAAGAGCTGGACTAGGTGAAATCACAAATAAGTGAAACTTAAAAGAAGGTGCTCCAAGTTGCATTGCTAACAACTGAAAGGCACCAGTGACTTTGGCTGCTCATGGGTGGACATATTCCATGATTCTGTGTTTTCTGAGGACAGCTGCTCTAAACAAGTATTAAATTTAAAGCCCCTATTGCCTCCTGACCTGGTCAAATCCATTATTAGAGAAGCCGCTATTTTGGCATTACACATTAACCTCTGCCAGGATACAGTGTTCCTGGGGAGCTCCGCGGTCGCAAAGCACATGACTTCTTGTCAGGGTTCAGTTCTGGAAAGCCCAAGCACTTCTGAGAACGTCCCTCCACAGCTGCTGCTCGTCAGCTCGAGAGGATCTTGTGCTCATGACCTGAGATTGGACTTCAGGCTGCCTGCAACCTTACTGTACCACAAGTGAGAGACTGTGTCCTCGGATAAAATCACTTGAAAGGTTATGCATTTTTAGGTTTATTTTGGAGTAAAATACTTAACTGAGATGCTGAGTGAAGTTTGTTGTGCACCCAAAGCTGCTGTTGGTACGTGGGTCTGGGAAGCTCTAATCTGCTGTCATGACCAAGGGACCTAATTTTGCCGTTGCACCAGAACACCCATTTTGTAGGATTACTGTTGCTGCTTTTCCTGCACAAATCATTTGTCCTGTCACTGGGGTGTGCACTGAAAAAAAGGTGAACTGACTGATATGCTGCTTTTTAGTTCAGAATTATATCTTATATTCACTCAAATGCGAGTATATGTCTCTCTTTCTGGTGAGAACTGAAGGTAATTTTCCCAGTGGAGGTTAGGAAATAATAAAAAAAAATGTTTATGGAAAAGTGCTAAGATAAGAATGGTGGAAGTGTGAGAAGCTCACAGGAAATTTTGATTATCAAGCTGTTGAAAAGTTTATTCTTTCCACAGAAAGCAGTAATTGTTTTATTTTCCTGTCTTGCCATGCAGGAAGATGCTAATAGAGATTTTATCAAGCTCAGCGTGCCAAATAAAGGGTTTTTGATAAAGAGCTGCTGGGAAGAGAGCGCTTCCCCCGAGCAGCAGGGATGCAGGAGCGGAGTTGTCCTCTCCGCCCGGCGGAGGCTCTCCGGCCCATTGCCCTCTGTGCCGGGGCCTCAGACGAGGCTCTCCCGCCTGGGAGAAAGGAATATTGCATGGGACCAATGATGAAAACCCTGCTCCTGCTTTAGTGACACACAGCAGAAAGGAGGGATTGGGAGAGATGGGTTTCTCCACCTGTTTTTATCTTGCTTTCCCTACTTTAAGAAGTGTGGTTTCAGGGACGGGGGGAGGTTTGGGAGCAGCAGTGGCTGCGGCAGAGACTCAGCCTTATGGAAATGGAGACAGGGAAATTCTGTCATTCTGTGAAACCATGACAATTTCATTGCTTGGAGGTTCATTTGGTGGTGTGCTTTTAGAAGTGTGTGTCCAAAATCCTAATCAATTACATTATAGGACTTGTGTGAGCTTATGTGTCTTTTAGTGGTGGTTCGTTTTTACAAGTACAAAAAAATGTTTTGTTTTGTTTTGTTTTTCCCTCTCCTTGCCTGGTCTGTTATTTACCTTGAGAAAATGTGGTTGGTGAGTAATGCCCGTGGCAAACTGTTCCTAAAATATTAGTCTTAAGTCTTGGACATATATTGCAAGTTGCTAATGGTAATTTTCTCTTTGCTTTGGATGTGTATTAATGATGTATGTGTGCCATTACAACCATTCTGATGAAGGATTTAGGTGTGTTACAAAATTAATTGAAAGACTTTTTTTTTTTTTGCCATCAGAGGTTTTTTTTTTAATCCTTTCACTGAATAAACTATTATTTTAGGAAAGAAATGTGTTTTTCATACATGAAAAAAAACCCACTGGTTTCTCCAAGTGGGAAAACAAACTGAAGTGTGATGACTTCATGGAACATCAGGGCTTTTCCTAGTGCTCACCGTGCCTTCCCAGTCTCGACAACTTTTACTTGACTTATTTAGTCCAGCAACACACTTAAATCAGAGCACACAAGAAATCTTCTGAAAGGCACTCCTTGCTCCCAGGGAGCTGCGTTTATTGCATGGTGGTAAACTCTCTGGGAAGAGGAAGTCTGTTCTTAACGCTGATTTAAAAAAAAAACCAATGGTTAGGGAGAAATATTTTAAAACGGAGCTCACTTGCTGGGAGTGTGGACTTTGTGGGCCTACCCCCCCCCAAGCGCGTGCCTGAGCAGCCCTGCCTGCAGCGCGCCGACACACACGCTTGTTTTTAAGGAAAAGATGATTTTTAAGGAGGAGATGCGAAGCTCCAGCTGAAAAGAGAATGTCTCCGCTTCCAGCCTTTGACTTCTTTCTGCCGCTGGCTCTGCTGCTGCCGGGAGTTACCCTGAAATAATGGCAAGCACTTTGTCTGGCTTTGAAGGTCCCCGTGAGGAAGGAGCTCAGCTGCCGCCGGTGCTGCGAGGGTGGGAGGGGGCGGTTCGGGAGGAAGCAAAGGTACAGTGAAAATACAGGGCACAGTGAAAATACGGTGTGCCAATTGCCAATTTCATTTGATAACCATCACTTGGCAAACCCAAAGCACTGGTGCGTGCTGGGACTTGAATTCCTTTTTCTACGGAGCGAGTACACTTCGCCGTGGCACGGAGACCCTGCCTACCTGTTTCCTGGGAACAGGGTGCGGGAACGGTGCTCTGTGTTTTATCCTACACGTTTTAAAGGGCTGGCTTTGAAGCAGTGAATGGATACACGTGTGTTTGTTCTCTGCTGCCCGAGGCTTTCCTTGGTTTATGTTCTCTCCTTCTGCGGAGGGGAGAACGTCTCTCAACAAGGGAAATCCACCTGAAAATGAATGGGTGTGAAGAGATATAAATTATTCAAACCTACAAAAATTGATTAAATAATAGTGTAAACTCTAAGAGGAAGGAATGAGGGAGGGATCAGTAGTACCATTTTTGCTTTTGATGACATTCAGAAATTTCTCAAAATATTCATCAGTCGCATTTTTAAAATGCCGGTGAGGGCTGAGCTGAACACAGTGCTTCAGACTCCCTCCCTCGCACCACAGTCACTTCTGTCTAAAATTCATTGCTCTTTAATAAGCCCTTGGAATTTTGGAAACACGTTCTAAAACTTTGCATCGAGGGCTTGGGCCCCAGCAAGGTAGATGCCTATAAAAAGGCACTTCATTTTGAAGGAGCAACAGCAGTAGCAGATGCAGCTGATGAAAGTCAGTAAATCCATAGTGAAGGTTTCTCAAGTCAGCAGTTTTTAACCCCTTTCTCTCTAGAGGTGTTGAAGAAATATACTGTACATCCCTGGCTTATTTGTTTGATTTCTGGGCCATGCAGTTTTGGGAGGAATAATAACTTGGGGGTAGTTCCCAGGCCGTTTCATAGGCAGAGTTCCACTTTTTGCCACTTGTTTTATTTGGTGTGGTTTTGGCCGGGCGGTGAGAAGCTGTGGCACTTTCCGTGTGTCACACCCAGCCTTGTCTGTCATCTCCTCTCGCCCACCTGATATGATTTAGTGCCTTTTTCGGTGTGTGGTGGAGATCAGGACATGGCTGCAAGCAGGACGTCTAAGGATGGTCAAGATAAGCTGTGCCTGGGACACTGAAGGAGGTGGATGGGGTTGTGGGAGGGAAACACGGGCCTCCTTGGCAGCACTGGTCCTTTACTGGGGACCTGGTCTGCCGCCTAGGGAGCGGGTTTATGAGGCGGTGGAACTGCCACATCTTCTTGCATGGAGGCAGAGTCCTGCAGACATCACGGTGTCATGTATACTGTCTTCAGTGGCTTCTGGGAAACACCCTAGAAAGGAAGCCCTGTGCCACACTGTCCTCACATTTCTGCTGGGATTGGATGTGGTGTTGAGGGACGTGGTGTAGGGGAGAACTTGTAGAGTAGGGCTGATGGTTGGACTTGATGATCCCAAGGGTCTATTACAACCCATATGATTCCATGATTCTATGATCCCGTAAGGTGCTGCTGGTGCACCCGTACAGGGAGTGCTCCTGGGTAAAATATGAGTCTCAAATCCACGTGGCATCCTTCTTGCACTTCTCCTGACCTAACTCAATGTTCCTTGTCCCCTGCTCTGCTCTAAGTGTCTTGTTTGAATGTAAATGTTACCCAGTGGTGCTCATCATGCAGCTTCTGAACCTGGGCAAAAAGTCTTCCCCAGTGCTTATTGGTGTATGCACTGGCAGATCACGTTTGCTTCCGTGAGTCTGGGGTGGGGTGTTCAGGAGCTGAAACAGCAGCTGGCTCTACCAACAGATCCTGTGGCACCAACTAGAGCTGCTGCTGCCTCAGTTTCCCTGGCATGTGAACCACTCCTCACTGCAGACCACCTCTGGGCTATGATCAGAGCTCACTGCTGCCCAGTTTGGCAAGCGGAAGGCACGGGTTTCTGTGTTTTTAGGAAAAGAGGTTCTAGGGAAGTGAGTCTCTAAGAGACAAGATACAAACTAAACACCAAACAGTTCTAGTTCTGCTAAAAGAAAAAAAATATTTATTGTGTAAACCAGGACAGCTTGGCTCTTAGCACTTGTAGGTGGCAGAGAATGTACCCTTAAAAAGTAGGACTGAAGGTCTCCGTGTGGTATGGAGAACTCCCGTGGCTCCATGGCCCATGGTAACCTTGGCCCCCTCGACAGCAGCAGCCTCTTCTGCTGCCTCACCAGAACCGAGCGAAACAGCAGAATAAACCTGTGCTAGGCAGGCAGGTTGCAAAACTGCTAAAAAGCCAAGTCTGTCTCACAAGCAGCATTTCACTTGACACAGCAGCACCTATGGAACTGCAGAGCTAACATTATAGTTTGGACTGAAATATCAGGAATATTTTCCTTTGAAAGCAGACAACATATAGGGCAATGTGAGGATATAATGGCTGTCCACCATCACCACCAGTTGGACTCCATCTGCCAAGGACTGATCTTTCTTGGGCTGGGTTCTAGCTGCGCTTTGGCACGTGGATGTTCGTGTGCATGTACCTTACCAACAGCTGGGGGCTGTGGGATGGACTAGCAATTACCAGGTTTTTCACTTTTGCTCATTGAAAGGTTATAAGCCCCTTCCCATTCTGTCCTTCTTGTAACCCTGGCTGGAGTCTGTATGACACAAAGCCACGGTCTTCATGTGATAAATGTCCTCTATTCATCTAGAAGCCACCTGAGAAAGGATCTTGGAATAACCTGAAACCAGGAGCTGAGCTGGAATTAGGCTTAAGCTGCTGGAAACCTGCCTCCCATTGAGTCTGTCAAAAGATACCTCCTTAGCCATTGTCCTGCAAAGCAGCCCTCCATTGCCACTAACTTTTGGTAGGCAAAAAGAGGAGCCCGTCATGAAAACCAACATCCTACAGTGACCTTCCAAGCTTGTCTCTATCCAAGAGGGAGATGTTACCCAGGCAGTCAAGAAATTGCTGTCATCGGAACAAGACAGGGCTGGCCCGTTCGGGAGGGGGAACAAGAGGTCACCTTTCTGGTCCCTGCCCAGGAGTTCTTTCCCAAATGTTTCCAAATCCCCCTGGAAAGGGATTGAGACATTTACCCCAAGGCACACCTGTAGAGAATGAAAGGGGATGCCTGCTTCCATCCCTTGGCTCTCTGAATTCAGTGAGATGCCTGCCTCCCAGGTCCTTCTAGTGCCAATTAAATTATTCTTCCCTGTTTTTGAGAAGCATCTCTGGAAGCTTCCAGGTCCAGAAAAGTGGCAGGTGCTCAGGACTGTCAAGGAGTCCCTGCTGCTAAGCCCTGCAGTATTGCTTAGATGAGAGCCTTAGGACTACCAGGGTGGTTCAAAGGCAGGATGAGGACAGAGCAGGTGATAAACAGACTTATTAATTACTCAGAAATTGCTTCCCTCCTGTTTCAGCCTTGCTCCCAGGGTGTGCATCAGGGACACATGCCCTGCTCTGCCAGCATGGGAGGGCTGAGGAGGAACCTGCTCCACGTGGGTGACAAGGTGGCTGTGTTCACGGGGAGCTGGGGTGTGACAGCCTGCCCTTCCCAAGCTGTCCGCTTTATCTCTGGGCACAGGGCAGGAGAAGGCTACAGCATTTTGCTTTTCACCCCAGAAACACTTTGTGAGAGTACTTTGTGGCTGACTTGCCTCACCACAGACAGGAGCTGAAGGTCACGAATATGGCAGATTATACTTCTCTTTAAGCAGTGTTTAAAAAGAGTAGCAAGAAGGCAAAGTAGGTATGACTTTTCCTACGCAGCACTAATTGTGGAAGCGTTGGAGATTGTCTCTGAACAAACTCAAGGGCTTGCCTGTTTCTCTTTCCCTAGCCAGCTCTCCTCGCTGTCCCCAAGAAGCCTGCCCAAACACAATCAGCCTGGTGACAGACTGCTGCAGAGGTGGCCTGAGACACAAGTGAGAGCCTTTGGTGGCAGGTGGGACAGAGGTGGGGGACTGTTTGTGACCTTCCTGGTCTGACAGGGCCGGGGTGGGTGGCAGTGGGGATAAAGCTCTGCCCATGACCTGGTCCACGTGTGTCTGTCTGGGGCCGAGCACCTCTGCCTCTTGCGGGCATTGGCATCAGAGCCCTGAGAGCAAACAAGGGAAGCAGTTGTTTAGGAATAAAATGACAAACCCATGCACACGTGAGCAGTGCTGGCTGGCACCATGGGTGTCAGCCACAGCCAGCTCCCCTGTCGGGTTTTGCTTGTTAAATTACATCACCACATCTGCCTGGTCCTGTTTAAACAGGGGCACCAGAGATGGAGGAGGAGGAGGCGGGAGAAAAGTGGGCAGGCTGGAAATCAACCCCATCTTTCACCTGGGCAGCTCTCTGAGCAGTGCTCTGGGGGTGGCACATGTGAAAGGAACGCCCCAGGCTGCGCTGTGAGTCCAGCAGAGCCAGCAGCGAAATCCTGGGTCAGGTGTGAGATGGACCCAAAGAAGGAGCAGGCTGGACAGGGGTTGCTGGCACGTGTGACATGAGGAGGTGCCGCTTTGGCTGTGCTATTTCATGGACCACGTGGAGATTTCTGTCTCAAGGCTATGAGCTGGGCATTCTGGAGAAGCTGAAGGTGTGGTCAGGAATGCATGATGCTCTGGCCCCAAGAGAATGACATTGCTTGCGTGGTGCCTTGCTCACCAGGGGAGGTTTGCCTGCTGGTGCTCCCCACAGTGTTCATGCTTTTAAAAATCAAATTGTCCATTTCTTACCGTTTGGAAGTACTCCTGGAAGGGAGGACCGGGATTCACATACAGCTTTCATTTTTCATGATCTCTGTAATAAGTGCTGAAGAGTTGGGAGATTATACAAATATACACAATACAGGTTTGGGAAAAGTGAATTAAACATGCTCCACTAGGAAAAGCATCTCTAGCTTCGTTATTATCAGGATTACTTGCAAATCAGAATCATAAAATGGTTAGAGTTGGAAGGTACCTTAAAGATCACCAAGTACCAACTCCCCTGCCCAGGGCAGGTACACCTCCCATAAGAGCAGGTTGCCCAAAGCCCCGTCCAGCCTAGCCTTAAATAATTTTTTACTAAATATATCTTAACCAGGAAAAACAGTTGAAGGTCTTTGTTTCCCTTCCAAGGCTATTTGGAGAGAAGGCAGTAGACTAGAGTAGAGTTTTTAAGCTGGAGAAATCCCCCACGATGACTGTAATGCTTAGTTTTAATTTTACGTAAAATTGATGGTCCAACAGCTTCTTGTGTGCTGAAGAGAGGCAAGTCTGTTCCCAGCCCGGCAGTGTTATCAGCAGATTATTTTAGGAAAAGTAGAGTAAAAGTGAGCTGACTGACTTCTGAAAGGAGGGCAAGCGCTGAAGGAAGACGCTTGTCAAGACTCCTGTAATGCAGTCACTCTGGCTGCCCATGTCGGGAGGAGACTGGGCTCACGTGGGGACTTTTTAGTGTTCCAGTTAAAACCCGATGTGAGCCGCCAGCTGGAGCGATGGCTGCGCTGGCGCTTTCAGGCCTGTACGTGCTTGGCGGCTGCGGGAGTGCAGGCGTTAAAGGTGCCCCGTCCCGCTGTCCCTGGGCGCTGAGGGAGGGATCCTGCTCCGGAGCCGCGTGGGAAGCATGTGGCAGAGGCTCATGGAAAGCCCTTCATTACTTCACATTAGCAGGGCCAAAATAAAAGGTATTGCATGTGGCAGAAAGGTTTGTGTGCTGTTTCTCATGTAATTTATTATTTGTTTTGTTCTTTATCAAAAGGCAATCTGCTTTCCCTTCCTCCTTTTGCATAACCAATGAAGACTGTGTTTGCTTTCCCCTTTCTGTGCCATCTGTGAGTCAATAACTGTTGTGCCCTTGGTGGGGCACGAATGCAGATTGATTTCAGAGAGCCTTACTTCTGAACAAGAGACACAAGAAGGAAGTATCGGTAGAAGTGTCAAGGCTGACAGATAGTTTATTTGATTTGTAGAGTGATAAACTGGTAACCTGCCTGAATCCAGTGGCGTGCACCGCAGTGGTTATTGGCCAGCTACTGCTTCAGCTACTCCCGCTGCCACCAGAGCTGTCATTAATAATTAATGCGGTGGCTGCTGCACTCAGAGCTGCCACTACTAAGTATCCTCCTGAGCCTTCCCTTCACAAGGAAAATGAAGCGTGCAGATACAATTATTTTATATCTAATAGGTCATTTCCCTCTTGCCCTGAAGAAAACGACCCATTAAGTAGGAGCAATGCTCTGCAGTTTCAGAAAGGAGAAGATAATTATGGGGTACGAAGACCTGTAAGAAACCAGAAGAATTATTTATGTTTTGCATATATTATTTCTGGTGGAGCTTCAAGTCAAAGAGGTCAGTATGCCAAAAGCTTCTTCTGACGTGTGGGTATTGAGTAACACTGATGGTCATAAAGCACCTAGCATTTTTTAATTGAAGTGAATAATGGTACATCTTAGGATGCCACGTTATTTTGGATGCTTTTGTAGAACAAAAACTGTTTGAGCTCACAGTAAAAAAGATTTATTCAGTAACTGTGCTTTCTGCTTTTGATTACCTCCCTTCTATGGTAGAGATGAATGCAGTTTTGATCTTACCTGGAATCACATTCTTTAACAAAGTTGCCAAAATTCAACAACTTGCAAAAATGAGGCTATATCTTTAGTCTCGTCTCCAAAGCCACATATGCCCAGCAGTTGGTCTGAGTCCCTGGCTTCTGTCTCCTGACTGGGGTGAGAGGATCCCAGCCCGCAGGCTGGCTGAGAGGCGTTGGGCAATGCTTGTTTAGTGCAGCGGGTCTTGGCCAACGGGCACCGTCTGAGACTTGGCAGCTCGGCTGCGAAGGCAAACTCTGTGCAGACGTGTTTACTTTTTGTTACTACAAACCCTGTCTGGGGGCTACATCCAGTCCTGGGCGCTGGTAGCAGGAGCCATGCTCTCACCTGTTGGGAAACTGATGTGGCTGAGGCTTTGCACATCCAGTGTGTTCCCTGCAGTGGGTGTGAAACTGCCCCTGTAGCTTGGCGCTGGCTTAGGCCACATCCACAACGGGGACCAGTTTGGTAAGGTCAGAGATGCTGTGTGCTTCTAGAATTTTTTATAACTATTCCTGTAGCTGCTGCTTCACTTGAGATTCTAACACTGACCTCCTGTTGAATGCAGCTGTCGTAAGTTGTATGAGCTTTATAAATGCGTTAGATGACTTTTCATAGCAGTTTAACTTCTACTAACTCCTTCCAAATACACCAGACTTTCCTAACATGCCGTGTATTTACAGCTGTCTGCTGCTGGGTCTAGATTCTGAAATAGAAAGAATTAACAAATTAACCTGTGTAGGAGTGGGTCAGTTTCTGGAATACCTATAGTCTCTCTAATTAATCTTCAGCTTCTGGTCGACAAATCCCTTCAGGCTGTTACTCTGGAAAGTGGTGCCCTGATGATTTATTTTTTTAAAATATTTTTGATATAGGAGGGTGTGAAGTGCTGACAGTGAAGGATGCAAGATCTTCTGTTATAAACTTCAGTGGTTCAAACATTCATTAAATAATCGACTCCTGTAGCACTAGGTCATGCTGTGCTGCAGTAGTTCTTGGACTTAGGTCTGGTGAGTTAGACACAAACCATACCTGCTGAGCATCACAAAGGTGTCCTTCAGTGCCTTTTAAAAAGCACAGGTTTAACTTTCTTATTTGATACAATCCTGCTATGGATTTTATATGTGTAAGGTATTTTTAGGTTATTTTACAGATAGTTTTAAACCAATTACCAATTAAGATGCAATCAGACTGCCAGAGTACTATTAATATATTGTGAGTAGTCTCAGACTATAAACCATTTACAATATTTCCTTTTTCCTTTACAGTCTCTTCCTTTTTAGTAAAGAGATTATGTAAGAATTAGACAAACTGCATTATCAAACCTTTTCTCTGTCAAAAAGAAATGAAATATTAGTTCTTGCCGTCAGGAGGAAAAAAAATCAAAGGCTCAATAGAATAAATAAGTTTCCTAGAACCAAAATTTCCTTAGAACTATAATTAACTTAACAAACATTTTTGGAAATGTTTAATTGTTTTCAGTACTTTTCTAAAAAGAGCTTATTTAGACCCAGTTAGCACTTGGCTTATAAACAAATATATTTTACAAGGAGCCCTTCCCTACCCACCGCATCGTCCCTGCAGGCTCCTCTCCTTAGCCCAGCACCACCTCCCCAGCCCTGCTCCCTCTGCGTCTGCACTTCTTATCCCCAGATCCTGTTTCCATGGGCTGATGGGAGCTGCAGGTCAGCAGCCACGGAGATGTGCAGTTCCCCTGAGTTCTGTGAGGAGTGTCAGCTGGAAGGAAGAGGCCCAGCGCCCTGGCTGAAGGAGTGGCTTTAATGTAAATTTGTTGTTGATCAGATAATCAACATGGGAGAGAGGATTATGAAACCTCCTGTTTTGCAGATACGATAGGCAAAGCTAGAGAAGCCCAAGCCTGGCTTGGTCTTTCTGCACTTATGGGCGGGTTTTTCTGTGCATGGCACTGTATCACCATCACTCTGTGGAGGAGCAGGGCTGGGGGGCACATCTGGAGTGTCCTAACACAGCTGTAGGGTTCTTCATGATGGTTTTTCCTAATGGAGCAGAACCAGAAGTTGTTTGCCCTTTTCTAAACAGGAAAGGTCAAAAGTGAATGACACTCCAGTGTGCTCATAGTTTTGTTCCCAGGTTTGTGTTGCCCTGACAAATTGTGATGAATGACATTTCTGAGCATGTATGACTTTGTACGAGCACAGCACACATGTAGGAGTTCTGCAGAGCTAAAAAGGACTAGGGCTGTTGAAATGGTGTTTTCTGGAGCCCCTTTGCCAACTTTATGTCTCTCTGAAGGGTATTGTGTGGATATTATAAAGGCAGTAAGAAAACATTTTTGCAGATATGGATGCTTGAGAGCTGGGGAGGGACTCTGTCAGGAAGAGCAGTGACAGTTCAAGGGGTAACAGCTTTAAATTAGAAGAGGGGAAAATTAGATCAGATACCAGAAAGAAGTTCTTTGCTATAAGGGTGGTGAGACCCTGGAACAGGTTACCCAGGGAAGTTGTGGATGACCCGTCCCTGGAGGGCTTCAAGGCCAGGCTGGATGAGGCTTTGAGCAACCTGGAGGTGTCCCTGCTCAGGGCAGGGGGTTGGAACTTCTTTAAGGTCCCTTCCAATTCTAACCATTCTATAATTCCTTCTTTGATTCTATGATTCATTCTATGATCCTCTAAATATTTGTTCTTTAATGGAATTTGGAATCGCTGGTCTGCAGGACACTTGGTGGCCTTCAGACAGCTGACCCTGCTCCGAACACTAAGTGCCTGCTGGATGGTATCTCATGGGCTTCTGTGGGGCAGTGACAAATCTCATGTGACTGCAAACGAAAGTAGTGAGCCTGTATATCCCCTCCCCACAAGAAAAACATTTGAGAACTTCTATTCTTCTATTAAATAAGGGCAACACCCCGTGCAATACAATTAAAGCCACCCAAGGCTTCCTTGTTAATAAAAAAGCCAGTAAACAAACTTGAACAAACCATTGCTTTTTAAATTATTTTATTTGCCTTTTTTTTTTTTTTTTGCATATCTACTCTATTCTCAGGATATATATTTTTTTGTTAGACTTCATCCTGTTCAGAGGTATGACATGGCATCGTGGTGGTCTAATACGCAAGACATATTTCACAGAGATTTTTTTCCACAGTCTAATTAGTGAGAATCATTTTCTATGAGTAAAACTCCAAGGTGCTGAGTCTGCCTCTACTGTCATGACTTTGGGTATGGCCATGTCTGAATGATGTGCAAATTTTTAATAACTCTTCAGGTTTGCAAACTGCTGACAATGGAAGTCCAGAGTTTCTGCAGGTCAGCCTTTTATTTCTGAACCCATCACTGGAGAAGGAATGAGGAAGGAGGAACAGCAAAGTAACTCCAGGAGACTTTCTCCTGCGGTGAAACACAGCTCTTAGAAGTGACTAGAAGAAGTAGTGTAACCCTGTTTGAGTCTGTGTGTTCAACCACCTTTGTAAAACAGGGTTCTGGGAAGGGAACCTTAAATAAATCATAAATAACCCTTAAATAAAGGATTAAAAAATAAAGAATTGCACTGAGAAGAACGAGCATAAACAAAAATGGATTTCAGTACTTCAGTGCAACCTCATGTCCCAGAGTTGTTTATAGATTTTAGCTTATTAAGCAAAAAACAAAAGCAGATTCTTTCAATCTTGGATTTATTGCAAGATCAGAGTCTCTTAGTATGAATTCTCAGGAGAAAGATGACAAGCTGTCAGCACTGGGTAGAAATTATGTTCATGTTCAAAAGATACAGGAGTGAAGGGTGCGACACTGAGCAGCTAAGACTTCCAGGAAAGAGGGAGTCAAGAGATGCATCAGGAGTCATAAAGAAAGAATATTTACAATGTCAAAGACTACACATCTGTCATGAGATAGGGATTTCCTTCTTGTCTTCTATTCTGGCCAAGAGTCTCCTTTCCCAGGCTGCTTTGTGGTCTGCTCTTGGGAATGCAGTGAATACAAGTACCTGCCTATTAAAGAACTTTCATGTAGAAATGGGAGAGAGAACAAAAATATACCATTAAATAAATGATACAGTGTCCATGCCTTTCTTTATGACCTTCATGAGCATAAACATAGTATTCTAATATAGTAATCTTTTCCACTTTCTATTCCCAGTCGTCTTTCCTTTGGGGTTTTCTTTTTGGCTTTTTTTTTTTTTTTTTTTTAAACCAGGGTGGCTGTTAGACCCGTACATAAAAGATATGCAGAATATTTACTGATTATTTTACCATATTCTTGTTAATTTTTTACTGTTGTGAAGTGTAAAGTTCTAGATTGTATACAATCAATCTTAATTTCAGCAGGGGTTGGCTTGTTTGCCTGTGAGTCTGAGCTATTTGGAAAGAATCTTTGTAGGGAGACATGACTAATTTATACTGCTCAAGAGCTGTTGCCCTTCTCCGGTACCAGAACTCACAGCAGCAATGAAGAAGCAGGACGTTGTCTCAGCCAACTTTTTATGGAATCCCATATTAAAACAGTGTCAAATTGTTTGAAAATCAGTTCTGCTTGTATTGACTGTGAACTTGGGAGGCAGGGAAAGTACTGAGAAAACAGATGTGGTACCTACTCTTAGTCGGGAAGAGGAGGAAGGGAAGGAGGAAGAGAAGGCAGAGGGGCAGTTGAAGACCAGTCAACTAACTCTAATTTCCAGATAAATTTTGGAATAAAAATAATTCCAAAATACATGTATGTACCTGAAAGATCAAACTGAGATGAAATATAATCAACAAGTTGTGTCACACCAATATTATTTCTTTCTTTGATGGGTTAAAATGTCTTTTGGACAGAGAGGAAGCAGTAAATTTAATCTGTCTTGGCATTATTAGTGCTTTTGATACTGTTATTTGTGACATGCTCATGCAGTAAATGAGCTAGATTAATATGGCCAAGGCAATGTATAATCAGCTGGCTGCAAGACTCAGAATTCGGATTTCAAACAAGCTTGCTGCTGAGAGAGCTGTCAAATGCTTCTTGGGTGGGGTTTTGCAAGGGCCTGCTTTGTTCTGCCCTGTCAGGGAGATGGTGAGTCTGCTGTTGTGCTCTCAGATGCTGCAGAACTGTAATGGGTACAATGGCTATTGGAAAACAGGCTAAATACTGAAAATAGCCTTGATGAGCTGGTAGTTTTGGGGGTAGGAGAAGAGAAATAAGCATTTCAACAGGAAGGTGTGGAAGATCTCCAACTGGTAGGAGTAAGTCAGTACAAAAGCAAAATACAGAATATGAATGTGACTCTAAAGCAGGCTATGAATAAACATTGCCTTTTTCTCTACTGTCTCTTTCAGTGCTTTTCCCCCAGCAGTATGTGTGGGTACATGTAGACAGTGTTTTCTTCCGGTCCTTTATGACCTGTGCCTGTTGGATCTGCCTTTGTGCCCTGGACAGTCTCACCTTCTTCTTCGTGCTTCACAAACAGTTTTGTTCCTCATTCATTTCCTGCTGTACACTTTCATCTGGAGCTCAGATTATTGAGGACCCACGACTTTGCCAAGTTGATCTCTTGTCAAGTTTCCTCATTCTTGTTTTTTTTTTAAGTGGCGTGCTTGCTTTAATTGTTCTCTGAAGAAGTGCTTTCGCTGCTTTTCTGCCAGTGAAATGTAACCAGTTCCTTGAAACTGGTGTTTTCTATCTTGGTGTTCACTGTTTTCCTTCCTCTTGTTTTTCCCTAGAAATGTTAAATGGGCGTGGAGTGGTTCAGCTATTGGCCTGCCTGTGTAGCACAGCTGATTCTCCTAGAAGTGCTGCTGACCTTTGGGAGTCTCCTCTCTCTCCTTTCTTCACCTTCACTGTCAAACTGTGTGTCCCTCTGGTCCTGTCGTGTGTCTGTACCCCTGTGCTCCCCTCCTCTCCCCAAATTCATTAATAGAATTTGCTTTTTTTTTTCCCAAGACAGGAGGGAGATTTTTGGACAACCCCAAGGTTCACTCTTCTGACAGCGTCCTGGGTCTCCTCACCTTTCCCTGGTCGCTTCCAGCCTTACATCTTCTTTCCACCCACCCTGTGCCAAGCGGGAGCTCCCCAGGTCCCCTTGTTCCCCTGCCATGGGGAACATCCCTCCCCTCCTCTTCCCCACCTGGGCTGTCCTCCTGAGCAGGTTCACCCTGCTCTACATCCAACCCCCACGGATTGCCCCACCCATGCTCAGGGATGCTAATTTGCAAAGCAATCACACTTAATATTTAACATGGCTGGGAGCTTCCATTCAGTTTCCCACCTTTCTTTCACTGGTAGAGATGCCTGAAGAGTTCTGTAGGACTGTTTGGTTTTGTTTCCTTGCCACCGCATTTGGCTTATTTTGGGGGGTACTCGTGCCTGATGTCTTTCTCACTTCTAGTAAGATGACACTGGCAGGCCATCAGGAGAGACATTTCCAGTGAAGGGAGGAAATGTTAGTGGTGAGATGCTGTTGGAACATGGATGTGGAAGAAGGGAACGGGAGCCAATTCAAGAAAATTAAAGTTGACAAGAACCAATGCAGATGCTTGAGAATAAAGGGGCAGAGACCCTCTAGTGCACAACGGAGCTCATGGGCATCAGCCCTTCCCCAGAGCCAGAGAAGAGGGCTGTGACTTGGGCAAATCTGGAGACTGACTGCAGGGTGGAGGGGCTGGGTAATCCAACAGGTGACTGATGCCACAACAAATGCAGGTGAATAGGTTACAAATAATTTCAGGCTAGACACTGGGGGATGACTGATAGCAGGGAGAAAACACATTTCTGGAGGAGTTTCCACTAAGAGCAGCGTTTAGGATCTGTAGTGGCAGAGAGAAAGAGAGATCAAAAATAGAGTGTAGGAATGATAGGAAAATACTCTTGCGACGAGGCTGTAGGAGACATGGTAAAATGACCCAACAGGAGCTTCCCAGCGTGAGCTTTAGGAAAGTTTTCCAGTCCACTGAAGTCTGTCTCTCACACTCACTTTCATTTTTGTTTTTGATACAAACATCTTTATATCACATAATTAAAAGCAGAGATTGATTTTCGAAAACCACACAAATGTGACTTCTCTGATTCTGTGAAGCTGTGAGTTAAAAAGAGTAGCTTTCTGGGGAGAGAAAAGAGTGATTCTTCAGTTTTAATGATTACTTAAAGGGCTAACTGGTAACTCCTGATTTAGCTTATTCTTTGTTTTGTTCTTTTGTTGTTTTAGCTTATTCTTTGTGCCCAAGAATTGATGACTCAACTTAAAATCAGCGGTTGCCAAGTGACAAGCAATTAAGATATAATTTGATTGCTTGTGCACCAATAAAATATTGCTTTGGCCTTTAATGGTGGTAACAAGCCAAAGGTTATGGTTTTATCAGGGTTTTGGAGGCTTTAACAAGGCATGTAAATTGCTCTTGATATTTCTGTAAGCCTCTTGCAAATTTCAGCTAATGTGTGGAAGAATGCGCAGGATGCTCTTTGTGTTTCTGTTCAGTGGTAGAATAAGGAGGCACAATTGGGTTTTGGGTTGTTGGGTTTTGGTTTGTTTGGGTTTTTTTAATCCTGTAATATCATATTAAAAAAATATTTTTGCCAGAAAAAAAAAAAAAAAGATTCTGTGCAAGTGTTCTTTGCTGGGAGCTCTGGGTGGCTGAGCACCACCGGCAGTGGCAGAATCAGTGTTTGCCACTTATTTCCTCCAGTTCGTCTGAGCAGGAGGGTAAATTGCTGGTGGATGTGAATCTGCTGATTGTGAGTTGCCTCAAAATACAGAAATAAGATGTCACAGGAACCATAATGGAAGTATGATGTACTTAAGGGCTCTTAAGCCTCGGACTGGGCTGCCCAGGGCAGTGGCTGAGGCACCATCCCTGGAGGGAATGAAGAGGTGGGTTGACCCAGTACTGAGGGACATGGGTTAGTGATGGGGGTTTATTGGGGTTTTTTTGTTTGGTTTGGGGGTTTGTTTTTTTTTTTTATTAAGAGTTGGTTTGATGGTTGGACTGGATGATCTTAAAGGTCCCTTCCAATTCTATGATTCTATGATTCTTATTTCACTAAGCAGGGTTTGTGCTTGCACAGAACTGTGTTATTGCAAATTGGATTCTTTACAATGGGTGATTGCTTTTCTGGAAATTTAAGTGAAAATAGGACACGTCACAAATGTAAAAAGATGACAGATTGCCCCTGTATCATGCTCAATTTGTGAGGGGCAGGAATTTTCAAAAGATGGTTATTATTTCTGTCAGATTTCTCTAGTACAGAAGCTTCAAATCAAGATTATTCGATTCTGTGGAGCGAGACTGTACTTAGCATTATTATTATCATTCACTTAGCTGCTGGCATGAGTATTCACACAGTAACGGTGTGTTCAGAGTCAAACCTGGGACCAGCAGGTGGTTTGCTGTGGGTTGATTGGGACCGCAGGCATTGTCGAGCCCAGGGTCAGTGTGGGAGGTGCAGGGGTGCCCACTGCTTCTCCAGAAGCATCCACGCTAGGAAGGTGAATTTCAAGACTTTGTGCTGGAACCATTTCACTGCTTCAGTGGGGGCTGGGAAAACGCGAGTGACCCTGTTCTGAGGGATGCTTCTGTGTGAGATGGTTGGATCGTCCGTCTCTCTCACGACACTCTTATGGGTGACTTCTCTTTTTTCTCTTTTGCTTCTCAGTTGCAGTATGATTACCACTATGTAGGCAACAACGGAAGACGTCGTACGGAAAAATGACTTGGTTTAATATGTCAGTGAACAGTAGGAGTAGCAAATGGCATTCCAAGTGCTCCAGGACACTCCAGTTGTGACATCACTTTCCCTTTTGTATCCATAAGGCTGTACAACTTCCTGTGCCAAAAAACGTGTTCATGCAAAAAATTGCCCTCTTGCCTGCGGTCTGTACTTTAAGTGCAGTGATGGACACGGGGTGGAGCTTGGACCTGAGCAAAATATGGCTTATTTTGACATTTGATATCAATACCTTATATGTACAGCAGATAGAAGATGTCCTGTACAAATATAACAGCGAGGGACTGTCTCACCAGTCAGACACGATGTGGGAGCATCTTGTAAGGGTTTGAGTCTAGATGATGCTTTTCCCCCCACAGCTCTTGTTTCACTTGGCTTTTTCTTCTGTTTAATGAAGGACGGACTTTGGATCGTCAAGGACCATCACATAAACAAAAGTGCTCAGGAGGATGATGTCATCTTATGCATCCGCAGAGCACCAAATGGGAATGTGATGGAAGGACAGGGAAATGGGTGTTACTTCTCTATGTGGCATCAGCTGTTCTCTGGCCCGGTTGTGGTGTCACAGCTGGGAAGGAGGTACTGTAATAAAAACCAAACTAAAACAAAACCAAAGTTGAAACAGCTCAGAAAACAACCACAAGAGCGAAGTATAAATATTGTCTTCAAAAAGAGCTCGTTTGGGTGGGTTTATCCTCATTAGGCAGGACGCTGGGCGCCCCAGGAGAGCTCTGCCGGGAAGAGCATCGGGCGGGGTGAGGAGGGAGCGAGTGGGGCTGGCGCCGCGGGCGCTGTGGGAAGGAGCCTTGAGGGGCCGCGCTGAGCTCGGGGGGGGACACGGGGTGTCGTGCAGGTGAGCGGGGCAGTTCTGTGTAGGAAGATAGTGCAGATGAAACAGCGGCTTCCGTAGAGATTAGAGTGGGAGACGCTTTTAAATCTCTTTAATCAAGGAGTTTATGTTATTATTCAGGGCTGGGCACATGTAACTGAGCAACCCCCCCTCCTGCTCGTCCGGAGGGCGCTGCTGTGGCTGATGCTCCACCAGAGGGAGCCAGAACCGCCTTTACGGTGTCGGTGGTGACACCGCCCCGGCGCCGCCCGGAGCGCTGGCGGGGCCTGAGAGCGCAGAGGCTGCGCGCAGCGCGGGTGTCCGCGGTGAGCTGACACAGCCGGGGTGCTGCTGCCGCGGCGAGGCCGGGGNCAATCACTGCGCACGGGGACTGGCCCGTGGCTGCTCAGACCAGTGTGCAATGAAAGCTACCCTGTGGCGGGGCCATGGTGGGTTTGCCCATCTGTGAGGTCAGTCTGGGGGGTCCTGCTGTCTGATGGCCCCCTTGGCCAGCGCTGGGGGGCACTGAGCACTGGTTCAATGACCAAATGAAACAAATCGACTAGAGGCAGGGGATGTGTTCTGGCCTGTAAAGTATTATTTTTATTTATCTGTAGGTGTGTGGATGTACAGACACGTGCTGATCACGCCGCAGGGTGCTGGTGTGGCTCCTGCTGGGGCGATGGCAGGAGGGTGAAGTGCTCAGCAGCATCCCCTTGGTTTGACTTCTGAAAACTTCACTTGAGGTGTAAAATACACTGTGGTAACCAAAGACTCAGTTGGGTAGCTTTAGTTTTGCCTAACTCCTTCCTTTGTTCACGGGCCTCTCCTGCTCTGCATCACTGCCAGTGTGTGTCCCCACCACTGCCAGTGTCCCCACCACTGCTGTGGTCTGCCAGCAGCAGCCAACTAGGAAATGTGATGCCCTTGAGGATGATGCACACGAAGGGAAAATTTGCATATAGAGAATAATACTGACATTCGCATGTGGCTCTCAGTGCCACTTCAGATTACACTCAGCAAGGTCATAATTCAGGCTTCTTTGTTAGCTTTGCCTGCTGTATAAATTGTGACCGAGTCCTAAAAATACGAAGTGCATCCTCACTGGAGAGCTCAGACACCAAGTCATGTGCGGCCAAACCCCATCATCAAGGCTAATATTAACAGCATTCTCAGGCAAACCACTGGGACGCTGCACAGCACCAAAACGCATTCCCAGTGTCCGGTGCCCAGCAACGGAAACCGCGCTCGGCTGTTTCTTCAGGCATCTCTGAAAAGCCACTGCGGTTCCGTTACCCTCTTGGTGATGGTAGCCGTCAGCACAAGGCAGCTGGGTGGGAAGAAATGCCGTTGAGGAAGCATCTCAGCAAAGTGCCTTAACTTTTAAGTAAAACTAACTTTCTGTCTGGCAAAGGAAGGAATATTTCCCGAATATCAATGTGGGGCTTTTGTTTTAAGATTACTTTTATATAAATATTACAAAATCATAAAGCAAACATTTTCAATGAGAAATATCTTCCTCTCATTTTTTGGTGTGGTTTTTTGTTTGCTTGGGGTTTTTTTTGTTTGTGTTTTTTTTTTGTTGTTTGTTTTGTTTTGTTGTTGGTTGGTTTTTTTAAAGCAATATTTTCAGCATATGTCTTTAAAAAGGAAGGGCAAAAATGGCACTAGGAACTCAGGGGCTGCTAGGATACTGGTATACTGATTAATTTCTTTTTAGTTTTAAGTGACAAAGGTAGAGCAGAGGCTGTGCTGACCTTAATGGAAGAACAGATCCATGTGGAAAGAAGGGGTTCTAGGCCAGGCAGGCCGGTGTCCCACTCAGCAGTTAGTGGTAGGGAGGGAGGGAGGAGGTCTAAGTCATCTGTTCGCCCCGTGAGTGAGGTGCAGCCTTGGGGCTGTTGTTTCTCTAAGGCTGGAAGTGTGTTTACACAGAACATCCCACTTACAGAAAGTATAAAATACCACAGTTAGGTTAATCCAATGAGGTAGCTGTCTGTTAGTGTTTCAAAGTAATCTTTCAGTGTAAACCATTTATTGCTTTTCTTTCAACAGTTATTGTCCTTACTGTGCACATAATCCCAAATTTCATATCCTCTTTATTACACTGCATAAATCTCTGTGTCTGCTCTGCATTGTGAGACTCGCCGTTAATCATTGAATCACTCGTCAAAAATATTAAGCAAGCGTTTTGTCTGCTTATTGAAAAAGCTTTTCTGGTTCCCAGCGCGTATCTGGGTGTAAAAAGGAGTTGTAGATAATCAGTAGTCACTAAACCAGAGAGTGACAATTGGGAACCTCTGATGGGTGTAGGGGTACTCACAGTACGGGCGTTGGTGCTGCAGCCACCCACTATGTACCTGCAAGTGACAGCTGACTGTCCTGTGAAACTGAGGAGTCCCAAACTAAGCATGGTATGCTTTTATATGAAGAAAAAGAAAATGAATATAATATAAAGAAGGCATCCTGACTTTATATGGTGAGATGGAAAACTTTCAGAGCAGTAGGTACCTGTTAGGAGCTTGTTTCTCTTCCTTGGTTTTCCTTACAGTAGGTGGCATGACTATGGATTTTCTCTTTTGTTCATTTAAACTTCTCTTATAAAGTCAGTTCAAAACATCACAGTTGCAAAAAGCTATTATTTAAAAAAGTACCAATGAGACCATGGCTCCACTTGTATTATGCAGTGCTCTCATTCAAAGGAATCAAAATGAGATTCATATAAAACTGAAGGGGGAAGAAGAACGTTGCTACATAAAAAGATACAAACTCCCAATGAAGTAGGTGAATCAATATAAAATCCAAAATTGTGGTGCCTAAATACCCAGCACGGTGGATAGTGAGCAGAACACGGGGACAGAAGGTTGCAGGCTCCCCCACCCTGGACTTGAAATCTAACCAAACAGTGCCTTCCTCTGTGAAACCAAAGTGTAGAGTTAAAAATAACCCCAGTTCAGCAAGTTAAAGTTTCAAGTTAAAACTGTCCTGGTACAGATCAGTCTGATGTCTGCCAGCGCATCCCATGTCCCTCACATCCACCGACCGGGTGCCCACTCCAGTTCCCACCCTGTGACACCTCTGCCCCCACCGGGTCGGGAATGGGGTGGGTGGGACATGCTGTGCCCTTCCCTGGAGCGAGGGCCTGCCGTATGTGGATCTTCATGCCAGCCCTGTGCTGGGCTGGGTCACTGTCAAACAGGGAGCCGCTTTTGCAGGAGCCGGGCACCGCCGGCTGGTCACAGCCAGGGGAAGCCGGTGTGGCAGGAATCCAAGAGGAGGCAGACACAGAGCGTGTGGCTGCTGAACGTTGCAGCACATTGAGAAGTGCTGATGTCCTTCCTGGTGGTCACATCCTACCAACAGAAATTCCCCAGGCCATGGCCACCAGCGAGCCAGCCCTTCGGAGCCTTTGCCCCGCGCTGTGCTCTGTAAGGCCTCCGGGCGCAGCCGGCGCAGAGGTTGCAGGGTGGCTCTCCAAGGCTGGGCTGTGATGGAGGTCCAGTTCCCGACCCGTGTGTCACCCACCTGGCTGCAGAACAAAAATCCAGTTTGTGGAATGGGGCAGCTCCGTGGTTTTGCAAGTCAAATGGGAGGTTTCCCATTGGTAGGGGGTATTGTAGTCTGCCTTTCATGTCTGTAGGCTCCTCAGGATAGGCCATGAGTTGCACTTAAATTAGGAGTTTAATGAAATATTGTGGAATTTGCCCCATCCCCGGAGGGGTTCAAGGCCAGGCTGGATGGGGCTTGGAGGAACCTGGTCTGGTGAGAGGTGTCCCTGCCCAGGTCAGGGGGGTTGGAACTGGATGATCTGTAAGGTCCCTTCCATCTCTAACCTTTCTACGATTCTATGATGAGATAAAGCCCATAAACACTGCTACAGTGTGAGTGTAAAATGTCTCAGTGGTGCTAATCGCCATCTCAGGGGTGCCACATGCAGACATCAACTCCCTGCTTTCCTGTGTGATGGATAGAGTCCATCATGATGTCCATATTCCAGTGGCCATTGCAGCACATCAGGGGTACCCATGGCTGGTGCTGAGCAGAAACAACCTCCCGCACCAGTGCTGCCCAGGATCACTAATGGTTGTTCAGAAGGCTCTAGAGCATCGTCTGGTTAGGTGTCTGCTGCATTTACAGACCAAGACTTACCTAATTTAGAGTCTTCAAATTACACTTGGTCAGCATGGACTCCAGTTAAGGCTGTGACAAGGACTGGCAGTTCATACAAATCTGATGGAGTGTTCCCTGAACATGTTTTAATCAACAACAGTCCAAGATCATATGTGAAAAATTCTATATTATTCTCCTTATTCTTGAGTTGGTATGACTTGGTCTCCATTGTAATATCTGCTATAGCATATTGTCATCTGGTGGAAAGCCCATGTAACTGCAACCTGAATTTTGAGTAAACTCACCAAAAGTTTGCTCCAAAAAAGCCTGACGTTGTCGCCACCACTGGGTCCTGTTGGTAGAATAAAACACGTGTCTGTACATAAACCCATGGCAATGCGGATTTGCAAAGAGCATATGTAGCTGAAGTTCTTAAGGAAAATAGATGTATACTGTGACAAATAGATTTTATGGTGGTGCCTGGTGGTGGTATAAATTCAATGCCTTTTAGCAATTAGAATTTAGGAACTGACTGACAACGAAAATGATTTGTTAGACAAAACATCATTGCTGTATAAAAAGAGATGAATTTATCTCAGTTTACCTTCTAGGGCAACAAACCCACTAACGTACAGTTGTGTTGCAGTAGAGATGTGTATGGTTATATGACATAAGAGAAATTCAGGATTTGCAGTAAAATAACAGACCTTCTTTGTATAACAGTGATAATCAAGTACCAAAAAATATCTGGATGTAATTTTTTGTGAACATGTGTATACATAAATTCATATGCCAACTACATAAATTCAGATGCCAACTCACAGAAAACTCCTGAAAAGGAGTTGAGAATACCTTACCTGTACACTCAAACTGGTGAACTCTTCAAAAACTGCCCGTGATCTATGGCGGAAAAGCTCCTCTCTTTCCTCCGGGAGTAGGAACAAAAGAATCCAGGCTTGTTCCAGGAATGTTTTCACAGGAATAGTGCAAACTAATAATGATCATTGTGATAACACACAAGACTTCAGTCAACACCCGCCAACAGTGCTGATGCAGCCGGGAACTTTCCATAATGTTGGGGGTTTGTCTGGCATAGAAATCTGTGAACACTGACTACAGGTAATGACACTGCATACAGGCCATCCGACAATTTAAAATGAACAATTGAGGTAATCTTAAAATTAAAAAAAAATATTCTCCACTGAATATAAAAAGAGTAAGGAAAACAAGCTTTTATCCAAAAGGAGATAAGAGAATAGAAGTCTTCCTGGAATGTCTAAACAATGGGTTGATAGATGGCTTTGATATATTCAGGAATAAAAGAGGACTAATAGGCAGAAGTTTAAAAAGGTAAAGAAAGCTGAAGTTGAATGTTCTTTGTTACTCTTAAATTCACTGATGTAACTATTAATAGGTGTTATTGAAAAGTGTGGGTTTAAATAAATTTCCCAATAAAGATTCCCTAGAAAACTCTAAAGTACACATTTATTGAATAACATCTTAGGTAGGATTACATTTGTTAACGATTAGTGAAAATGATCTTTATGTGGACAGCCATCTTTACCCTTAAAAAAGGAGAGCTGGAAAAATCACTGCAACTGTTTGTTTGGAAATACATCTCTCTGGTTTGGATGCTTACTGCAAATTCAGAAAAATACTCTAATGAAGGGAAAATAAATGATGGCTCAAGGGCATCCGCCCCCTCTCCCCCCACCATACACAGCTCCTCTGCCACTTCTTGATTGTGGGGCTGACGTTTGCAGCCTGAAATTACTTTTGCAGAGTCTTAGGATTAGGTGAATTCCTGCTTTCCATGCAGAATTCTGCTCAGTTTTAATTATGGAGCTATGGCTCATGCCACCATAATGTATGTACATACTTTTTTTTTTCATAATATAGTATACATATGATTGAAGTGGACATTTGCTCAACTGTAGCAGCAGAATATGTAGGAAAGTGAGTACGGCACTGATTGATCTGACAGCAAGAAGTTGATTTTATACTACACAGTTTTATATCTGTTGAATCAGAGAAAGTTGAAGAGCCCGTAGGATTTTCACCTGATACAGGTACTTTCCTGTTTGCGTTTTTAAATATTAATGTCAGTCACATTTGAATTACATGCTGTGCAAGAGAGTTTTCTCTACTCTTTTTAAGCGTGGCTGAAAAATGAAACGTGAACGATAATTTCATGTTATTTCAGGGCTTTCATGGCTCAATGTACTTTTTTAAAAAAGGGAATGATGGAATGATAAAAGTCAATTTATATGAAGGAGATTGATACAGGAATGCAGAATAGCCTGCACACAGCACTTGCAGTAATAATTTCTTCAGAACCCTCTGTGATTGCCCGAGAGAGGATTTGCCAAATTACTGAAAAAATAACCTACTGAATCTGCAATTTTAACCTTATAATTTTGGGTGCTGAAAAGTCATAGGCCATTTAAGTGTTCTCTGTGGTGAGGAGTGTGTTTTAGCGGAGTTTGCACAATTCCCTTTTCACAATTACTTTTTGCATCGTGGTCACATTGGGGGATGTCAGGAGCTCCTGTCGCTCCTCAGAGGAGGGTGATCGCAGCCGCACGCTGCTGATTCAGCACAACTCGTAGCACTTCTAAAATTTGCTAGAAAGCTACTGACTTGGAAAAAAAAAAAGTGGAAGTATGAAATTACATCCCCAAGGCCAAAATTATGCTTCAATGCCTTCTCCTTTCTGGTGCTTTTGTTCCAAAAGGCGACAGAAAGGGCAATTCCTACAACACTAGACGGTGTGGAGGGTAGGTGTGCGTATCACTGCGGAGACCTTTTCCTCGGATCACAACTTCTGGCAGCAGCTGGGAAATGAAACATCATCTCTTTCCGTTTCTTGTTTGCCTTATCTGTTGTGCGCTGGAAAATGCCCTGTGTCACTGTCACCTTGGACTGTCCCTATCTGTGTCGCATGGGGAGATGGAAAGTGATTGTAGGGCACAAGCCAGGCTGCTGACCCCGCAGCACACAGAGAGCTTGACCTGGAATTATGCCTTATTCACGTGGAGTAGCTTTTTTCCCCCTCACAGAATAATTGTCACGGCTGGAAAGGCAATCTCCTAAATGGAGATGGGCTTGCTATGGCATGATAAATCTTTTCCCAGTAGCTGCTTCCAAAGGGCTGGTGATCTGGAGCAAGTATTCATCTCTGTCAGTGCCTTAAAGCCTGTTGAAAAACAATAGGCAGGATGGGAATCATAGAATGGATCACAGAATCATTCAGGTTGGAAAAGACCCTTGGGATCATGGAGTCCAACCATCAGCCCCACTCTACAAAGGTCTCCCCTACAGCAGATCCCTCAACACCACATCTCAGCGACTCTGAAACACAGTCAGGGATGGGGACTCCACCACCTCCCTGGGCAGCCCAGTCCAGGCTCTGACCACTCTTCCTGGGAGGAATTTTTTCCTAATGTCCAGCCTAACCCTACCCTGCTGCAGCTTAAAGCCATTCCCTCTCGTTCTATCACAGATCCTGGTGAGGCTTCTGGCATATCTGGGTCCATGTTTCAGCATTTCATAAATGCATAATTATTTAAGTCTGTTTGTCCCTTTGTAAGCCATGCTGGAGTTTAACTAGCGAAGTGTTAACTGGTCTTTTTTCTGCTGACATCCGGTTGGATCCAAGCAGTTTGCATAAATATTACTGTTGTTGGCACCCTGGAGACTCTTCTGATATGGCTTGAACAAAGCTCTGTAAAGAAGCACACAGCCCAAGGTGATGGAAGATCTATGCACACAATGTGTGATAAACTTGTCAGCAATCAATTTCTGAATAAGAATCCCAATAAATAGAGGAATCTCCTTAAGATACGCTTCTGGAAATCCCAGAGGTACTTGGATTTCTTGAACATTCTTCTGTGAACAGAACTTTCATTAAAATGCTTGCATCTTTGTGCCAGTAATTCAGTGTGAAAAGCCACCTGTTGGGCTTTTTTCCTCCCTTCACATGTGCGCTGGCAGGATTTTTGGCAGGAAGACAGTGTCTGTACCAGCATCTGGTGCCTTGCACTGTGTGTGTGGGGCAGTTATGGAGGACTAATGACGGCGCTGGGGACAGATGCTCCGATGTCCCCAGGTTTAGGGAGAGAGCGATTCTTGCCACTCGCATGGTCCCTGTGATCAGGTGCCTCTTTCTCCTCTTGGGGGACCCTTCTCTGCCCCACAGGCTCCTTGATTTGCACACACAGGTGTGCATCTCTGTTTAATGTGCATCTCTCATTTGTCTCTCCCGACTCCTCCCATGGTGTACACGGGCACGGGGGAGCAGCTGTAACCCTGCAGGCACCTATAGCCTGCTGTGTGGACAAGAGGCCAAGGCTGCTGCTGACTCGAGTAACTGCAGTAACAAAATACTAAGGAAACACTACCTAATTTTTCAGCTTCAGATTGATAGTAATTAGGAAAAAAACCCACCAAAACAAACCAGCATGTGTGGAGTGTTTCTCAGCCTCTTTTAGCACAGAGGGGGTTAAATGCTGAAGAGAAGGGACATTTCATTTTTGATCATGGAAGTAGTGCTGGTAACCACAATGAGCGCGTATCTCAGGAGGTGAAAAATGAGCCACCAGTGATGAGCAAACACTGGCAGAAAACGCACAAGCAGACCCATAACTCACGGGCCAGACACAGAGAGATAAGACACTGCATACGAATAAGGGCACGTGGGTGCGAGAGCAGCCAGCGCTGGGGGAGAAGGTTTCACTGCTCCGCTGAGAGTGCAGTTACACAGACAGCTCTTCAGCAAGACTCCCCTCAGCAGGCACTACCCCATGGCATAAAACTGTCTAAAAAACCCCAGCAAACTGGATGGAAATGGCAGGCCTTCTGGCAAAATAAATAACGATCCCTTAAAAATACCAATATCCAACATCTGCCTTTTAAATAAGGGGCTGGGTGTCTGCTGCTTCCTCAGAACGTTGACATTTGGCTGAGCTTCAGGGGTTTTGTTCTGCTTTCAGCAGACCCTTTGAACAAGACCACTGTCACCTAGACGTTAGCTGGCTGAATGTACCTTACATTGGGTACAAAAGGGGCTTCTCCCATTAATTAATACTTTTCTCCCATTAATATTAATAAAAAAGATCACTGAAAAATATAGTACAGATATTTCTTGATTTCCATGACTACCCTGCGCTGCAATGGAATATACGCTTCTGCTTAGCCATCTGGTAGGAGGTTTTTGTGGGCTGTCACTGCAGATACAACCTGAAATCAGAAGAACAGTGTTCCAGGTTCTGGAGACTTTTTTTTTCGTGGTTGCAGAGAAAAAAAAAAGCAAGACATTTCTTCCAAGGCCAGATGAGAAAGAGAATGTGAACTGAAATGAAGGTGAGGGGAGTTTGTTCCCCAAGAAGCAGCTTCAGAATTTTAAGTTCATGCAAACATTTTTTATTTTTTATTTTTTGGTAAGCTTTTAATTTTTTCATTGAGCTGCAACTTCAGCTTTTCAGGTTGGTCTCTGTGTCTGATTCCCAGCACCGCAGCTCTCCTAAGGAAGCCCTTCCACTTGGAATCACTGTGGGAAGCCATAGAGAGCTCCCGGGTGCCAGAGAACCGGGGCGCAGGGAGATCTCCATCCTCTGCCGGGGGGGTTCTGGCTGTTCCCAGGCTCCAGCTGCAGAGCACCCTCTGGAAGGGCAGGACTGGGCTTTCAGAAGTGACAGGCTTGGGTTTTCCATGATCGCTGTACAAGAATTTTTGATGCAGAAAAGTGAGAGTTCAGTTCTCACCTCACTTGGTCAGTGCTTTTGCTGTGGCTTTTGGTATTGCAGCCCGTACCCCCCTGTTTTTTTCAGTAATGGCCCCTATTTCCTTGTTAATTTATTTAGCTTTTTAAATAACAGTCTTGAAAGTATATATTTATTATGGAGAAAGAATATTTGTTCTCCCAATGTCATGAATTTAACAACATTTTATTCCCATGTCCCAAGTGTTTTGTGAAGGACAATTTATGAGTCAAAAACATAAACATTTTTCATAGTTCAGATTGCTGAGCTTTGGGCCACTTATATTGGCTTTGTGGAAGTAGGTGATTGCACTTTAGATTTGTAAATCCACCCTGGATTTCCTGCTTATCTGTTTAATCTAGCTGCCTTTCCTGATGCAGCACATATGGCCCATGCAGTAATACTGGATTACAAGCCGTCTCGGGTTTGTGCTGGGGAGGATTCAATGGCTGCGACTGTCTCACCCAGCCGCTGTAAAACTTGGCTGGAGTTTTCCACTCTGTCTTTCACAAGGAACTGAACTCCTTCGGTGAAGGCTTCTCCGTGCTCTTGCAAACTTCAGGATGACCCTATATAGGTATTTAGTTCCACAGGTTTCATTTGAGTATTTAAGCAGTGCATACTCAGATATACCCTCTGGAGTTCTTTTTTTTAAGTTTATTTTCATTATAGTAACAGTTTCCAGCTGGTGATACTTACATTGTCTGGGTTTGATTTAGCCAAATGACAAACAAACACATTCTTAAGTGACTAGCTTTCTGTTCAGAAGTCTCCTAGCTTAGTTTTCCAAATTCTGTATCTGAACTATTCAATTTTTAGTAGCATGACTAACACTAGATTTTACAAATTATTTGTAAAACAAGCTAAAGTGGCTGAATGGGATATAATTACAGTATATAACCATCAGAGTCTCAGTCAGGATCTGCCACTCTAGCATTAAACAGCAATGCAAATAAGGACTTTAATTTTGCAGAGTGCATGTCTCCTCAGAGAGGAATATGCAGGCGAAAGGCTGGTGGAGCTCCACCGTCACAGTGAGCCCCTGCACTTCCCCGGTGGGAGGGAAAGAATGACTGTGGCACTAATTCATTCAGGTGAATTAAATTATTCCAACATATCTTACCATGTACTTTCATAGTAAGGTTTGTATCTTCAGGTAACACCACTTCTTTCCTTTGTGTACTTGTAGAGCAGGGCAGGTGGTTGGACTCGATGGTCCCAAGGGTCTCTTCCAACCTGAGTGATTCTGTGATTCTATGATTCGTTAAACGACTCCTGTGGAGGTGCTTGGCTTCTGCACTGGCTCCACGGGACCAGCTTTACCTGCAGGGCCCACTGCTGTGGCTGGCACAGTAGTGGCAGTTAAAGGGTAGTTAGAAGTAAAACCAGGTGAGGTAAATCCACCTATTCTTTTCCCAGTGTAACTCTGAGAGGGCGTATCTATCCATAAGTACATCAAATATAACTTTCAATGTCTTGATTTCAAAGGTATGCAGGTTATTAAAGAGTGACTGTGGCATGAAGTAGGATGTCAAAAAGCTGGATGGTTTACATCCTTTCACTTCAAAGCTGGTGGAATTTGTGCTTCTGGACCACTAAGAGGATAGGGCTTAAGAAAGGTCCTGAGATCCCACCGAATTCGCACAGGAGATGCTTAAGACACATATGTGAAATAAGCAGAAGGCAGGAGCTCCTTTGTACGTGCTTGACTGTCTCTTTATTTCCAATAATTTGTGTTCCGGGGTATGAATGCTACTTCCTTATATCAAGGATTGCCTGCTTTTTCAGGAAAGATTGTGGCGCTTCGTGTGCCATGTGATAAAGCTTTGTATTTCCAGCAGTCCTGCCTGAAAACGATTTTTAACCTGTTTAGTCCAGGATAAAGCTAAATTTGCAAAACCAAGTTTTCAATATATGTTTGGAAATATATAAGGTAATATATAAGGAAATCAATAAGGTCCAGAGTGTACCTAGAAGTTATTTAATGAGAAGGCAAGTTTATAGGGTGAAGCAATACCTTTTATTGAAAGAGTTAAAAGAGCCAGAGGGGAAGAAATGGATAAACTTCCCAGGACTGAGATAACTCAGGAGTCACCAGCGCTAAAACCCCACCTGGGTGTGAACATTTGACGTGCAGCACCACAGACCTTTTATCTCTTTTCAGCAAATTGAAACCATTGTACAAAGTCTTACTTTCCTCATAAAGCATGTTAGCTACTAGAGGTGCTGGGTCTGGGAGAACACTGAAAAGGTATCAAGGGCACCTATACACAGCAGATGATGTAACATTAATAAATAATTATCAGACAACAATAGTGAAGCTCCTATCCTGATTTACTCTGCTCCACTGGCTTAATTTTAATATCATACAGACTGAAATATTTGTCAATATATTAATTCACTTTTTTGTAATCTGCCCAATTTCACTTATGTATTAAAGACGGGTCTTCAAAAAATCTCCTTAATATTTTGCTTTCGCATGGTATTTATATGAAAATTATATTCTCTCTTCAGGTAACAGAGTACTTCAGATTGAAATGGAAAAAAACCAGTGGGGAAATAGACGGGAGCGCGTGTCCTGCGTGCAGCCTGCTGGGGTCGGTGCTGCTGCTGCCTGGGGTAAGTCAGTCGGCATTTACAGCTGCACCTCCCCATGCTTGTGTCGGCAGTGCCCAAGGGAAGTTGTTTTCGAAGCAGGTTTGGACTGATGAGCTTAGAGACAGGCATGTGTGGCTGTACACAGGGAGAGCACTCGTGTGTGGAGCTGCTTATAGGTTTAGGCTTCTCTTTCTGCATGTGGAATATCCAGGGTGTGTGTGTGGAGGCACACACAGGCATCTGTAGGCCTGTTTGATAATCCAGGTCAGAATAAGCAACTGAAGTCCATATTGATGCCAAAATATCAAGTAAATGATACTGCATTCTCTGTCCTCAGCTTTTCTTCCAGAACACTTCGTTCAATCCACCCCAATTAATTAAACACTTCTTTGGAAAGGATTACTAGCAACGTAACCATAATTCTGTCATGAAATTACAGTCTTCAGATTAGGAAATGTAAACACTCTTTAAAATTTAGAGGAAAATTGATATGGTAGAATAAACAAAAGCTATTAAACTGATTACAATCCTGAATATTTTTTTACAGTTTGAAAATTAAAGTGAAGTACAATTAATGATCAGAATAGTAACAATCAAACTTTACTCCCTGTGCCAACTTTAATTTCCTGCCTTGTAAATCACAGACAAACCTCATAAACAAGCCCACTACTAGGTTGATGTGATTAATCAATTGTTTATAAATTTGCTAGTGTTTGGTGACCAGTTTTAAACAATGAACATAGAAAACCTGGAGAATCAGAAATGAAAAGGCCCCATCTAGTTCCATATGAATGAAGGGTGTTTTTGTTTCTCCCCAAGTATCCTGAAGGGGAGCCGCATTGCAGTCAGCTCCTGCAGTGCTCCCGTGGCCGATGGCATGACCGCCAGAACTTCATCTGCAAAGGTCCTGCTGCTGCCTCTTCAGCCGTGCCCAGTGCCCAGGCTGGTCCTCCCATCACCCACAGTAGTCCTTCTTCTATGTCTTCAGGAGCAGGAATTGTTCCACATGGAAAAAATCCAAAGAGAAAAACATTGATCTGTTTTTTTTTTGTTGTTTTTTTTTTTTTTGTTGTTGTTTGTTTTTGTTTTTGTTTTGTTTGTTTGTTTGTTTTGGTTTTTTGTTTTTTTTTTTTTTTTTATCTGAACCAAATAATTCCAACTACATACTGGCCGGAGTGAAATTCCAGAAAGGAGCATTTGGAACGATTTCCTTTTCAAAGCCATTATGGCAATGGAATCATGGACTCGTGTAGGATGGCAAAGACTCTTAAGGTCATTGAGTCTAACTGTTAACCCAAGGCTGCCAAGTCCACCACTAAACCATGTCCCTCAGCCCCATGTCTATGCATCTTTTAAACACCTCCAGAGGTAACAGTACCATTGCATGGACCATTGAAACATCACCTGAAAAATGAACTCAAGAAGTGTTAACTCTGTGTATGGTTATGTAAGTGAGATGGCAGCAATTAGTCTCCTATAAAAGTGCAAATCACCAATATGGAATCAGCACTGGTGAATCTGTGCTAAATATATTTTAAACATATTTTCACACAGTGGAATATGTGTGGAATACTTAAGAAGCATTGCCAAAATACTGACCTAATCTATACTTTTTATTTGGAGCAAACAAAGAAAAAGTATAGACATTTTTAAAATATTTTTTTTCCTGGCGCATCATTAATGTGTCGTATAAGGAATATGATTTTTTATGATTATGATTAAATTGATTTTTACACTTAAGTCCTCTGCAGTATTTCTGAAACATCACATTTAGTACCAAGTACATCTTTGATAAAATGGTGGGTTTTTTCTCCACTGTTGGTCTATTGCCTTGTTTTAAGGGGAAATGCATCACCAGGACTTACCAACGCTGGAGCCTTGAAGGACATTGTCCCGTATTGTGGGACACAGACAATTACGGCCTTAGCAGAGCAGATGCAAGTGATGTTTTCCACAGGGTCCTAAAAGGCTTTTCAACAGACAAGTGGCCTTTCTGACAGCCCTCCTAGAATGCCACTGTAAGTGGAAGGTTCTGTGGTGCAAGTATTTAACCTGCAAGTGACAAAGCGTTGCAAGAAGAAAGCTGCAAGCCCACCAAGCAAAAAAGCTCCATAAAGACTGATGCCTTTCAGTTTCAGTGAAAGCTGTGTTTGATGTGAGTCCTAATTAATCATTCCAGTCACCTTGAAACATTTCTAATCACACCATTTCACCTGTTCTGCTCCCCAACTCTGATCTTGATCAGTCACCATATCAGAATTCCAGCCAAGCCATCTTCACCAAAATGCCATTTAATCATTTTACTCTATTAAATATCCCTTCAACAGTGACCAGACCAGGGTGCTCCAAGCCCCCTCCAGCCTGGCCTTGAACCCCTCCAGGGATGGGGCAGCCACAGCTTCTCTGGGCAACCCGTTCCAGTGCCTCACCACCCTCACACCAAAGATGTTGTTTCTGGTATCTCATCTAAACCTCCCCTCTTCCAATTTAAAGCCCTTACCAGCCTCAGCTTTATTTTCATAACAAGACTCTGCTGCTTTCACAGAGTAGTTCATCCAGCTTTCTCTCCTCATTCTCATGTGCTCATAAACACCTACTTGTCCCAAATGCTGTTCTTGAGGTACCTGACGTCCAGGTTGGCAACAAACAAGAATTTTGCTGCTTCTAGAGATTTAGATCAGGTTTTGCACCAATTTGCTGTGGTTTTTCCCTTTATAGGCATATGGAAGCACTGTGAAGATGGCTCTACAAGTAGTCTTTTTAATCAAATGGGTTGTGGGTTCATCAGCTGGTGGTTCCATGTACTTATAAATATGCAGCTACTCAGGAAAATATAACAAAAATTTAAATTGTGACAGAAATGGTGTCTTTTGAAAATCTCAGCATGCTAATTTGTTAGGCATATTCTGATATACAAATAAATAAAAAAAAAACTTAAAATTTTCATTTTAAGAGGTTAAAAAATCCCAAAGTCTCTGCTGTTATATGTCTCAGCTACAGGCTCTGTGTCATGGGGACTGAGATAGTTACCTGCAGCATTGGGAGTATCTTCTTCACAGAAAGAGTCCCCACTGAACCTGGTTTCCCAGGATGGCCATAGGCAAAAGGCTTTCTCGTTTGCACCAATAGATTTCATGGCAGTGTGCAGAAGCAGTACCCTAATGTGACCTTCAGAAGCCAGGCTGGTGGTGGCCGTCAGCGCAGTGCTAGGGGAGCCTTTGGGGGGCAGGTGGATGTGTCTTGAGGTGTGACATTCAGACTGCATCCACTTGAAGACAAGTTTAGAGCTTCACACACTGTGGCTTCAGGAACATAGTTATTCACAAAAGCAAAATATTCCAATATATATTTGCTTTTCTTTGCCATACGTAGGGTTGGGGGGGGGTTGTTTGTTTGTTTGGGGTTTTTTGCTGTTGTTTGTTTTGTCTTGTTTTGATGTGATTCAATATTCTCTGGCATCTTTTCTTCTCTAGAACAAAAGGGAAGTGTCCTAAGGGATCTAGAGGACTATTGTGACCAGGTCTCTCTCAGCCAGGTTTCTGGATGACTGCTTTGAAAAATAACTTTTCCTTTCCTAAAAAAATGGAGCAAAATTGTGCAATCCATCAATTCTGCACAAGTTTTATGGATTGAAAGGAAGGTTAGAGAGAAGGGAAAAGCAGAAGAGGAAGACTCTAAGTAGGCAATAAACGCTAATAAATCTCTTTAGTTCTCACAGTTTGAAATTTGCAGTGTAAGATGTGTCATTCAGTCACCATCAGAGCCCTTCTAGGGAGCACTCTGGGGTTGAAGGTTAGCGCAGTGATTCTGCTCTGAGGCAGGAGAAGCCGCTGGACCCGGTGGGGAGCTAAGGGCACTGCCAAACCATCGCCTGCCCCAGGGATTTTCTCTGCTGGTTTTTAAAGAACTCCCCACTGAAACATTGCATTTGCCAGTAACAGGGAGAGGGAAGCAAGGCAGAACAAAATACTCATAGACGTTTTCTTTTTCTATGTTTTAATGTAGTGTAATTTAATACTATATTTTGGTGTACGGTTTATGTGAACTAGGAAAATCCCAGCTGCCACGGCCTTTTCCCCCCATTCAGCTAAAGGAAAAAAAAATAATTTTCATAACACGGTTCCTGAATTAAAAAGAAAAAAAAAAAGCAGGCTAAACTTTGCCTGAGATATACTGAAGTGCCAATCAGCAATGCATTCAAGCTTTGTCCCAGTCAGTGCTTCAGTCTTACCCTGAACCAAGGCCAATCAATTGTTGTGTTCAGAACTGCTGCATGTGCTTGCATGTGCTTTTTTATGGTAATAATAGACCTCTCTAATGACACATTATCTTTTCTACTGCAGCACTGAATGCTGTGTGGGAAGTTAATAATATTACAAGTTAATACAATATGCTGTTAGTATTAAGAGCATAAAACATTTTAAATTCCCTGGAATTCTTTAAAACCCAGACACTTATCTGTGGCATACGGAGTTATTATTATTATTACTATTTTTCTTACTTTCAAATCTTAGAAGTACAAGAAAATCCAGCCAAAAAAGCAGAAAAGAGTCTGGCTGAAGACATAATGAGTTTGGGCTCAGCCATGAGCTACTGTTTTGAGTGCTCACCTTTCCAAAGAGCAGACAGTGTCCAAGGGAAAAAGTTTCTCAGCTTTTCTGTGGTCAGTCCCCATAGCAGAAAGAGAAGTTTCTAAAAATGTCCTGATTTTTTTTTTTCCTATCAAATTCAGAATATAAAATAGGAAGTTAGTTTTATGGAAATATGTGTCTGGGCCTGTGTATTCTGACTGTTTGACAGATGATACATGAACTTCAAGCTCTACAGTGATTTAGCAACTAGAAAAGGAAGGGATCTGTCTTTACTAAAGGAAATGTAATAGAATCTGTAAAGTCTCACTTTAAAGAAATGCAGGTTATAGGAGACTGATAGGGGTGTTCCTGGGGCTAGATTTACAGGGGGAGTGAGGCACTGAGATTTCTCCTGAAGTCCCTCTTAGGACCCTGCAACCCTGGATTCCCTCCTACCATACAACTCCAGGTGGTGTTAGATCTTGACCCAGCTCTGCCTCACCTTGGATACAGACTCACCATGTCTCTCTCCAGCTTTCTACAGTAATTTGTACAGCAAACAAACCCAAAACAATTATCCTCTCTATTATCTCTAAAATGACAGAGAATATAAGCTGGATTGTTCGTTATATTTTGCAGGAAGCAAGTTGTTTCTAGAAACTTTGTCTGGAACTCTGCTGGTCTCTGTCATTCCTCATTTGCATTAAGAGTGTAATACAGACTTCAGATTTCCTTGTGTATTTTCTGCAATTCCTCATGAGATACTAATTCTAGTTCAACGATTCTCTTACCATTTTCTTTAACATTTCACAAATTATCTTACATACATTTTTGAATTTATTATCTTGATATTTTCTGTCACTGCAACACATGAACCTGTGTGTTCAGCAAGGTCAGAATCAGGACCTTTTTGTTTTTCCAGAAGGAAGTAAAATCTTGTTGCAAATAACACAAAGACATAAAATATATAGAAATATAGATAGATAGATGGATAGATGGATAGATAGATAGATTAGATAGATAGATGCTGCACTGGTGTGTATACTCTGCCCTACTGTCTTTCTCTTGCCAGTCCTGGCTAAATCATGAAGGCTTCTTGCTTTCAGGCTTAGCCAACATCAGGAAGAGTCACTTTCTGTGACAACTTTGTCCTAGTTGTTACTGATGTCAGGAATGAAGCCACATCTTACTTTGATACAGGTGATCATCTTTGCAAGGCTGTGACTTGTAAACAAACTACAGTCTTGAGTGCAACACAGGCAGGTGTGAGGGAAACGCTACAGCATCCCTGAGGTCAGACCCAGTTGGCCAAGGGTGATCTCTGGTGTGGGGTGCGCTCACCCTCGGGGCAGGAAGGGCAACCCAGTGTAGACTCTGGGGCCGTCTCCCTCAGCACACACAGCACGGCCCGTGACTGGGACTGTACAGTTCAACAGAATTGTTTATTCTTTGGAATGGCTAGCATGCTCCAAGAAACAATTTCAGTCCATGTCCGGGCCAACAGGCACCAGGCAGACTTTTTTTTTATCCCAACCTCATTCTCAGAAGTGGTTGAAATATTCAGACAGAATTATTAGTGGGGGAAGGTACAATTCGATTTATAGGTAGAATAGAAAACTTTTATTTAAAACTGTTAACATTTAGAAAAGTTCTAAGCAACTGGAAGTACAAGCTTTTCACACAAACCCAAGTTCTGTTTGAGTTTGCAGCTTTGCCTATAGTTTAGCAACATATAAGGAACTTTTACTTTTGTCAAATGTTTCATACCGGATGCTTGCCGAATCGTTTGTATGAATAATTCCCTGCAGGGTGTTGAGAAACAGCCTAGTAGTATCTGTTCTCTTGGGTTTATAGTTGGGTACTGTCTCTGGGGATACTACCACCTCTATCATGGATGACTCAGAATAAATGCCGGAGAGCAGAGAGTGGGGTGCTGTAGGTACAGGCAAGGGCACACACTCTTTGCCCACAGCAATTGGCATTCCATACAAACCACATCCTGGTGAGTCCTGGGTGGCGGTACAAAACCATTAAGGATTATTTTAGAGGGACATGAATCCAGTGTGCATGTTCACCAACAGACACATGTGCACACGGGTATGTCAGTGTCTTCCTCGCTTCCCTCTCCCCTGGGTCTGGTCTCTCCCTGGCCAGGTTGGGGCTGGGCAGCAGCAGAGCAGCAGCCTGGCTCCTCCTTGGCTGCCCATGCTCTGCTCTCGGCGGCACCTGGGCTCGGGCACAGCTCTGTGACAGAGACTTGCTTGGAGACAAGGCTGAAGAGCGTGTATGCAGGCTGTCCGAAGTTGCTGAGGATTCCCAAGTTGTCCTGCAAAGAGCTGCTGTCACAATGTCTGAGACTGAAAATCATCCCACAGGCAGCAGCCAGGCCCTTGGTCCTGAAAGTGTTTGAATTGTGTATTTTTAGCTAGCCTAAAATAACTTGTGCAATGAGTAAGCTATTAACTTTTATGCAGAGAAATTAATCAGCCGTTTGTATTCCTTTTGTGATGTTGCAATCTACTTGCCCCGTAATTAAGGTTCAGCACAACAGTGATAAGGGGGAAGGGAATTATTAAGGGAAATTTGCTGTGGGATAGAGGCAAGGCCAAAATTGTTCCTTTGGCTGTGGCTCTGATATTACACACGAAATTCAGTCACTTGGAAGGCTTGCTCTTCTTGTGAGAGTACCCACGCTGCTGGATCAAAGGTGGCGTTTGAATCCGAACATCTGCTGTGCTGGCTCATGATTTGTCACGTTGGGCACAGACTTTCTCTGAGAGGATCAGAACTCCTGAAAGAAATAGAAGTGATAGAGATTTGAAACAGCTTTTGCCAAATGCTCCCAAGGAGGGGCGCCCGGGGCAGAGCAGCACACTGTATAAAATATCTTCAGAGCTGCCGGCAGCATCTCCTGTGGTGCAAGGCAGCAGTCATCCCTGCCTGCTGCTGTCACTCTGGCTCCCAGATACTGTAAGCGATGACAAGCAGTTCCATTTCCACTAACTGACGTGAGCCATTTCAGCATTGGAACCAAAGTTAGCACAGGTCTGGAGTTCAGCACAGCAGCAGTGTGATGTTGCTGCTGAGATTCTCTCCTAAGTGAGAGGTGAAGCAGAGCCCCTCCTGCTTATCCTTAGTGCCGTGAAACAGAGCCCCAGCCTGCAGCTGCCCAGATGTGCTCCGTTTTGCTTTCCTTCTTAGATGCATTTTCTTCCCTGGGCCCATAAAGAAAGCAAAGTAGTGATCTACTTACTTGTTTTTGTTGTCTGAGAACTGGCAAGTTTGGGGAAAAGCAGCACAGGCCTAGTGTGTGTTTTACGGCCAGTTATAGTTACAGAATAGGTTTTATTTAGGCTGGTATAGTGAGCACTGGTGATTGCCAGATTCTAACCCAGGCATTAACATGAATCTGTTTTATTTCCATGTAATGCCTCAATTACCTACTACATTCCCCATGTTCCACCCCAAAAATATCATGCATTATTGTCAAATGGAATTTACAAACACATATACACACCTCCCCATTTTATATATATATACACACATAAATACAATTCACATGTTAATTTGGGCTTGTGAAGCATAAAAGGTGCTACAAAGCATTAATTGTCATTGTAGCAGGTGGCCCTGGGTCTGCCAGCTCTGTTGACACCCTGGGCTTCATTTGATGAAATACCAGGAAAGTTGACTGAGCCTCAGAAGGGGATGAGAAGGCAATCAGAACTGACAAGCAAATAATGGTAGAACGATGCTTAACCAGAATGTTTAAAGATGGCAGGAATGAGTGGAAGAGGCAGAGGAAGATAAAAGACTCTGCTTTCTTGCAGTCAATAAAATCAAATACATCCTCTGGAAACAGCAGCGAACAGGCTCTAGAAATTCATAGAATTCATAGAATCATATAGGTTGGAAAAGACCATTGGGATCATGGAGTCCAACCATCAGCCCTACTCTACAAGTTCTCCCCTACACCAGATCCCTCAACACCACATCCAATCTACTCTGAAACACAGTCAGGGATGGGGACTCCACCCCCTCCCTGGGCAGCTGATTCCACTGACTGACCACTCTCTCTGGGAAAATTTTTTTCCTCATGTCCAGCCTAACCCTACCCTGCTGCAGCTTGCAGCCATTCCCTCTCCTTCCATCGCTCATTGCCCGTGAGAAGAGACCAGCACCAACCTCTCTACAATGCCCTTTCAAGCAGTTGTAGAGAGTGATGAGGTCTCCCCTCAGCCTCCTCTTCCTCAAACTAAACAACCCCAACTCCCTCAATCGATCCTCATAAGCCTTATTCTCCAGGCCTCTCACCAG